>JABSSW010000034.1:0-522827 GCA_018902385.1 Physcia stellaris | reverse complement strand
TTTCAAAATTTGTTCGCATTGTTATTTGATTTAAAATAAATTTCAATACGTCGAAAAAAAGTATTTTCGACGCATCGATTCGCGAATCAAAATTTGTTTTGTTTGATATTCGAGCGTTCAAAGTCGATTCGAATTTATCGAATATTTTCAACGCATGTTCGCGAAGCTCGATTATTTATTTGTTTCTCGATATGAAAAATTTACAAATAAAAATATTCTTTTCAACATCAAACTTATACAAAAACAAAATGTCATTTATTTAGTAGTTTAAACAATTTCGCTGTTCTCTTTCATTTGTCGATACAATCGTTTTTTTTGCGTCATTTTCGTCTTTTTCAAAATCGATGACATCGATTGATTTTTTTTGCTCGTTTTATATTGTTTCGCGAACTTCATGTCGTTATTCATGTAATTTTTATCGTACAGCTTTTGAAACTGATTTCAATCGATCATATTGTTGATGTAATCAATATCGTCGATGTTTTTTGTTTTCGAAATTACATGAACACTTCGAACTAATGATGACAAAACGTAAAATCGTCGATTTTCTAAAAATCGTCGATCAATTTCAATCGTTTGATGTCATTTTTCTATTTTCATCATGTCGTGAATTGAATTGATTTGAGTTTTATTACGCATTCGTAACAATGAAATCAACGTTTCAATGTATTTCGTCGAATCAAAATTGTCTCGAAAATTTCGCGAATTTTTAATAGTCAAAATCAAATTCAGACGATTTATCATTTTTTCATTCAATGAATAAAATTCGTCGTTTCGCATGAAATTGTTTGATTCGTGTTTTTGAATTCATACAAAATCGCATCGACGTTCGTTCATTTTTTGTCAATCGAAAATACATCGAAATATTTTTTCGATAAAATGATGCATATTTTTGAAATTTTTTTTCAATTTGTTTTACATTTTCAAATTTTCATGCATTTGTACAAAACATCGAATCATTCAATCAACATTGTTTTTCAATGTATAATTAAATTTTCGAATCATTTTCGTGAAAACATTTTCGATCGAATCGATTATTTTTTTTTTCGTTTTTTTGTTTTATGAACACGATTAATATTTGCAACATATCAAACACGTCGATTTTTTTCGTTGTTATTGACGTTCAACATCAATTTTTGAAATTACATTTTTGACGTCGTAAATGTTGCAATTCAGTTTCTGAACGCGATTATTTCAAATTTTCAATGTTTTTCGTTTTTGTGATTCGATTGATTTTTAACGTTTTATTAATTTCGTTTTCGTTTTGTTGTCGATTTTTGATATATCGTTTCATATTTTTGATTGCGAATACGTTCAGTTTTCGAATATCATGTCGAAATGTTTGCGTTTCGAAATTTCGTCGTTTATTGATACGTTGAAAAATTTTTTTCAAATGATTTATGTGATTCTGTTCGTCAATGTCGATGTTTAAAGAAATTAAAATTTCGAATTCTTTGATGAAATGAATATAATGCACGAAATTGTGCATTTTGAATTGATTGAATTGATCATTTGCATAATATGATCGCAAAACATTTTTGATCGTGTCAAAAATTTTTAAATAATGATTTATTTGTCGCAACGTTTTTTTTGTGTGCGAATACGATTTCGTTATTTGATAAAATTGATCATAATTTTGATACAAAACAATATTTTTGATTTCGTTTTTTGAAAAACGACGTTATCGTCGATAACATTTGACGCAATATTTGTTTATGTTGTGATTTTTGTTATTTATTCATCTTTGTGAAATGTTTAAATTCATTCAATTTTGTATAAAACGAAACGCGACGATATGTTTTGTTCAATTGCACAAAAATTTCGTTTTTCGTCGTGCAATTTGCAATCATTGTTTTTTTCATTCATTCATTGAAATAAATATTCGCGATGTTTTTTAACATTTGATATAACAAATCAAAAACATTTTTTCATGTACATTGAATAAATGATGTTTTCATGCAAAATTTCGAATTGATTTGACGTATTCGTGTTTTTTTTTCATTTTTTTTATTTCATCGTTCGATGCGTTGTTTTTTGATTTGTCGTTTGATTTTTTCGTGAATTCGAATGTTTCAAAATTTTTGTAAATTTTCAAATTCTGATTTTGAAACATAGCAAATAAAACAATGTTGTTCATTTTTCATTTCAATGATCAATATTTGTTCGAAATAATCGACGAAAATGTCAATTAATATCGAATGACATTATCGCAATTTGTCGTCAACACATAATATTTTCAATTCATTTTTGACATATTTTTTCAAAATTATGAAATGTTATTAACGAAAATACATCGAACGTTTCGAATACGAAAAATTTACGTTTCAACATGATTTTCATTGATTCGTGATAAAATTCGTTTTTCACAAAATTTTTCGAATTGTTTGTTTTTTTGAATATTGATATCAAATTCAAAAACAACACGTTGAAACGTTTTCGTTGTTTTCGAATGATTTCATTCAAATTGTCAATGTTTATATATATTGATCATAATTTTTGTTTTTCGCAAATCGTCGTCAATGTCGTTTCGTCGATTCATAAACAAATAAACATCACGATCGATTTTTTATTCAATTGTTTTTGAATTCGTCATCATCAATCGTCGATGTGCATTTTCGTTCAAATTTTTTTATCATCGTTTGTGACATCGAATTCATTGAAATTGTGTGTAATATATCGTCGTTTTGAAACATATGTTAAATTGTTCACGAATTTCTTGAATTTCATGAAAAATTTGATCATTTTAATGATGTTTTTATAATAAAATTTGTATTTGTTGATCGCAATATCACGTGCGTTAACAATCGTTTTCAATTTTTTTTCGAATCATTCGTCGTCGAAAATTTCAATTTTCATTCGTTCAAATTTATTCAATCATTTTTCGTCATTTTTGAAAAATATATGTTGTCACAAAATTTTAATTTGAAATCGTCAAAAAAATTATTCACAGTTTTTTTCGTTACACGAATATTGAATAAATATTTTGCGAAAACGAAATCGATTTCGATTTGAAAAAAATGATGAATGACGACGTAATGTTCATTAAAATTTTTGAATTTTTGAGTTATGTCGATATTGACATACGATGTTTCAATTTTTTTGTCAATGATTTGTTCGTATGTTATTGTTTTGTTTCAACGATTTTTCGTTTCATGATCATTTTCATACAATTTCGATACATTGTTGACGTTTGTCGAAATTTGATTTTCATTTGTATTTTTCGAAATTTGTTTTCGCGTCAATTTTTGAAATTGTTTTAACATCGATGCGAATACAATTGATTTTTTTGTAAATTTCAACATTTTTTTGCGTGATTGAATCGTCGCGATCGCGTCATAAATTTCACGACAAAATTTGACGTGTTTTGATCATGATTTAAATTTCGACGCGACAAAAATACAATTGTTACATCGTCAATCATTCATTTTTTTCAATCGTATTTGTGTTTTTGTCGAAAATATCGTGATGTTTTGTTGATAATCATCGTACACAACAAAATTTTTCGATTATTAAATTTTTGCGTCGTTTCGCAAAAAACAATACAAAAAAAATCGAAATCGAACGATCAAATATCAAACAAACAATGACACACGAATTTTTGAAAACACGCGTGTTCGAATCAACAATAACATTGACAATTCGAATAAAATATATAAACGAATTTGCGTGTGTGTTCGATTTGATATTTTTTGTTATATCAATGCAAACAATAATTTTCATTGAATCATTTATTCAATGTTTATTGCGTGAATGAATCGACAAATGATCATGCGAATCACGATAATGTTGTTGTTGATTTTTACGCGATTGCGTTAATTGTCGAATTGCAAATTTTCGAAATCAATTTGAAAAAATTAATCGATTCGAATTCATTCAAACATATTCACAATTCGAAACGACAACATTTGTTTTTGAATTTGTTCGTCATTTCGATATCGAAATTTGACGAACGAATTGATTTGTGATGTTGACGATACGAATGATTGAATTGACAAAAAACAAAAAATGAAAAATAATCGAAAAAATCGAAAATTGTCGTTTTGTTGATTTCGTGATGATGTTTGTATAAATAAATGAATAAATTGCGAAATCAAAATTTTGTCAAATTCGAATCAATGAAATCGATCGACATGTTTCATGTATTGAAATTCGTTTCAATTATTTATGCAAAATAATAAACATGTGAAAAAAATAAATACAAACAAAAAAATTTGAAAAATAATAACTCATTTCGAAATTCATTTTTCATATCAAAATTTTTTTTTTTTTTTTCATCGTCTCGAAATTGAATTTTCTGAAAAAAATCACAATCATTGCGATCATATCGTGTTGATACAAAAAATTCTCATTTTCGTAATGTGTTTTGATTTCGATCACGTAATTTTGAAAAAAAAAACGCGCTCGTTCAAAAACAAAGATTTTTTGATTAAATATAAAAAATTTCGAGCAATCATTCACGATTGCATTCAATCGTGTTTATTCGTCATTTCGTTTTTCATCGCAATTCGTTAAATTGATATGTTGTTTTCAATTTGCAATTCAATCGTTTTGATCAAACGATTGACATGTTTTCGCGCGACATTTCACAATGTTTTTTTTGTTATTTGAAAATCGTGAATTTCGCGTTCGAATGCGTTCATAAAAAACAAATCAAAAAAAATCAAAATTGTTTTTGAACAAATTCATTCGATTTCGAAAACGCGACAAAAATGACAAATGTTTATTATCAATTTGTCGTTCGACGCGATCAAATTCATTCACGTTCGTAACGTATGCGATTGTTTTTTAAACGAAACGATCAATAAAATTCGTTGAACGATCATCAAATCGAACAAAAAAAAAATGAACAATTGAAAACGAATTTGTTTTCGACAATTTTGCGAATTGCAAAAAATTTCGATCAAAATAATTTTGATTTCAAACGACAACGTAAATTTAACGAAACGATCGAAAATTATGTTTAACATGATTCGCATTGCATTCATCAAAATCAATTCGACAAAAATGTTTCGAAATTGAATTACATTTTTCACGATTTCAACGATGTTTTTTGTGTCACATTCGATGTCAAAATAAATTTCGACGAAATGAATGAAAAACAACGAAACAACGAATAAATCGACAATAAATACATGATCAAACATGAAAATGTCGTAAAATTTATTGACATGTTGAACATAAACGACATTCAAAAATTTGACGATCGTAAAAATGTGTTTTTTATCATTGCGAATCATTGCGTGTTTCATTTTTATGACAATTATCGAAACGAAAACGTCGACGATTGCAAATTTAAAAAATAATCAATTTGCGAAAATTGTTTTGATGATGTTCATAATGTCGTCGTTAATATCGTCGTTGATGAACATTTGTTTTCATCGATTAATCGAACATTTTCAAAATTTCGAAATATTGAAATTAAAAACATTTATTTCGATGTTGAAAAGTCTGAAATGAAAATAATAATTGAAAAAAATAACAACAAAAATCAAATCGAAATAATTATGTTTCAAAAACAATGTTGTAAAAAAAATCAAAAATTGATGAAATGTTACATCATCAATAAAATCGTTTATTTGAAAATTTTTGAATTCAAAAAAAAAACTATGATGTATGTGAAAAAATGAATAAAAAAATTGAAATGAACAAATGAAAAAAAAATCGACGAATTCATACGTGTCATTGTCATGAAAATGAAATTCATTGCGACGACAACGCGTGTTTGTCGAATTTGTCGTCATATTCATTGCGAAATTCAACGAAAAAATTGTTTTTTTGATGTGAATGATATGAATAAATGAACAATCAAAATCGAAATATACAACATCGTTGAAATAATTGAAAATTGTCGTCGAATTGAATCGTAATGTTGTTTATGTAAATAAAAAAATAAATTGAAAATAAAAAACAAAACATTGTCGAATACGAATCAATGAAATTTATCAACATGTTTCATGTTTTGAAAACTATTTATGCGAATTATTAAAATTGCAAAAAAAATACATACAAAAAAATTCAATAAAAAATAAAAAAATCATTTTTCATTCAAATTTTCAAATCAAATTTTTTCATTGTTTTTTCATTGTTACAAAATTTGAATTTTTGAAAAAAATCACAATTATCGCGATCAAATCAAATTGATGCACATAATTTTCGTTCATGTAATGAATTTTCGTTTTCGACACGTAATTTTGTAAAAAAAAATTGCGTTCGATCAAAAACAAAATTTTTTTGTTGAAATACAAAAAATTTCGCGCAATTATTCACGATTTCATTCATTTTCGTTTGTTCGTAAAAATTTTTTTATTGAAAATTTTTGAAACGACATATCGTTTTCAATGAAAAAATCGATCGTTTGAATCAATCGTCGAACGTGTTCGCGCGTTTTTTTTCATATTTTTTTTTTGCAAATTGAAATTCGTGAACGTCGATTTCGAACAAATTCAAATTTTTCAAATTTTGACGACGAAAAATCGAAATTGAACATAATCATTCGATTTCGAAAATGCGAAAAAAATGAAAAACATTTATCATGAATTTGTCGTTTGAAACGACGAAATTCATTCATGTTTGCAAAATATGCGTTTGATTTTTGAAAAAAACATTGATTAACATTCGTTGTGCGATAATCACGTCAAACAAAAATAAAAATTCGATGAAACGCGAACGAATGATTTGTCGACAATTTTGCGAATTGCAAATCGTTTCGATCATGAAAATTTTGATTTTTGACGACAACGAAAATTTAACGACACGAACGAAAATTATGTTCAACATGAACGTCACGACATTCATTAAAATCAATTCGACAAAAATGTTTCGAAAACGAATCACATTTTTTATCGTTTCAATGATCATTTTCGTGTCACATTCGAAATCAAAATAAATTTCGAAAAAATGAATCGAAAAAAACGAAACAACGAATAAAACAACGATAAACGCATATTCAAACATGAAAAAATCGTATGAATAATTGACATGAAAAAATAAATAATATTCAAAATCGCAACGATCGTATAAATATAATCAATTTCATTTCGAATCGTTGCGTTTTTCATGATTCGAATAATTTCGAAACGAATAATTTGATTGACGAACAAACGAAAAAATGTTCAATGAAAGAAAATTGCGTTCACGATAATGACGATGTACATGTTGAAAAACATTTGTTCGCATCAATTGATCGAAAATCGTTAAAATTTCAAGATATTGAAATATAAACGTTTATTTCGAAATCAAAAATTGCGTAAATCGTAACAAATGTGAAATTTTAAAAAATTGTTGCAAAAAAAATTGAACGATTGATGAAAAATAATGACGTCAATGAAATCATTTACGTTGAAAAAAATCGAACAAAATCACGATCGAAACATGAATTGAATTTTATTTCGAAAAATGAATACAACAATGTGAAAAAAAAAAAAAAAAAAATCAACAAAATCATATTCGTCATTGTTTTGAAAATAAAATTCATTGTGACGACAACGCGTGTTTGTCGAATTTGTCGTTATATTCATTTCGAAATTCGACGAAAAAATTGACGTATGATGTTGACAATATGAATAAATGAATAAACAAAAACGAAACATACGACATCGTTGAAATAATTGAAAATTTTCGTCGAATTGAATCGTGATATTGTTTGTGTGAATAAAAAAATAAATTGAAAATAAAAAATTCAACATTGTTAAATACAAATCGATGAAATCGATCGACATGTTTCATGTTTTGAAATTTGTTTCATTTATTCATGCGAATCATCAAAAAACAAATACAATTCAAAAAAATTCGAAAACAATAAAAAAATCATTTTGAAATTCATTTTTCATCGCACAATTTTTTTTTTTTTTTTTCGTCACAAAATTTGAAATTTTGAAAAAACAACAATCACGACAATTAAATTCAATTGATACATTTATTTTTTGTTGTTATAATGCGTTTCAATTTTCATGACGTAATAATTGAAAAAAAAAACGATGATGAACATTTGTTCGCATCAATGAATCAAAAATCGTTAAATTTTCAAAATATTGAAATTAAAAACATTTAGTTCGATGTCAAAAATTGCATAAAAAACGAAAATAAAATCGCGACAAATGCGAAAACATGAAAAAAAATCGAAAAAAAAATGCGAAATTGATGAAATGACGATTTTATCAATAAAATCGTTTATTTGAAAATCGATGAACGTGAAAAATATAAATTGAACGATTGTTTTTGAAATGAAAAAATTATCAATAAACAACATTAACGAAAAACACGTTTCGATAAACATTCAACGACGATTTTTTGTCATCACGCGTTCGAAAAAATTTGTCATTCAAATTCGCGTTATTTTTTTCAATTTTCGAAACGATGTGTTTTTGAACAAAAACGTAACATATTTTTGACGTGATCATCGATTGAAATTTATTTGTTTGATAAAATGTCGATTGTTTCGACAAAATCAAATTAATTCATTGTTTATTAAATTTTTCATGATTGTTATCATCATGTTTCGCGAAAAAAATTGACAAAAAATAATCGTCGATTATTGATCGAATGAACGCATTCAACGAAATTTGAATATAAACGAGACGATGTACAAAAAAATTAATGTTGTGTTGAATATCGAAATTGCAATTTACACATTTGTTGACGACAAAATAAACAACGTCATCGTTAAAACAAAATTGCAATCGATTTTCGATCGATTTATCGAACGATTCGAAAATGTTTTTCGTGACGTTTCTAAAACATGAATTGAAACGTGTTTTGTTCATTGAACACAAAAATGTAACAACAACAAAAAAAAAAGAAAACGTGATGATTTTTTTTTCAATTTTAAAATCACAAAAATTTTTTTTTCAATTCGATCAAATCATTATTAATTGTAAACGTCGAAAAAAAATTATAAACATGAAATGCAAAATGCGAAAATTGATTAACATCGACATATCATTTGTTAACATAACGATGAACGATTTGAAATTTGAATTATTTATGAAAATGTTGAAAAAAAAATTGAAATTCGATTTCGTTACAAAAATTATTTATTACAAATTGAAAAACAATAAAAAACAATGATGTAATTCGATTCGATTTTGAAAAATCGTTTTGTTTGAAATGTATTGTTTGAATTTGATTCGCATTTTTTTTACGATTGATTTATTTAACGAAAATACGATGCAAATTTTGAATGACATTTGAAATCATTATTAATCACATTGTAATTTGCACAAAATTTATCAAAAAATTTTTCGAAACAAAAACAAATGCAAAAACGATCGTCATTGAATATTCAATGTCGAACAAAAATTTTTTAAAAAAAAATTTTCATGAATCGTCGAATTCAAAAAAAATTTTCAAATGATTTTTGTCAACGTTAATTGTGACAAAAAAAATGACGCGAAATATCGTGACGACGAACAATCGAAAAAAACGCAAAACGATTTTTGATTGAAAATTTAATTACAATCGAAAATCGAATTGAATTGCGATCAATGATCAAATCAAATTTAAATCAATTCGATTCGAATTTATATGTTAAAATTATTGATACAAATTCAATTTGAATTAAAACAATTCAAATCAATGCGTCAAAAATGTTGATATCAATATTCAATTTATTTCGTAAAATTACACATTGTTATCAAACAAATCGATTCGACGCACAACATATTTCGCACAATTTTCGACAATTTGTGTATTTTCAATCAAAAAAATGATCAATTTTTGCAAAATCGTCATTATTTCATTCAATGTTTGAAAACAATGTTTCATTTTTTCGAAACGATTTTTCATCGTTTCGACACGTTTTTGCAATTTTTTCATCGATCGATATTTCGATTTTACAACATTGAAATTTTCGATACGCGTTTTCAATATTTGCATTCGTCGTTTCAATTTTTTTAATTTTTTGAATTGTTGACACAAATTTTGAATTTCGTTGACATTAAAATGATTATTTCGATCGAAACGATGATATACAAAAATAATGTAAAAAATAATGAAAAAAAAAAAATCGTTGTAATTTGAAATTTGCGATTTCGTTAAAATAAATTAATTTGACGTCACGTTCATCATTTATTATAACGAATGACAATTTTGATACGATATTTTGATTACAACGAATGTCATTAAAAAAATGAATCATATGTAAAAAAAAAACGACATATTATTCAAAATTAAAATTTACAACGATCAAAATTATAACAACGCGTGAAAAACACGTTATAACGATTAAAAAACAAAAATTTTCATTTGCGCGTTAAAATAATTTAATCGATGCAATCGATTTTAACGATTTTTAACGATTAACGAAAAATTTTTGATCGTGATGTTGTCATTAAAAACGCGAAATTTGAACATTTGTTTATCGTTTCGTTTTAAAAAAAATAAATTCGTTTTTTTTTTTATTTTTTTATTATACACGAACAATTTATCATTTTTTGTTTTAAATTATTCAATAAAAAATTATCGAAATCACACATCACGCGACATATTTTACGATATATTTTACATATTTTTTCGTCGTGTTTGATCAAACACAATTATGTTTTTTAATAATTTCATTGCAAAAAAACGAAAAACGTTGTTTCAATTTAAAATTTTGACGCGTTCATTTCAATTGATACGTTGTATTTTATTGATTTGACAAAAAACAATATTGATAATTATTGATATTACGCACAAAATCAAAAAATTTCAAACGAAATGAACACACGCGTCGACGAAAACAATCAAAACGTGAATTTTCATTTTCAATTTCGCGATACGCAAACATTTAATCACGAATCAAAACGTTATTTTTTTTATTTTTCGTCGCAAACGATCATTAAAAATCGCACAAAACACGCGATATCAAATTCACGAAATCGACGAAAATTTGATATCGTTTCGCAAAATCAAACGCGTAATGAATGAATTAATTGACAATGTCACGAATATCAAATTAATATCGTTATACAAAATGAAAATGATAATATTATTCAAACATTATTTTCATCGCGAAATAAAAAAAAAACAAATGTTCGTGAACGTAACACGTAATATTTTTGCAATTTTCGAAAAACGTTTTCGATTTTCACATATCAATAAACATGTTCGCGCGAATTTCGACGTCAACGAATTTGTCGACGAATTCGAAAATCATAATGAAAAACAATATTTTTGAAACAATTTAAATCGTCGTGTTTGAACGAAACACAAATCGATTTTAATTTATCGCGCGATATTAATCAAAACATCAATTATTTCGTATCATGATGATATCGAACAATATATCGATTTGAATAACATTTTGATCAAAATATAATTCGAACGTTTTTAACGAATTCATAAATCGAATTTGAATTCATTATTCGAAAAAAATAAAATGACACAAAAATCGTGTCGTGAAAATTGACGCGATTTCAATCGAATTTGAAATTCGTCAAATTCGATTTAAATTTTCGTTACGAAATACAATTATTAACGAACAACAAATTTTACGACAATATTGAATCGCACAAATTTTATATCATGACAAAAATCAAAAATTTTGTTTTGATTCATTATGATTTCAATATTGTGAAAAATTCACACGAATTGACAATTGATTTTTTTCACAAATACGTTTTCAAAAATTGAAATTGACAAAATTTTGTCGTGAAAACACATATTTTCATTGTCAAAATTTGACGTTGATTTGAATTTTTAATCATCGTTTTTTGTTACGAATATTATTGTTCACGCGATATTCGATATATATTATCGTAAATCGAATAAAAATTTGACAAATCAATCAATCAACAAAAATTTATTCAATTTTTTTCGTTTAAAATTAATGTGTTTCATTTTTATCATGATTTATTGTGCAATATTCGAATATTCGTTTGAAAATATTCGAAATAAAATGTCATTTGAAAACATCAAACAAAAAAATACGATTATATCATTTTTGAAAAATTTTGTTAATCACGAAATAAACAATTTTGATCGATACATGATGACATGAAAAAAATTGAAATCAAAAATGCAAAACGAATTGACGATTTATTTTCGCAAAACGATACACAATCGAATCAAATTGAAAAATGATGAAAATAACACGTCGACAACAATATCGAACAAACATAAATACATTTTAAAATTTTTGACAATTTTGAATCAATTCAAACAAATCACAAAATTTTATTTCAAAAATTCAATTCGATCGATGTCGAATCAATTGTTTCGTGATTCGATTCGAAAATTTGTGTCATTTCAAAATCGCATTTCGTTTATTTCAAATTTAAAATTGAGCAATAATGTCATTAACGATTTTGTTTCGATTGAATCGAAAAAAACAATTTTTTTAATTTCATCGTTTTTTTGTTTTTTTTCGTCGATTGATAGAAAAAACAACACACAAACGACAACATTTAAATCAAATGTCGAAACGATCGATGACGATATTGCTGTGAAAAAAACGATAAAAAACGTGATAAATTTGTCGAAAACGTAAATATTCAAATTTTGATTAATTTTCAACACAAACGAAAATGTCGAACGATAAATTGCAAATGTCGAATAAAACGATATATAAAAACGAAAAAACGTTCGATATCACAATAAACGATTAATTTTTCGCGTTGTTCATTTGCGCGAATTATGTTGATTTTCGAAAATCGTTTTGTTTGAAAAATTCGTCGATAATGTGATACAAAATTGATAATAATAATAATGAAAACAAATACATTCGAAATCAAAAAATTTTTCGACAATTTAAAAATATTTGACAAAATATCAATGACGTGCGAAAACAACAACTGAAAAATCAATGTAAATCGTAATCAATTTTCATAAAAATCTTGATGAATTAATTAACACGTTCGTGAAAAAAAAAAGAATAATGTCGAATTACATGAAAAAAATGAAAATGTTTGAAATGATTAAAAAACAATCGTCAATCGATTCAAACGAATTAATATTGATTATACGTTTATGATGTACGATATTATTTGATTTATTCAATGTCGACGACAATTCATATTATTGTGTATAATTATAATGTAAAAAATCGAATTGATTTTGATATCATAATCACGTGAACAATGTTAAATTTCACGAATATTTCGAATGATTCGTGATTTCGAAACAACAATGACAAATAAATACAACAAATAAATTCAAAAAATTTGAAACAAACAAATATTTGAATTAAACAGAAAACGTAAACAAAACAAAATGAACGAAATTTTCGAATTAAACGAAAAACATAATAAATTAAATTCGTCATTAATCAAAAAAATTATCAAGATTTTGCGAACATTTCATCATAATTTTTGATAATTTATATTATGTTCAAAATTAATATATGCGTGATTTCGAATGTCACAAAACGAAATTTGTGAATTTTCGAATTCACGACTCGAAATCAGCTCGTCATTTTTCATGAAAAATAAACTTTTTTTCGACGAAAATCACACGTGAAAAATCGTCGATCATTTTATTTTTTTTGTTTTCAATGTATTTGATTTGAATATTGTGATTTCGAAATTTGTTGATTCAACGAACATAAATATTTTCGTGTTTTTGCGCATTCATGAATTTCACGAACGATTTGTGATCGATATGAATTGTGTTTCGATTTTTCGAATCAAAAATATGTTCGTATTTTTTAATAAAATGAACAATTGTGAACAGTTTTCGTTTGTAAATATCGTAATTACGTTGAATTGAATTGAACGAAACGCAATCATATAATATAAATTTGTTTTCATCGTTTTGCAATTGATTGATGTAAATATTTTCATCGTATGTTGAAACGTCTGTATAAATTTCACAAAACAACGTGAAATTATGATCAAACATGTTTATTACATTGAAACATAATCTTTTCAAAATTTGAAAAAACAAATTTTCGAATTCGAATTATCGTCATTCGATTTTATTGTCGCAAATACGTTGTAATGATTTCGCGATTTCATCGAAATTGAACATTCAACGTTTAATAAATTGTATCGTTTTTAAAAAATTTCGTATCGTAATGACATTTTGAAAAACTGATCAATTGCGTATTTTATTCATGAATTTTTGTTTGATGTTCAAGATTTCATCGATTCGATGTAATTGATCGAGTGTTTTGAATTCGATAATTTCGATTTTCAATTTGAATAGAAAAATTCGTCTTTAAAATCACAAAATTCGAAAAAAAAAAATCATTCAAAAAGATGTTATTGTTTTTCGAAAATACGATATGTTTCGAATATGTCATCAATGTAAAAATATGTAAAAAAACGTCGTTTTTTTCAACGTATTTAATAATAACGATTTTGCATTCGAACTAAAT
Source organism: Physcia stellaris (assembly GCA_018902385.1). Taxonomy (NCBI): domain Eukaryota; kingdom Fungi; phylum Ascomycota; class Lecanoromycetes; order Caliciales; family Physciaceae; genus Physcia; species Physcia stellaris. The sequence goes on along the minus strand of JABSSW010000034.1, from coordinate 508,534 downwards.
ATAAAATCGAATAAATATTACGAACGTGTTTCGAAAACATTGTTTGTCGCAAAATTGAAAAGAACACGTGATTAAAATTTGATTTTCGCAATCTTTATATATCATTTCGATTTTCATCTGTACATTTTTTTTTTAGTTTTAAAATTTTCGTTTAATGAATATCGACTATCATGCACGATTGTAACATTATTTTAAAATTTCATTTTTATTACTCAATGAAAAACGTATACATGTATTTGTATGCGTTTTTTTAACAAATCATCAATGATCGTCAAAAAAACAACACGAATTGAATAATATTATCAATCAACGATGTTATTGAATCAATCAATTAAAATTCAAAATTTGATTTATCATACAACAAAATCAATTGTTACATCAATAAATTTTCGATTTTATTCAGATTTACAATTTCATTTAATATCGTATCGTTTTCGAAACAAACAATTAATCGAATCGTTTGTCGACAATCGTTCGAGTCATCAATATTTATTTGCTCGACAATTTTTTCAACGATTGCACGAACATTTTACTCATTACAGTTCGAAAAAAATTCTGAAATATACGCATTTGCAAATCGAAATAACGTGTTTTTTTCAATTTCGTTTGAAACAATTCATCGATTCGTTCGTTCGCATCAGCATTTATTTGTTTATTTGTTCGACAATTTTCAGAAATCGTTCGAACATTTATTTTCATCACAATTTGAAATATTTGATCAAAACACACGCGTTTGCAAATCAAATCGACGCGTTTTTTTTATTTTCGATCGAAAATGCACGTCATAAATTTATATCGAAAATTTTCATTCAAAACAATTTTCAATTCGTTCGTCATGAAACATTCTATTGTCATGAATTTTCTTACGAAATTTCAATCGAAAATCGAATTTTTTTTTGTTTTCGTTTCGTTCGTCAAATTTTTGAACACATACGAAAAAAAATTAGCGAATTTTCAATATTGAATTTGAAAAAACAATGATTTTATTAAAGAATTCATGATCGTCGTTGAATTCAAATGCATTGATAATGAATACAAAACAAAATGTATACATTGCTCGTTGAAAATAGCGAATAATCGAAATTTCGAATCGTTAAAAAAACATTTTCAAAAATCATTTGAATGTTCGTTTGTTTTACAATTCGAAATCACGAAATTCATTTTTGTTGTTGCAAATATCGACTTTTTCGATGCAACACTCGTTTGCGATATTCTGAAATTCAATCTGTTTAACGAGATCGCGAACTTTTTGCAACAATTTCGACAATGTCAACATCAATATCGAAAATCAGATTTGCTGATTTTGTTATTCGATTGTCGACGTAATTTTGCATTGATCTGATACAAGAAACAAAACGAAAACGAAATCGTCAAGAAAAATTTAAACGAATGATTAAAAATCTTGATCATTGCATTTTTTGCGAAATTTTCGAAATTCGAAAGATTTTTTTTACGAAATTTTCGAAATTCGAAATTTTTTTTTTGTTTCGTTTGTTTTTCGTTTTTCGTCGCAATATCATTCGTGTTTGAATTGTTTCGCGTTTTTTTCGTCATTGATTCGATTATTGCAACATATTCAAAAAATCGTTTGCAAAAAAATCGTTTGCAAACATTGCGAAAAAATTTTTGATTCGAAAAATAAATTTCACGAATATATTCGTCAACATCATGCAACGAAAAAATGAATAAATTCGTTTCGAAACGAAATTTCAATAAAAAAAAAAATAAAATTTTATCAATTTTATCAACAATTTCACAATCAATTTCATTAATCATTTCATCAACAACAATATCAAATTTTTCGATATTTAGATTTGTCATTAATCTCAAAACAAATCAAAAATTTATTTATTTCGTTTGTTATTTTTGTTGCAACATCAAAACAAATATTTTGAATTTCATCGAAACGTTCGCGTTTTTCATTATTTACATTCGAAATTATATCAAAATTTGTGAAAATTGCATCGACAACATGTTCGTTATTTATTTTGTTCGCAACATTTGCATTAAGATTTCGAAAATCGATTTCGAAATTTCATTTTACAATCGATGATTTGATTCGCATGTTTCGTGAAAAATTTAAATTATTTGATTTGTCGCAACATCAAAAACGTCGTTTTTTTTCGCAAAATTTTGACGTTCGTTCATTTATTTATCAATTACGAATTATCGTTTATTTTTTGTTTGCAATCAATCAAAAAACATCGATTAATCAAAATTTGAAAAATTCGAATTCGAAAAATTTTCAGCAATATACGTTCGCGAAATCGATATCGTTTTGTTTTATTTGAAAAATCGATTTTTTCGTTGCACAAAATAACAAATATTTTTATATTTCGTTGCAATTAAAATCTTTAACAAAATTTTCATTTTTGCAATCAAAATTTTCATTTGTATAATTTCGATTTGTGTTTTCGTTTACGTTTTCGTCGTTTTTTCGATTTTCGTTTTTAAATTATGTTTGTTATATTTGTTTCGATTATTTTAATTTTAACAATATTTCGTTCAATTATTTACGTTTTAATTAACGATATTTTTGAAATCGTCGATCGATAAAAAAAATATAAAAAAATAATCGTTTCGAAACGAAATTTGTAAAAAGAAAAAAATAATGTTACGAACGTGTTTCGAAAACATTGTCGCAAAACTGAAAAAACACGTGATTAAAATTTGATTTTCGCAAATTTTACACATATTTTTCGATTTTCATTTGTACATACTTTTTTTCTAGTTTTAGAATTTTCGTTTAATGAATATCGACTATCATGCACGATTGTAACATTATTTTAAAATTTCATTTCTATTCATCAAAAAACGTATATTTGTTGTATGCGTTTGTTTAATCATCAATGATCGTCAAAAAGACAACACGAATTGAATAACATTATCAATCAACGATGTTATCGAATCAATCAATCAAAATTCAAATATTTGATTTATCAATTGCAAAATCAATTGTTCATCAATACGATTTTATTCAGCAAATCGTACAATTTCATTGATCGTTTTTTTATCATTTGCTCGACATATATATTTTTTCGATAATTGCACGAGTCAAAATTTATTTATCAAATCATTTATTTATTTGCTCGACAATTTTTTCAACGATTGCACGAACACATTTTTATTACAATTCGAAAAATACACACGTTGTGACGAACGTGCATCGAATTCAACATTTAACAAATTAACATCGTGTTAACATCGTTATTTTATCATATCGAATGTTAAAGTCGAAAATCGTTTTGACGCATTCAAACGATTTAATTTTTTACATATGTTTTTACAAATTTTCATGTATTTGCTTTTTTATTTAGAAATTTTCGTGTAATTATGTATTAATTCAATCAATGCATGACATTTCACATTATTTTTAAATCATTCATTTTTTCAAATTGTTCGAAATACGACAATTTATTCAATAAACAAAATTTCAAATCAATCACGAAAATTTAAAACGTCATTTTCAAAATCAAATTGAACAAAAAGACTCGATTTTATTCAACGAATCAACAAAAAAAAACAAAAAACTTAATTCGCTTTAGTGTTGTACAAAATTTTCAAAAAAATGTTTATCGCGAAAATCGATGTATCAAATCGAATATATCGAAAAACGAATTGCAAAAATAATCGTCAAATTATCAATCAACAAACATTTATACGATAAATCGAAATTCAACATTCATCGTTTTATCAAAAATTATTCATCATAAATCAACACGAATTATTTCATCGAAAATAACATTAATTTAAAATTGTTTTCGTTGTTTTTCACGATCAAATTTTTAAAACACGATTATTTTTGAATATTTATTGTCGAATTCATTGAAACGAAATTTTTTTTGCATTAAAATTTCAATCATGTTTATTTTTATCAACATTTTTTTGTGATCATTTTTTTTAAATTTAAACGCAAAATTTTTAATCAAATTCAACAATTAACAATTTTTTCGAAAAATAATCAAATTATCGTCGATTCATTCAAATTGATAAAAAACATTTTTTTAAATTACGTTTTTTCGAAAAACGCAAATTACAATTCGAACGATACGAAACATGCGATAAACATTTGTATCGTCGAACAATTTCAACAATGAATTCGCAAAAATTTTTTCACGATATTGCAAATGTTGAATCAATTGAAAATCGATCGTGACGCGAAAATTCAAACTGTTTGAAATTGAAACGTTCACGTAAAAAATTATAACTCGTTGATCAAAAATTTCGAAAAAATCGAAAAAAACAAAAAACACAATCGAGAAATCGTCAGTTTATTTCGACGAGAAAATAAAAATATAAATCAATTCAATGTCGATAAATTCAAACTCAACATCGAAAATGAAAAATTCAAAAAAAATAATCAAACGTTGCGTGACGAAATGAATATTTTTCGAATGAATTTTACAACAACGTTCATTTTTCAAAATGACATCAAATTCAAAATCGAAAATGTTAAATTGATCAATCGCAATGTAAAATTGCAAAACGAAATAAATTTTCTAAAAATCACAACAACGTCAATTTTCAATTTCACATTGTTCATCGATAAAAAGAATAAAAATGTCAAAATGTCGAATTTTTTCAAATTCAATGAAAACATTTCAAATCTTTTTTACGAGATTTGAAAACAATTGATCAAAAACAAATTCATTGTTAACGTTAATCATTTCGTTCACGAATATATCAAAACAACGACATTTATCAATTGAATCGAAAACAAAATTCGCGAACATTTATTCGCTCGACGTAAAATTGACATTGTTTATTTCAAAATTTTTCAAATGATTTTTGATGTTTTGATTTTGATTTATGTTGAAAAAAACAAAAAACGAAACGTACGCAATAAATTCAAAATTTTTATCATGCGTATCAATCAACGTTTTTCGAAATTTTTTTTCGAATTTTTGATGTTGTTCAATCAATTGTTTCATTATTCGAAACAAAATCTGACAGACGAATTTCGCGAAAAATTTACTTTTCAATTTCAACGAGTCATTGTTAATAACGATCGATTTGAAACAATCGAAAATTTAAAAAAATTGATTGAAAAAATGAATCAAAAATTACATTTTTTTGAAATCACACGTTTCGAAAATTCGACATTTAAAAATATTTCACGAATTATTTTCAAAACATCAATTGTCAAAATCGTAATTCGTGATAACATGTTTAACGTCAAAAAAATCATGTTCGTCGTCGATCAAATGATCATGAAAATTTTTTATGATAAAAATGACATCGATAAAAATTGTTATCGTTGTGAAAATTTCAATCATTTGATACGAAATTGTTTTCTTTTTAAAATTATCGATATTTGATTGTTCAAAAAATTAAACAAAAAAAAAACATTTTGACAATCAACGAAATGAATGAATTTTTGATGAATTTTCAAATCGAAATCGATTCAATTTTTTTTGATGATTATTCTAATGATATTAACAACGAGATTTTTTTATTCATGAATCGAAAAACGTTTAAATCTTTTCAAAATCGCGACGAAAATGTTGTTTATTTTAACAATGTCAAAAACATTCAACACGTTCAATAAATTTCAAAACAATTTTTTAATAATTAAATGTACATTAATTTTCGATAAATACGAACATAATTTGCAAACATTAATGAATACAAATGTCATTGAATACGTTTTCATTGATGAAAAAATTGCGCAATTAATTTGTGAAACATTTCAAATAATTTGTGTGATTTTATCACGATCGAAATTCGTCAACGAATTCGATGATCGAAAAATTAAATTTATTATTCATGTCATTTATTTTACATTTATCGTGCAAAATCATTTAGAAATCACGATTTTCATGTTCATAATCAAAATTGAAATTCATTCGTTGATATTGAATAAGTTTTGAATGAACGTTCACGAAATCATTTTGAATATAAAAAACGATAAAATTATTTTCAAATTCGATCGCTGTTTTCATTTCGAAACGTTCAAAATTTTGAAAATTAAAAACGAACGATCAATTTTTTTTAAAAAAATTTATTTTTCATCGTCAACATCATCGATCAAACAGTCGATATCGATAAATTTTCAAAAATATCGAATTATTCAAAAACGATCATTTTCATTTTCGTTCAAAATTAAATTTTTTTTTTTTATCGTCGAGAATTTCGAAAACGAAAAAAAATTCTTTTTCAAAAACATATTGAATTTTAATTATCGATATGTCATCGAAAAGATTGATAAAAAATATTTTTTTGACAAATTCTCGAAAAAAAAAAAACGAATTAAAATCATACGAGATTCTCAACGATTTATTTTCGTGAAAATTTTTATTCGAAAATCGAATTTAATCAAGAAATTTGCTCGACGATTTAATAAACGATTCAAAATTTCGATTTTCGATAATGAAAACGACGAACAAAATTTTGATTTCGAAACGTTTTTGAATGTCGTTTTTATCGACGTCGCTATTTATCAATTTTGACAAAATCGAAAAAAAAAAAAAAAAAATCAAGACGTTTTCATTAATCATGAAAAAATTGAACGAAATCATTGACGACGTTCGAGAAAATTTAATCAAAATAAAATTCGATTTCGATATCGATTTCAAAAAAATTTTTAAAATCATGAAAGCAATCGTCGAAAAATTGAAACGAAAATTTTTGATTTTTTTAAACGATTCGAAAGCGTGTTCAATTTCAAAAAATCGATAAATTATTTTTTCATAAATTTTACGATCACAAAATCGAATTGATCGAAAAATCGAAACAATTGTCTCGAAATCGAGTTTATTCTTTATCGTCAAAAAATTCGAAATTTTTCAAAAGTATTTTCACGAAAATTTTCAAAAAAATTTATCAATTCAAACAAAACATCGTACGCATCGTTCATTTTATTCGTCGTCAAATCGAACGAACAATTTCGTTTATGTGTAAATTATCGAAAATTAAACGTCATAATCAAACGCAATGATTATTTTATATCATTGATTGAGAAAATTCTTGTTCGAATTATAAATTGCAAATTTCTGTTCAAATTGAACATTATATCGATTTTCAATAAATTTCGAATGAATTCACAAAGCGAAAAATTGATTATTTTTATATGTTCGTTAAACATTTACAAATATTTTGTATTATTTTTCGAATTAACAAATGATTCGACGAATTGACAACATTACATGAACGATTTGTTGTTCGAATACATTAATCATTTTTGTCAAATTTATTTGAACGATATTTTTATTTACAGCAAAATTCGAAAAAAACATGAACGACATTTCACACAAATATTTCAAAAATTAAAAGAAATCGAATTTCAAATTGATATCAAGAAATGCGAATTTTTCAAACGAAAATCTCATTTTTGAACGTCATATTAACGACAAAAAACTTACGTATGAATTTCAAAAAATTCAAAATATCGTCAATTGAATTCGTTCAATTTGCATTAAAAAAATACAAACGTTTATGAATTTTTGCAATTTTTATCGTCGTTTCATCAAAATATTTTTCAAATTCGTCAAATTTTTGACTCGAATAATCAAAAAAAAAACTGATTTCGAATGAATCGATTTCGTCAATGAAACGTTCGAAACATTGAAAAAACAAATTATCGAAATTTTCATATTTCGACATTACGATCGTAATCGTAAAATTACATTAAAAATTGATTTATCGAATTGATGTTTGAATGAAATTCTGTCGCAATACGATAACGAAAAAATTTTTCATTCGATGACTTTTTTCAACAAAAAAATGATTTTTGTCGAATGCAATTACGAAATATACGACAAAAAACTTTTAATCATTATTCGATGTTTGAAACATTGAAAATTCGAATTCGAAAATATCGACGAATTCGTCGAAATTTACATCGATCACAAAAATTTGAAAATTTTCATGACAAACAAAAAATTTATTTCTCGTCAAATACGTTGAACAAAAATTTTGATCGATTACAACATCAAAATTCAATATCAATTCGAAATCAAAAATGTTAAAACGAACGTTTTGATTCGAATGTTTGAATTTCGTTTTGTCGATGACGACGAACGAAAACTTTATAAAAAGCAAATTTTGTTGTCGTTTTTTCGATTGCAATTGTGTTCGATTGACGCTCAAAACGATTTGTACGAACGGATAATGAAAATCAATCGAGAAAATGAGAATTGCATTAATCATCGTCAGACTTTGATCGATGAGCAGATTATCAACGAGAAAATAAATTTACAAGAATGTTCAAATCGAGACGACGTTTTCTTCAAAAACGAGAATTTATGAGTATCAAATCGTCTAGATTTCATGATTGAAATAATTCGCGATGTTCACGATCAATTTTTTTGTGTTCATTCGAACATGAATCGCATTGAAAAACTCATTAAACGCTATTATTATTGATTCAATATGCGATTATTTATCAAACGTTACATTCGTAATTGTCACAAATGTCAACGATTTAAATTTTCACACGATGATCGTCATGAATTGTTAACATCATTGTCAATATTTAATCAGCGATGAATAAATATTTCGATAAATTTCATAATCGAATTATTTGAATTCAAAAAAAACAACGTTATTTGCATTATTATCGATCGATTAATCAAAAAACGACATTATGTTTTTTGCGTGATCGATGATGACGAATTGACAATCGAAATTTGCGTCAAAATATTGTTTCATTACGTATTTCGCACGCATGATTTATTTTTTTCAATCGTTTCGAATCGAAATGATCAATTTGTAAATCGCGTTTGAAAAATTTTTTGCAAACGTTTAAAAATCAAATGTAAATTGTTCACGACATTTCAATTTCAAATCGATGATCAAATCGAACGAATTAATCAAAACATTGAAATTCGTTTACGTTTGTATTGCAATTATCGTCAAAACGATTGAATTGATTGAATCGACATCATGAAATTCGTTGACAACAATGACGTTTTCGCAATCATCGAATTCATTTTTTTTTCATCAATAAAGATTATCATTTTCGAATGATTTTTGATTCAAATTTGAATGATTACGAAATCATTAAAAAACGTTTATTAATCAAACAAAACGAATTCATTGTCGAAAAAATGAATCGCATCATCGAATGAATTAAAATCAACGCTGTCGATGTCAAACAAAAAATGATTGTTCGAATCAACAAATTTCGTTTTTTTATCAATTTTGAAATAAAAAATTATGTGTGATTAAATCGTCGTTATATCAAAACGATTCGTTCATTTAATAAATTGAATGACAAAAAATTAAATTCATATTTCGTTGTCAAGAAACGAAATATTGTTTACAAATTCGAATTGTTCGATGACATGCACATTCATTCAATTTTTCATTTTTGATTGTTAAAAAAAAATTTCAACGATTCATTGAAAAAACAACACAACGATTTTTCGAAACTCGTCATCGCAAATGAAACGTTCGAATGAAAATTCGACGACATATTGCAATTTCGATATCATTATCATCGCTTTCAATATCGCTGTAAATGATCGAATTGAAATTTTCACGATCGCATTTGATACTATGTCGACGACGATGAATTTCAAAATGTTCAAAATATCGTCGATGTCTTTCACGAAATTAACTCAAAAACAACAAAATTTGCTTTGCGAAATGACTAAATCGTGAACTTTATTGTTTATGATCGATTAAAAGATTGTTATCGAATTCGTTACAACTCATTCTCAAATTGACGTCAATGATTTTTTTCATTGTCATTCGCTTCGTTGTTACTTTGCGTTATTTACAATCAAAACTTACATCGCATAAAAAGTTGAATCGTGTCAAAAACATTTTCAAAAACTGTCGTCAAATCTTACTGAACAATGAATGATAATGTAAAATGTCATGCAATGATATAAATAAACAACAAATTGTCAAAAAATTCGAATATTTACAAATTCGTCAACAAAATTTTCAATTGTTTATTAATGACACGCGAAATTATTTATAAAATTCGTACAAAATGTTTGCTTTTCAAAAAATCTAATACATGCATATTTTGTTGAATGCATTGTACGAATCAACTGTTTTATATGCGATAACGTCGACGTGTTAATCGTGATGACAAAAATTTCATCAATTTGATCAAATTGCTCGTCTCGTGATATCAATTTGATGTTGCAAAAATTCTCAAAATTGTCGATACGCGAAATCGAATTTTCAATGATTTGTTTATTAATGTTCGTCGAAATTATTTTTAACGAATTGCATGAATTGATTATTTTTTAAAACATTTATTGCATTCACGTTTTGTTACATGCAATGTACACATCGATTTTCGCAAATTCGAAAATATCAATGCATTAAAAATTGTCACGACGATTTTACAAATAAATTCAAACTGTTTATTTCAAAATATAATCATATGAATGTGAAATTTAAACGAATTTATTTCGTTGACGAAATTTTTTTCGCGACGTTTCGCGTTTATTTTTTTGTTTCGACGATCAATCAATTCGACGTCATTCAAAAACATATTTACATCGCGCAAAACGTTCAAAAAAATCAATTAATCGTTTCGAAACGAAATTGAAAAAAAACGAAAAATAATGTGACGAACGTGCATCGAATTCAACATCTGACAAATTAACATCGTGTTAACATCGTTATTTTATCACATCGAATGTTAAAGTCGAAAATCGTCTTGACGCATTCAAACGATTTAATTTTTTACATATGTTTTTACAGATTTTCATGTATTTGTTTTTTATTTAAAAATTCTCGTGTAATTATGTATTAATTCAATCAATGCATGACATTTCATACACGTTTGCAAGTCAAATTCACGCGTTTTTTTCGTTTTCGTTCGAAAAAGTTTTTCGATTCGTACGAATCATCAACATTTCAATTTTTATTTATTTATTTGTTCGACAACTTTTTCAATGATTGCACGAGTATTTTACTCATTACAATTCGAAAACGATTTTGAAATACACGCATTTGCAAATCGAATAAACGCGTTTTTTCTGTTTTCGTTTGAAAAAGTTTTTCGATTCGTTCGTTCGCATTTCATTTATTCATTATTTTATTTGTTCGACAATCTTTTTCAACAATTGCATGAACATATTTTCAATACAATTTGAAATATCTGATCAAAATATACGCGTTTGCACGTCGAATCGATTCGTTTTTTTCGTTTTTGTTCAGAAAATTTTTCAATCTTTTCGATTTCAATTCGCTCGTCATGAATTTTATTTTTCTGTTTTTTTGTGACAGTAAAATTTCGAATTTTCTTTCTTTGAAATCGTTATTCACGTATGACGAGCGATTAGCGATTCTGAAATTTTGTTTGAAATTTCTTGAAACATTTCGTCATTTCAAAACAATCATGATCGTCGTTGACTTTTCAAAAATGACAATTCAAATTTCAACGTCATGCAATGCATCATTTGTTCGTTGTTAATATACGATGAATATTTCACATTCGAATCGTTGAAAAAACATTTTCACAAAGCATCACATTGTTCGTTCGTCATACAATTTCAACAAGAAATCGAGTCGAAAAAATCGTTGAAAAGTCGAAAATCGAATTTTTTTTTGTTTTTGCTTCGTTCATCAAATTTCTGAACACATACGAAAAGAGATTGACAATTTTAACGAATTGAATCTGATTCGATTCGTTAAATAAAAAAACAGTGACAATCGTTGAATTCAGAAACATTCACGATAAATACAGAACAAAATGTATGCATTGTTCGTTAACAATAACGAGAAATCGAAATTTTGAATCATTAAAGAAACATTTTCAGAAATCATTTGAATGTTCGTTCGCTATACAATTCGAAACGACGAAATTCGAAATTTCAGAAATTGTAATCGAAATTTCGAAATTCATTTTCGTTGTTGCCAATATCGATTATTTCGATGCAATTCTTCTGTGCGATATTCAGAAATTCAATTTGTTTTGCGAAATCGCGAATTTTGTGCAACAATTTCGACAATGTCAACATCAATATCGTGAATCAAATTTGTTGATTTTGTTGTTCGAATGTTTTCGTAATTTTGCATTGATTTGATATAAACAACAAAACGAATTCGAAATCGAAATCGTCAAGAAAAATTTAAACGAATGATTAAAAGTTTTGATCATTGCATTTTTTACGAAATTTTCTGCAAATTTTTCTTTTTCGAAATTCGAAATTTTCACATCGAATTCGTTTTTTCGTTTTTCGTCTCAATATTATTTTTGTTTCAATTGTTTTGCGTTTTTTTCGTCATTGATTCGATTTTTGCAATATATTCAAAAAATTATTTGTCAGAAAACGATTTGCAAACAATGCGAAAAAATTTTCGATTCAAAAAATAAATTGCACGAACATATTCGTCAACATCATGTCACGACAACGAAAAAAATAATTAAAAACGTTTCGAAACGAAATTTCAATAGAAAAAAAAATAAAATTTTATCAATAATTTCAACAATTTTAACAACAATTTTATCAAAAACAACAACAAAAATTTCGATATTTAAATTCGTAACATTTTCAAAACGATCAAGAAATTCATTTATTTCATTCGTTATTTTTATAATTTTCGATAAATTTTTGTTTGTTATGTAAATTATTTTGATAATCAGCGTTTTCGATTTTTTTGAAACGATTCAAAAATTTTATTTTAGTATGCATATCGCGTTTTTTTGCAAAAAAACGTTTATGTTTCGATAATAATTCTTTGACGAAATTCTGTAATTTTTTTTGCTATTAAATTTCAAATTCGAAATGAATTATGTTATTAAAACAATTCGATAAACATCATAATTTATGATTGATTGTTTAATTGTTTGTTTATAATTCAAATATTTATCGTAAATATTTTTCATTTTCGTCGATGTTTTTTGAACGTTTATTTTAAAAATTTTTTGAAATCGATTCAAATACGTTTTTTGTTTGATTTCGAAATGATTTTTGCTTTTCATAACATGTGTGAATGTGATTTTTTTTTTTCAAAAAATTTCGACATACACGAATTTGACGTCATTCGAATTCATTGCAAAACGATCACATTGATTGATTTTGAATTGATTTTTCATGAATCGAATGTAAAACATTCATTCGACATAAAATTTTTCGATATAAAAAGCAAATGTTTGCTCAATGATTTTGATATGATAAAATTTGTCAAAACGAAAAATTGCTGAAACAACAAAAATTTGATATTTGACTTGAATACGTTTGATGATTAAATTCATTTGTTGTCGATTATAAATTTTTCATTCGATTTGATTTGCGTTTCGATCAAATTTTGACAAAACGTTTTCGTTGTCGAACAATGATGACGAAATACGTGTAATCATAAATGATATTTAATTTATACACGAATGATGTTAATCGTAAATTATTGTAATTATTAAAATGTAAAACGTATGAGCATCAAAAATGTATAATGTAATGAAAAATAATATTGTTCGTAAATTAATAATTGCAAAACTAATTATTTTACAAAAAATTGATTATATAAACGTTCTGTTAAATACAACGTATATATTAATTGTCGCATATGCGCAAATATCGATGCGTTAATCGTTTTTGCGTTGATTTTATTAATATAACGAAATTGTTTGTTTCATGATATAATCGATTTGATATTTCGAATTTGCAAAATTTGAATTTTTAACAATCGAGATGCGATTCGCATTTTTTGCAAATTTTGAATTCTGAATTTTTTACAAATTTTTTGTTTGTCAATCATATTCGCAATAAATTTCAAAATTTTTTTGACGTTTTTTTATTTCATTTTTTTTTTTTCGATCGATTTGAAATTGTTGTTGAAAATTTTGCGAAAAATTTGATTGAATTTTCATTCGATTTTTTATCATTATTTTTTTTGATTTTTTTTTTGATTGTTTTTATTGCAAAATATTGAATTCGAACGATTGAATCGATAATGTTTGATTGAAATGTGACAAAATGAATTGCAAAAAAAAAAAAAATATTTTTTGAATTTGCATTCGCAATGTAATTCGTTGAAATGTCAATTGTGAAAAAACGAAACGCAAATTCACAACAATTGATAAAATCATCGTCGTTTTCGTACATGTAATCGATGTGAAAAAATGATGCGACGAAATTTGCAAAAAAATGATTTTCGAATATTTCGATGTAATATGTGATCGATTTCGCAAAGAATCAAATACATTCGATTGCGAAAATAATATTGTTGATTCGTCTGATTTGTATAATTTTGATTGATATAATGTAAAAACAAATAATATGTTTGAAAATAATTGTTTTGATAATATAAAAATCGAATTGTAATAATTTTTTCACGTGATTTGTATGCAATGATTTGTTGTAAACGACGTTGTGCAATCGAAATAAATTTCTGATGTTTTTCACATGTGCATTTTTTGAAAATATGATTATATTCGTCGCATGTATGACAGCAAATATCGTGTTTTATTTTGTTGTACGTCATATTTTTATTGATGAAACGATTGAAATGAATTTGAACGTTGAATTTTCGATTTGTTTTTTCACGTTGTTTTTTTCATTTGATTTCGTCACGAAAAAATGATATAATAATTTGTGATTGATTACGAGAATTTTGTGAAAAATATTCTGAATATTGTTGTAACTTTGAAATATTCGAAATGAATAATTTTGTATATTCGACAAAATTCACGTTCTGAATGCGTTCGTTATTCGAAATTATGATTGATTGTCGTTGAAAACGTCGATTGTTGTTATATATCACGTCGATAAAAATTTTTTTTTCAATCAATACATTTTGCACGATTTTGATTGTTTTCGTTTTGACGTTGAAATCGATTGAATTCAATTGTTCAAAATAAAATTCGAAAATTTTAAATCGTTCGTTTTTAATTGTTTTTTGTGTTTGAAATTTTAAACGTTCATCGAATTGCATAACGTTAAAAATTTTTTTTGCAAAAACGCAAATTTTTGTCAAATTTTTCATTTTTGCAATCATATTTTCAATATATTTAACATATATTCGCTGACGAAATTTCAGATTTCGAATATCATTGATGAATTGTTTGATAAAAAAAATCAAAAACATACGTTCATTTTCAATCAAAATATTGTTCACGATGTAATTTTGATCGTCGTTTTCGATAAAAATTTTAATGAATCGTTCGTAATATTTTCGAAAAATTTCATTTATTTGTTGAATTGTATTCAAAATTCGATCGATGCGTTCGTTATCAATAAAAATGAATTTTTTTTTGACAAAATATTTATCGCAAATCATTTTTTTGAATTTTTTTTTGTTTTTTTCGATGACATTTTTTTTTTGTCGATTAATGTTTGAATCATTTTATCGTTATCAATTCATTTTTTGAATGTTTCAACGAACAAAATTCAAACATTTTCAATGTATTTTTCAAACGTTAAATTTTTCTTGAATTCGTGATTGAAATTCACGAATTATTGACGTTTTTACAAGAAATCATCGAAATTTCTAAACATTTTGCGTGAGAATTTGCGAATAAAATGAACAGACGTTGTTGATTGAAATTTTGAAAAAAAAAAATATCGATTGCAAATTGCGTAAATGTTTTCGAAATGAAATGAAAATAATTTTCATTGATTGTATTTTTTGTAAATGTAATTCAAAATTTGCAATCGTTGCAAAAAATTTTGAAATCGTAATATATGTGTGATCGAAAAATTTCGCAATTCGAACAATTCGTTGTAATTTTCAATATGATATTTTTGAATTTTTTGATCATTAACGTAAAAAAAAAATGTTTTGATCGTTGAACAATACGTAATGTTTCTGTTGATATCGTTTATGAATGTGCGTTTTAATTGAATCGTTTCAGAAATTATTTTGTTCAATAATAACAGTTTTTCGTAATCGTTTTTTTTTTCATTATTCGTAATGAAAATTTCAACAATCGATTTGAAAATATGTTTGATATTTTGTTTACAAACGATGTAAAATATCAAATCAAAAAACAATTCGAAAAATTTAACAACGAAAAATGCAACGTGTTGATTTGAATTTCGTCGTCAATTCAAATCGTATGCAATTAAAATTTCGAAATTCGATAATAATGATATAAAAAATTTCGTCGTTCGAAAAAATAAACAATCGATAAAATGATTGTCGTATAATAAAAAAATTCGATTTTGTTGTTTTTAAAAAATAAACAATGAACGATCAACGACGATTTTTATTGTCAATCGTTTTTCGAGAATGAACATCAATAAAAAAAATAATTAACACAAATTTAAATCGTACGAAATCGAAATTCAATAAAATCAATTATCAAATTCAATGAAACAAATGTAAAATGACTTCAATTATGACTAAACAGAAAAATGTTACAAAAAATTATGTAAAAAATCGAATGTCAAACATATAAGGTTAATCACGTGCACTTTGTCAATTGACTTTTCAATCAGTTTTCTGTTATTTCTTTTCAACATCGATGTTTCTCAAATAGCATTACTTGTTATCAGATCATGAAATACGAATTTCATTTTGATAAATGAACGTTTCGAAAATCTTTTTCGAAATCGTTTCGTCTTTCGAAATCGTTTTCGGAGATTTTTCGATCAATTTATCTATTCATTTACTCATTTATTTCGAATTTGATCTGGAAACTTGATTTGCAAATCACATCGATTCAAATTGAAAATTTCGATTTTTTATTAATCGTACATTCAATGATTCTCCTCCTCTTCTGAGAATTCCTCGTTCGAGAATACATCAATAAGCGTCGACGAAACGAGATATCGACGTAAATAAATAAACAGATAGAAAAATAAATAGATAAAAAGATAGATTGTAAATAAATTGCTATGAGATATTTTTCACAAAAAGATTTTTCTTGTATGACAATATCGAACTTTGATAGAAAATATTCGTATTCATTCGAAAGTGAGTCAAACTCAGTAATGAATCACGAATTAGAGTTATCGACAAAAATAAATATTCGTCAGAATTAAATTTTGACTTCTAAGCAAATAATTCTATTTCGTGACTCATTATTGAAAAACTAGTCACTGATGAATGAAAATCAATGACTAGAATCAAAATGCATTGTATGATGATGAGAAGAAATTTCTGATAATCAAATGATCATTTATGTTATTGTTAAATTAAATTAATTGAAAAAGATGCATTTTGCATTTCATCAGTTCACATAATATCAAAAAAAAATTTACGATTTCGTAAATAATTTCGAAATAATTATCGAAATGTGTGTAATTTTAATATTCAATTTTTTAAATTTAATCGATTAAAATTTGTAACATCGATTCATTCATAATTTATAATTTTTTATCGTTTTATTATCGTTTCGTTCATCAACTTGTTGAAATTTTTTTTGAAAAAATTGTAATTCGTGATTAAATTAATTTTCATTTTTTGTTTAATTTTATTGATTTGTCGATCAATTTGTGATTGATTTAATATAAATTCAATTTTTTTTTTAATTTGTTTTTTTTTTTTCAATTTTTTGAAACGTTATTTTTTGAATTGTTGTTTCATTTTTGTTTTTCATGTATTTTGTTTGATTTTCAAATATTTCGTTCAATATTTTTTCGATCATTTATTTTTCATTTTGATTTTCGTCGCAAACGTAATCATGATTATAATTTTAATTTCGAATTCAAAATCGCATTTTGAACATTGACATAAATGCGCGTTTATTAAAATCAAAAAATTGAATGATATTTTTTTTGACGATTTAAATTGATTTTTCAATTTTATATGACATCGATCGCATTTCATGTGAATGATTTTTGATTCAATTTCGTTGAAATGATCGTGTTTTTTTTTATTTTGATTCGTGATTTCGTCGTCGATTTTCATAACATTTTTAATTTTGTCGCTATTCGTGATCATAATTTTTTAAAAAAAAATTTAACAATTTGTCAATAATATAACAAACATCGAAAATCATCGTTTTGTCATCGATAATTTGTTGATTAAATTGCGAAACATAATTTTCATAAATTAAAAAATTTTTTTTAATGAATTCGCATATTTTCGTCAACATGTTAACATTGTAAATCAAATTGATGTTCGTTAATTGAAAATTATTTTTCAAAAAAACGAAATCGATTGAAAAATCGTGAATTATTTTCGTCAATCGTATTTTTTCGACAACAATGTGTTTTTTTTTTGTTTTAATTTGATTTTTGATTATTGCATTTAAATTTTGTTTAATATTAATTAAATAAATGTTGTAATTAATGAAATAAATTTTGTTTTCAACGACGAACAATTGATTTAATTTTAAATTTTGATTGAAATTTAAAAATTTTGAAAATGCGATATTTGCAAATTCGATAAATAAATTAATATACGATTCAAATTTGATTTCGAACATTTCGTCGAATATTTTGATGAACACATTTTTCAAATGTTGATGAACTAAATTTCAAAAATGAATGATTTTTTTTTCGATTTGAATTAATTGATAGATACATCGTGCTGAATTCACAGCGAAAAATTACGAACAAATCGATTTTCGAATTTCGTTGAAATTCAATTTTGATTATTTTGATCACATTTTTTTCGTGTGATGTCATTAATTCTTGTTTGTTAATCAATTTAGTTTTTTTTTTGTTTAATTCAATTAATTTCGATTCGTTAATTCGTTTATGATTTTTTGTAAAAATTGATTTAAATGTAATTTTTTTTTTGAAAATGTCGTTTTCGTCGATTAATAATTCGTTATTTTCAATTTTTTCGCTTTTGATGATTTGATTAATTTTTTTACGATTTTTAATTTGAATTTGTAATTTCGAAAAAATAAATAAATTTTGTTTTGTGAATCGTTTTCGTGTTTCGATACGTTTAATTTTTTTTCGATTTTTTTTGTTGTCAATTTCGATCAATACATTGATTTTATTGTCGATCATTTTATTTGATCGATGTTAAAAAAATGTTTCGTAAAATCGTTAATATATATCGTTTGAAACAATTGCAAAATAAAATTGTAAAACAAAACGAAATGTGAATGTTTGATGAATTGCAAAATGAAAATGTGAAATAAATTGTAAAATAAAAATTGAATAATTTCATCGCGATTAATCAAACGCGTTAATTTCGATAAAAAAATGTTGTAACGAAAAACGAAATCGATTCGTATTCGCTGAAAAAAACGACGACAACGAAAAACGAAATCGACTCGTATTCGTTTGAAGTTTTTACTTTTTGTTAGTTTAACGTCATTGCGAACGATGTGTAATTTTCTTTTAATTGATGACTAGACATAGTGTTCGTTGTTCAAATCTGATGATGATTCGTATATTGTCGTAAATTTCGTTGATCGAAATCAATAAATTTGTCAAAATTGATCGTTGATGATAAATTATAATATCATCGATATGATATTTTTTTGATTTTTTTCGTGAATTGACTTGATGTGAACGTTTTGTTCATGATAAATTCAATTTAACATTATACGAAATTTTAATCATTTCGATTTCAATTTTTTTTCATGTTTTTTATCGATTTGATGATTTCTGACTAAAACTAAATCGTCAAAATTGAATATTTTTTGCTGTCGTTGTTTTTTTTTTTTTTTTTGATAGTCGTGAGTATAATTGACTGTTTCACTAGTTAACAATTTGTTTTTTTTTTTTAGTGCGATATATATTTGATATTGATGAATTGACAAAAACTGTTCAACATTTGTTGAATTTGAAAAAATTATTGAATTTATATCGAAATGATATTGTTTGAATTCAAATTTTAACATCAACATAATCGAAAAATAATTTAATGTTTTGATTGATTTAATATTCATTGTAAAAATATAATTTCGAATAAACAAAAATCACGAATTTGTTGTTTTTCGATTTATACAATTTTTTGCAATAAAATTCAACATTTTTTGAATTGTTTTTTTCAAAAAATCAATCGATGAAAAATGCGATATTGAATTTGTAAAATAATTAATGTCATGTTCAATAAACATTGCGTTAACATCGTTGTTAACGAAATGAAAATCATTGTCAATGTACGTTTTTTTTGATCATTCGAAAATTGAACAAATATGTTTTCGTAAAAAGTTTAACGTTTTCAAAACAATATGTGTACGATAAATTTTTGTTCAATTAAATTTGTTTCAATCATCTCGTTTTAAATAAACATATTAAACATTTGTAATTGAACAAAAAAACGATATAAATTTTAGTCAATTTAAATCGATCATAATCATTAATTGAAAATGTTGAATATTAAACGAAATGCGTTGAATTGATTTTTTCAATCGACATTGACAAAAATGACAATTTTTACATCATTTTTCAATATTTTTTATTTTTGTAAATCAA
The DNA here is from genome assembly GCA_018902385.1 of Physcia stellaris. Lineage (NCBI taxonomy): Eukaryota > Fungi > Ascomycota > Lecanoromycetes > Caliciales > Physciaceae > Physcia > Physcia stellaris. The sequence continues at coordinate 488,300 of JABSSW010000034.1, read as the reverse complement.
TAAATTCGTTTTATCAAGAAATCGAATGTTAAAATTGACGAGAAATAATCATGATTTTCGTAAATTATTTTGAAAAATCGTGATATTTCTTTTTCGATTATGCAAATGCTATTTTTTCGTTTGCTTCTCGATAAAGTAAATGAGTTGTGATAACGTGTGAAAATAAAATATAAACATTGATTTTATTTTCGAAAATTTTTATTTTTTTAGCGATCAATTTTTGCTTTTTCAAATCATTTGATTTTTTTTTCGAAATATTTCATCAATTGACTATACATTGAAAATCTATAATACTTATTCAGCTTTTCAAAAGACAAAATAGATAACGATTTTGTTTTTCGTTCAATTTTGATTTTCGTTCATTATCAATTTCAAATGAATGATCAAATTGTTCATTCGACAAATAAATGTTAAAGTTTCGTAAATTCACGTTTAGCATCGACATGATTAAACGTTTCTTTTTCGAATAAAAATTACATTTTGTAATTTAGTTGACATTCGATTAAACTCATCAGCAATATTTATGTGTTGATTTTTATTGAATCGATAATGTAATTTGAAATCGAATTTTTTCAACATGTTTAATCATGAAATTATTATTTTTTTTTGTTTGTTTTATGACGAACATTGATTTCAACGTTTCATAATCAATATACATCATTATTGAAAATTTGTTGTTCATGATTAATCATTTAATTTCGATTAAATTTTTCATTATGATATAACATTCACGTTCAAAATTCGAATATCGTGTTTTTGCGTCGTTCAGACGATAAAACAAAAACATGAACATTTTTTCATGAATTAACAATTTCGAAATAATTTCAATTTCTGTTTCAATATTTTGCAATTGAAATAAACAAATTTTCAATTTCGTTTCGTTAACATTCGTGATCAAATGAAATTGAAATGTTGAATTTGTTTTTGTCATAACATTATTAATTATAATTTCTTTAATCGATTCGAATGTTTTTTGTTGACTTGTTTTTCAATCGAAAATATCTTTTTTCACATATTTGCGTTGAATGATTGATCGTTTTATTCGAAACGTTTTATGTGATTTAATCAAATTTTCGTCGCATGATTTCATTTTTGCATCATGATTTTTTTTGAGTTTGAGTTCGTTTGACATCAACATGAAATAAATTTTTTCATTTTTAGCATTAGTTTCGCTCTTTCGAATATAAAAATTCGTAAAAAAGACGTTAATCATAAAAACGCATTTAATTTTTTTTCGATTTTTAAAACAAATCAGTTCAAAATTTTGTTGCGATGTTTGAAAATTGATTTCAAATTTTTTGCATTTTTTTCAAATTTTAAAAAATTTAACTTGTTCGAAAACAAATACGTTTTAAAATCAAATAAATACATTGAATCAAAAACACATTTGAAAAAATATTGAATGTGCAAAAAATTAAATAAAATTTCGTAATTTGTAATCGACGTTTCGTGATCATTCATAAATATTGCGAAAATTAACTCGTCATGATCATCAATTATTGTAATTATTTTAATCACGTCGACGTCGTTGAATGACAAAAAATCAAATATCAAATTCGAAAATTGCGCATAAATAAACGAATTTTCTTTAAAATCTTGATTCATTTTTAGATATATTCATTGATCGTTGAAAATAATAAATTCAATTTTATTTTCATTATTTTTTTTGATTGAAATCGCTCAATAATCATTTGTTGCGTTCGAGCAAAAATAAATCGAAAATTTGAATTTCAAAAAAATAATTATAATTTTTTTCATATGATGCATAGAGTAAATTGATTTGATAATGTACTTGTTGATAAATATAAAATTATGAATTATTCGCAATAGTTTTGACTTTTTTTTTTTTTGAAAGAAAATTTGATTTTAGTTTCTCATGAATTGTTTTTTTTGACTATAATGTTTGCATTTTTTAATTTTGAAAAAATTCGATTTGCGAATTTTCTTTTTTGAAAATGTATTTAAATAACGTATTTCGAATTGATTTCGCATTCGAAATAAAATCGATTGAATGTTCAATAAAATTTGTAATTCGTATGTTTTTAATTGTTATTGCAAAATATTTTTTTTCAAATATAAATTAATCGTTTCGTTTTAATCATTTTCTTTTCTGTATCAACGTTTAATTTTATAATAATTTCATTTTTTTCGAATCATTTTTCAATAACATTCATGTTTTCATTATTTAGTTTTCTTATATTGATTTTTTTTGCGTCGAAAAGTCATTTTTTGTATTTAACGAATATTTCGATAAGATAAATTCTGTTTTCGTAATCACGAAAATAAAAATAATGATAGTCGTCATGAACGTTAACGATTGTTGACTAAATATATTAAAATTATTTTGATCAATTTTGCGACATTCACGTTTCAACGAGCGATCATTCGCTGAATACGTATTCAATTTAATTGTTCATTTAGAAACAATGACAAACAACGTCGATCAAATCGTTAATTTCGTCGTCGTTATTCATTTTTATCGTTAATAAATCAACATGAATTGAAAAAATCTGCGTTGACATTTTTCGTTTTTTTTCATTTTTTTCAGTTATGATTATTTCGTCTGTGTCATAATGCGAATTAAAAGTTATTTTTTTCATTCATGAAATACTCAATAGCAAATCATAAATCTGATTGTTCACGATATACGTTTTAATCACAATTTTTATTTTTTCGACATTAACAAAAAATACGATGTAATTTGTGAACGTTTCAACGTGATTCGTGATTAAATTAATTCGAAAATGATCGTTTGTTCGTACAAAAATGCAAATTTCATGATTAAAAGTTTTTGACGATTAATCAATTTCATCATCGATTTTTCATTTATCAATGTTCTTGACAGTTTCACATTGTTTATTCAAAAATAATTATTAAAAATTGCGATTGTTCATCATTTTCGTGAACATGAATTATAATGATTGATGATTTTGTTTTAGCTTTTGTGATCGTCATAATCAATGACGTCGTCGTTTTTTGTTGATTTCGATTTTGTTCATTAATTTTTCGAATTCGATATTTCGCAATAAATTTTTGCATGTTTTTTGTCAATTTTAATTTGATCACATCGAATTTGTCGAAAAATTGTTTCAACGACAAAATCAAAAACAAATTCATGATAATATTTACGTTGAATCGACTAATTTCGAATAAATTTCGAATAAAATCGAAAATTTTTGAAAACTTGTACGAAATCAAATGAATTAAATTTTCTTTTTTATTGAATTTGATTGACGACGAATTTCGAAATTCATATTGAGTTGAATTTTGCGATATCGATTGAAACAATTGTGAAATGAATGATCGATTATTTTTTCAAAAAATTGATTGCGAAATCGATTGATAAATGAACGTAAATTCATTTTCGTCAATTTTATCTTTCGAGATATTCATTTTTTTGATTTTTGATTTTTTTTATTTTTTTCATCATTTTGACTTTTCGCATTGAACACATATTTTACGTTTTTTTTCGAGATTTTAATTGACGAATTCAATCGAAATTTTGATTTTTTGATTTCGAAAACGAAATCGTCGTTGCTTGATTAACTTTTTGTTTGTTTTTAACATTTTGCGCAATCATGATTGTGATCAAATATAATTTTTGTGTTGATAAAATACAAATCATTGATAAAAAAAATTTTGATCATTATTTTCGTCGTCGATGTGATAATTTTTTATTTTAATTTTTTTCAAAATCGACAATGATGATACTAAAATTACGACATTCGACATTGTTGATTTAAATTCATGTTGTAATTTATTGACAATTTGATTATGAAATGATTGATTAAAAATAACATTCAATCGAATCAATTCATTCGAAAAAAATGATTGATTAGAAGCAAATGAATATTTCGTTTGTCGTTGAAATTGTATTTGATTAATTGATATCATTGCGTGATTGATGATTTTCGTGATTTTAAATTTTTGTTTTGATTGATTTGAACAATGTGAACGTAATGATTTGATTGTTTGCATATGTAACAAATTATATGTGCAAAATCTTTGTCGTTTTGTTGCGTATTCGTAAATTTTCGTTGACTCGAACTCGTAAACTGATCAAAATTGAAATTCAATAAACGTAATGTCTGAAACATCGCTGAAAAAACTTGATTACTATTAATTAAAATTTGTTTAAGCAATTCATCATTGATTTGATCAAAATTTGTTGTATGAAACAACATCATTTGCATAATTTTTTTGTATTTCGAATCAAATGAATTGAATTTGTTTATTTTATTGTAAACTGTTTTAATCAACTTATTCACAACGATAAAATTGTAATTTTGTTTTTTTTGACATTCGAAGTTTATCTGTTTTTTTTCGAAACGTTTTTCATATTTCGCAAAATAGTCATTTCGACATCAATTTCGTCGTTAAATAGTTTTCGCGAAATATCTGAAACTCGTTTGATATAATCGAAAATCAATTCTTGATTTTTTTGTTTCAATTGAATCAATTGCATTTTTAATTCAAACTTTTTAGTCTGAGCATTTTTCACGAAAATCTCATAGTATTTTAAAAAAAATTTCAGCAATTTAAATCAATTTTGTTTGAAATTTGATTTCAAATTTTTGTATCAAACATGAACATCATTTTTCAAATTTTGACGAAACAGCATTCGTTTGAATTTGTTAATCGTAATTTCATCGACGTCAATTGTTTTGAAATTTCGTTCGTATGTTCAATTTATGTTTTCAATGTATTTTTTCGAATTTTTTTTTTTCGTTTCGAAATTTCTTAAAGAATCGAATTTTGATTGAAATCATAATAAATAAAATTGAATTTGACGAATCGAAAATGATTGATTTAAAAAAAATTAAATCGAATTTTGATTTGTTAAATGAATTTTTTTTCGAAAAAGCAAATTCTTTTAGCGATGACGAAATTTCTTCGAAACTATTTTCAAAAAAAAAAATTGTGTAAAATTGATTTTGATCGAATGAATAAAAAAAATCACGTTTGAAAAATGATTTAATTTTGTTAGCAATCGTTTGTTTAACAAAAAAAAAATGATTTTTTTTTAGATTTTGATGTAGTTTGCAAGTCTTTTTCGAAAAATGAAAAATGAAATATTCGATTCGTCATAAATTATTCGATTTTTCGATAATTTCTAGTTTTGTTCAATTAAATTTTTCTGATTATGACAAAATGCACGTAACGATAATTAAATGAAAAGATTTTTTTCGATCAAATTCTTTTGATCGAAACAACACGAATAAAATGCAAAATGAATGAAAAATTTTCAAACACGTACTTTTGTTTGAGTTTGCAGCATCAATTTGTTACGATTTTTGTTCGATTCTCATTGAAAAATTAATCATTGATGAATAGAAATCAATGACTAGAATCAAGATGCATTGTATGATAATGAGAGAAAATCCCTGATGGCCAGATGGCCACTTATGCTACTGCTAGGCTAGGCTAATTGAGAAAGGTGCATTTTGCACTCCATCACTACTGGGTCTGACCCACTTCCGGGTGAATACGAGTATGTCGGAAGACCTCCGGGGTCGATCCGGGGTTGGCTTCCGCGTAGGGAGTCCATTAACCGAACGCGTTGCGTCCACTTACCAAGATGAGGGTCCGTATACTGCTAGCCTTCAAATATCCTTTCATACCCCATTTTGTCCCTGAATGGACTATCAGGTTTGGGTTTTCAACTTCTTCTGGGGCTCAGTTTTCGTGGCACTTGGAGACAAGACTTTGTGGAGCTGTGGTCGTTAGAGAGATCTGGGGTTATGATTTCTTGAAGCTCGGACGGATGGGATGGCCTGCTATTTGATCCGACGTGTGGGTTCTTATTCATCAGAACGACGGCGTGATGGGTTCCTCCGGGGCGAATATTTGGGGACAAGGCTTCACTGAGCTGTGATCACTGGGAGATCTGAGATATGTAACTGATGCTGGAGCTCAGGTGAATCAAGTTGCTGTTTCATCAGACGTGAGTCCCCATTCATCAGATTGACAGTGTGATAGGATTCCTTCGAGGCGAGTGATTGAAGGCAAGGCTTCATTGAGCTGTGGTCACTGGGAATCTGAGATATGTGACTGATGCTGGAGCTCAGGCGAATCACCTCGCTGTTCGATCGGACGTGAGTCCTCATTCATCAGACTGACGATGTGATAGGACGAGAGGAATAGGTGTTCACCGCGGAAGCACATATGCCGCTAGATAGCTGCGAAGACCATCGACAATACTTAAAGAAGGGTGTCTGGCTGGTTTGGAGGATTCTCTTGCAGTAGGGCCTCTCAATATACTATATATCACAACTCTAATCTAGCTGTGGTGTAGGGCTCCTATATGACCAGTCCTACGCACCTCTTCACATCCAAAGCCTCTGCAGGGCATATGTTATCAATGCAACTGTGCAAAACACAGTGTACCAGATTGTGGAACAACTGCGAGTGGTGGATAAACGGACTGAACTTATTGTTCACACTGCAAGGAGAAAACCTCCTCCAAATCCCATGTGTGCTAGACGTGGTGCAGCTTGTTGTTCACTTCTCCTTGGTGTGCACATGGTGTGATCCATCATTCATCTATTCATCTTGTAGGGTGAAGCCTTTTTGGTGTTGAGCTTTTCATCTGTGTTACTTGGCAGGAGTATCCATATCACAACCAAGGAGTGCTCTTATTTTTCCGGTTTTTCCCCTCTCACGCCTCCACTCAAGGCCAAAGCATACCAATTGACAGATACCAAAGACGACGACCAGCCATGAACTCAGATCAAGTAAGCTATATTGTGTCCAGTATCCTGTGGCGTGCCAGCTAATCCAGAACTCAGCAGCCTTACTATCGATGTCCAACCTTTGAGTCGACATGGGAGGCAATTGATTACACCGGCAGATGGGCTCAGGTCCTTGCCCATCACAAGCGAGTAAGTGCTTCAATCTGATTATCCAGGGAAGTGAGCTGACTTGGCGAAGCAACAGGAAGTCAAGCAAAAGCCCGAAGATACATTACCGGAAGTCATTGAAGAGCAGCCAGACAAGGACTTTGACGTGTCCACCCCTCAGGAGGACTTCACAGACTTCTTATCGCCCTATTCCAACGATGAGCCCAAAGACAGTGTCAACGCGGTGTCACCCTTGCAGGACGTCATAGGCTTCACGCCCGATTTTGACAAGTCTGAGAATATGGACTACTCATTACCCCATCTAGGGGAGCCTAACAATGGCTTTGCGGTGTCTCGTGAGGAAAACTTCACAGACTTCTTATCACCTCAAGTTACCGTCGAGCCCGAAGCCAAGAATCTTGCGGTTTCCAGCCGTCAGGAGCATCTTCCAAATGGCTCATTGTCTGATTCAAGAGCTAAGAACAAAGGCCTTTCAGTATCTACTCATCAGGATAACCTCCGTCAGCAAGGCTTCACACAATCGTCTCCTCGTTTCAAACAATTTCTCACCGACGACACCCACTCCATCTCCAGCCATCAGCCTTCCCCACCCAACGTCATCCCCGATTCCGATACCGATCAACCCCCAAAATACGTTTCCCAGCGCATCAGACCTATCCGTAGGCGCCAAATCCCCAACTACCCACACAGCACCGCGCCCCTCCCCGCCGACATTGGAAGCGAAGAAATCATAACTTGCTACCCGAACCACCTCCACGGCCAAACCCTGCTTAACCTTCTGGAAACTTGGACGCCGAGGGAGATTGCGGAGACGTGTCCGGCAAAGGAGATCAACAAGGGGATGATTTCCACGCGGGTTAAATACGCGAGGCAGCGGCTTGTGCCGGATTACCAGCCGCGGAAGAGACTGATGGCCGCTGGGGTGGAGAAAGCGGAGCAGAAAACTAAGAAGGGGAAAGGCAAGGTTAGAGAGGCCGCTATTGAGGCAGCTGTGAAGGAGGCTGAGAGTGGAGTGGCTTCTGTGGGCTCTGCTCAGGTCGTTATGAAGGAGTCGGGATTATCTGGTGTCGCCCAGCCCGTTAATGCATATCGTCGTGTGAATTATCGGGATCCTTTCGAGGAGTGATGGAACGTGGAGGTGGGAGAGGGGAGTCAATGGAGCATAGAAGTCAAAGATAGACGGATAACACTTAGAAGCAACGCTGCATGCATGTTTTTAAGCGTAAGCTCTGTTGACAAGAAGCCCCGAGAAGCCTCAGATCCTGCTAATCGGCTCAAAGATGTGTTGTGAGCTTACCTTCCCAACGAGAGATGCTAAAGAGACACGACTTACTGAAACAAGAGGTTTTTTTGCTATGTTGAGGACACGACTTGACTGAATTTGCATCGATGAAATGAGAAGCTAGAAAGATTTGAAAAGATGATATAAAAGAACATTCGATTAAAATGAGTCGTGACAGCAATCATTTCATGATAAACGATTCACTGCATGATCAGTGATGCTGAAATCGAGAAAATCAAAGTGCCTTAGCGTGGTGCCACTTTCACTCGAATTACCCGGAACTTGCCGTCAAGTACTTCTTTCAGCTTTGCCTCTCACTTTTTCATATTTTTTCATTTTCGTATATATCACACATCTCTATCTTCACATTTATAAGACAAATCACACATCTCAAGCATCGACTCATATCTTCATCATGTTTCAACCTTATGATCTCATCGACCTTTATCCATGTCGTAAGTCGCTTCACTGTGAGAAGTGTAGATCATGTCTAATACATATGGCAGGATATACACGCAAGCCTAATCCTCTCTCATACTCGGCTCGCTTCCTCTCTTCTTCTGAATCTCATCTATTAGATGCAGCCGTTCCTCTCGAACTCAATCGGTCGCATCCTGTTCTCCCTGTTCCTCCCTCTCGCCGACCTGAATCTTTCACTCGGGGTGTCTCCCCGTCACTCAAGGCGTCATGCCTTCATCATCCTAGATACCCGAAAGTTTGGAATGTTAGTAATGGAAAAGGCATCCAATGTGAGGGTTGTGACATGTAAGCGTTTACTCTCTTGATAACGACTCAGTTTCCGACTGATCAATCTATAGTACGATCCAGCGCGGAAAAACTCGGACGGCGTGTGGAAACTGTGGGATCATAGTCTGTCTATATTGCTATCATCAAATTTCCAGTCATCATAGGGGACGTCGCTAGTGAATAATTTGTGAAATGATGAGATTTTCTTCTGCTTGATGATAGTCATGGAAACATTAGCGCAGGAGTTTCGTAAAATCAATCACCATTGAATTTCATGCTCATGCTATATTCGTACCTTCTGCTGGATATTTTGCTGTTCTTCATGAAGTCTTGATAGCTGCTCTACTCTGCTCTTGATCGCTCTATTACTATCTCGTTGCCATACATCGACGCATCGCTTCACCTCCTTGTCACTGCGCCGGATTACGCTCGCTCTGATGGGAGCACATTGTCGTGGTCGGTCAACATAGTGCTGACGAACTGATCAGCCCTACCATGAGCTCTGATACATGAAATCAACGGTTTAGCCATGCTCAGGTGTGACGCGCTCACCTTTTGCTTCTCAAATAGCTTCTCGTCACAAACCACATTCATCAACCTTTCCTCCCTTACATCTACAAACTTCTCTTGCTACCGTTACACCCCATCACTCTTTTTGTGTTGCTAGCATCCGAATGTCAACCAAGCGCGGTGGCCAGAACAGTGACAACTCACCCAGCAAATGGAGCAGAGGCAACATCAACAGCATAGCAAACCCCGAAGTCAGTCTATCCACTGAACCTCAGACTCTTGTCATGCCCGTAGCCAGCTCGTCCAATGTCCAAATTGACAATCGGATGTGGTGTGTTGCCCTTTGGAGCCACGAAACTCCTACCATGTCGATGCACCTTTTCAATAGCGACTCGTCAACATTTCCTTAACCCTCTACTTGGTAATAACTAGGTCCGGTGATCAGGAATCAATCAAACTTCCAATTGAAAACAGACTTGGAGAGCCATTTACCCGAGATCGAGAAACAGAGCAGAATGGCTTTCAGACGCTTTTGGGGGCACAATTTCCGGTTCTATTGGGATATTCGGCTCAGAAACGATATGAAACTGAGGTTGTCCGACTCTGGGAACATAATGGTCAATGGTATCTCGACGTGAACTTTCCAGACTTTGTCAGATCTCAATGAGAAACTGACATGTAAAACAGGTTACCCGACTCTGGCAGGAAGATGAGGATGTTCAATCAGCGGGGACTGTGTTCCTATTCATGATCTGGGTAAATCTTTCTCAACTCATTGCGCCAGAGCATAGCAAATTCGCGCCCTTCTAAGAAAATTCGAATCGCACTTGAAGCCGCCCAGGAGAAACCGTTCCAAGAAAAGCTTTTTCAGGTTAACGATCGCGTTTGCGAAAGCTTCATCTTCGAACTACGACGCGGACTGAAATCTTTGGAAGACGGTCGCGATGCCGCTCGTGTTGCCGTTACAGTCGTTTTAAAAAAGGTTGGCGGTCGCACGGACCGAAATTGAGAGTTTTTTCATCACACATCAAAATTGGATGAGAAGCCTGAAAAATTTCATCGTCATTCGTTTTCGTTTTCATAACAATATATAAATAATTCGTAGTAATTTCATTCTGTATAATTTTCGTGATGTTGAATTTTCGAATCGTGATTCGCAATATGTTTTTCAAAATCAAATTCACGAATTCGATTCAATTGACGTTTGATAAATTTTTTCAATCGTTACGCAAAAAAAAGTCGTCGATTCAATTGAATGAATTCATATTGAAACAATCAAAATTCAAATTCATTGTTTTCGTATCGAAAAAGATTTTTGCGAATTTCGCGAAAGAAAAAGAAAAAAAAAAAAAATTTTTTTCGAAATGTTTCATCAACAAATCGACGAGATTTGCAAACGTCGATATCGTTCAAATTTCTCGTCGTGAACGAAATGAAATTTTCATTGAGACGAAGATTTTCAAGAAAACGCTTAAGAAAAAACTGTATTTTAGATTTGATTTTCGCGTCATGAAATACGATAATTCTGATTTTCAAAATCGATATTTTGAAAACGTGCAATTTCAAAAATTGTTCGATACGATGAACGATATTTCGAAAAATTTAAATCGAAATGAAACGAATTTGAAATTTTCGAACGATTTTTTTTCGTTTTTTTCAATGATTCAACAGCAAATGACTCAATTGCTTGAATATTACAAACAAAGCGATGTATTTTCGTTTTCGTCAATATTGAAACTTTTGATTCAAAATAATTTGAATTTCGATATTTCATTTTCGTCAATATTGAGAAATTTGTTTCAAAATAATCTGAATTTCGATATTTCGTTTGATTTTTCGTTTATTTTTTTTGATAAATTCGAGTTTTCAAAAAATTCAAAAATGTTCGAAAAGCACGTCAAAAAAACGCATTTTGACGATTTTTTTGACATAAAATCGTTCGAGAAATTACACGTTTCGTCATTTTCAAAATCATTTTCAAAATCATTTTTCAAACAAACAATCGAATCGAAATCAATTGTTACAATTCGATCAATCATTTTCGCTGCAATTCAATCAATTCGTTTTATTTTCGATCAGTTTTTCGAATTTGAGTTTCGATCGAAAATTTTTTTCGACGATAAAGAAATGTTTAATGATACATTTATGATCAAATTTGAAAGCATTGATTTGATCGTGAATTTGAATTGAACGTTTCAAAAAAGTTGAATTACAAATATCGCAAAGAAAAAAACAGATAAAACAGAATTAATTTGTTATATAATTAACATAATCATCGTCGTTATATTTGATCGCATGAAAATTGCTGATCGAATTTCTTCGAATTTCACAAACGAAAATTTTTTTTGAAAGACAGAATTTCGTTTGAAAACTCGTTGCACGCGAAACGATTCAGAAAAAAATTTTGTTTTGCTGTTAAATTATCGCTTTTCGAAATATGTGAACGATATTGTTTTTTTTGACGTTCAAATTTAACAGCAAATCGTCGTCGTTATCGTCGTTGCGACGAATGAAATCAACAAAAAAAAATCGAAAATTAAAAATAAAACAAATGCGTTTGTTTCTGAAACGAAAAAATCAACAATTTTTCAAATGTTTCAACAATTGATCGAAAAAGCGCTCGATAAAATTGAGTTTGACAACAAAATAATGATTTTGCAAAACAAACATATTTGCAAATTTCGAAACTGCAAAAACTCGTCAAAAACAAGATATTGTTATATTGATTTCGATACTCAACGTCATATGTCAGTCATCGAGATGAAATTTAAAACGTGACAACGAATTATTGATGAAAACTCAAACGACGTCAATATCAACAAATCGTCTAAATCAATGCTGTTTCAATGAAAAAAACGTGACGATAAAATGAAACGTATTGAGAATAAAAAGTTCAAAACAATCGTAAAAAAAGAAAAATTTTCTGTTTTTGTTTCGAATGCAATTGAAATGACGTCGATTATGATGATTCACTTTCTGAAACAACAACAAAGAAAAAATGCTCGTGTTTTGCACAATGAACGTGTCAAAAATCGTCGTAAATTCAAAAAAAAAAAAACATTTCAATCGAAAAATATCGATTGATTTGTTGAGCACGAATGACGAAAACGAATCGAACGAAATGTTTTTGTTATGACACAAAATCAAATTAAATGATATGAACTTAAATCAAATATTTTGACATGATTTTTGACAAGAATTCTGTCGTCATTTTATATTAAATGAATGATGATCAGACAACTGATTCGCAATTATTGTACATAAATTGACATTTGGTTTTTCATAATTTTTAAATCAATCAATTCACACATCACGTTTAACAATTGATAGCATCATTCAAGCGATGATTTGTACGTAAACAAAACGACATCATTTTTTGTTTTTTAACGTATCAATTTTCGAACAGTTTTGCATTTTGTACGCAAGTCATTTGCTCATCAATATTTTTTTCGTTGTCGTTGTCGAAAACTTTATTGTTCGTTCGATTCGACGTGTCGATCGAAATCAATCATCAATAACAAACATCTAGTTGAAAATGAAAATTTCAATCAAATTTTTTCAATTTTTTACAATTTTCAGCAAAAACGATTGATTTCTCATTCAAATATTCAAAACATTTCGATTTTTCGTGAAAATTCGCATTGTCATCGTTCAATGACGACACATTTGAATGTCAATTCACATTTAAATTTTTGTTTGATTCGAACAATTCAATTTAACGATTTCATTTGTTTTTTCATCAACAGATAATTTGTTCAACAAGTTTTGAAAACTTCAATTCGCTTTTTTTTTTTTTTTTTTTTTTTTTTTGTTTATCATCATTCTATTTCAGATTTCAATACGACACATTATTTTCATTTAAGTCATTTTGATTGTTTTCACATCACAAATCATTCGCATTGCGTTTGAATTATTCGATTACATCGATATCGTTGATTCAATTTATTTTGTCAATACATCGACAAAAATTACTGTGAACAGCATCGTAATTAGTTGTTTTAAATCAACATCGTTGTCAATTATTAGTTATTCAATTTCGACGAATATTGTTTATTCAACAAAATGAATCGTCGACAAAATTCGCTTTCGCAAAGATTTTAAAATTTTCGTGATCGTTATCGAAATTTATCGAAATAATCAATCATTTTTCGATTGAATTAGTGATCGTGTTACGTCATTCATTTTTGATTTAAAATCGACGATTGCAAATATTTTTTTTGATATTTTTTATATTCATTTTTCGAAAAATTTACGTCGTAAATTTCAAATCATTTCGTCGACGTCGTCTTTTCAACGACGAGACAATATCATAGTTTCGTTAAATATTATTTTTCGAAACACAGAAAATATCGAATCTATTTTCGCATTTAATACAAACATAACGAATGAAAATAACAATTGACAAAACATTGAATTCATTCAACAACAATGACAAACATTTCAAATTTTGTTCGAAAATATCAAAAACAACATTCAAACAAAATTTTCAAAACTCGTCGAATCATCAAATTCAATCGAATTTTCTGACAATGATGATGACGTCAAATGAAATATTCAAAAAACAAAATTTTTGATTCGTGATACGAAAAAAACGTTATCATCGACAATTCGATCGAGCATTCGAACAAAAATACATATTTTCGAAATATTCATTTTTACATTGAAAAAATTAAAAATATGACATTGTTCAAAGATGCTGATATGATTCGAACAAATTTTTATAATTGCATGCGTGATCACGCGTTACGTTGATACACAAAAATAATTAACGATGATCAAAAACGATTGATCAAATTCGAAAACGACGTAAAAAAATGAAAACGTTTGTTGTTGAAACGATGAAAAAAATCGTCATCGACAACGTTGACGATCATCACGAAAAAAAAATACACGATAAAAAATGTTCGTCGACATCGCGAATCATTCGATTTCGTTAAAATTATAATCAAAAAAATTAAATCGACAATGATGTCAATTTATTCGCAATTGTATTTAATTTACAATGAATTGAAATTGAAATTTCGACGAGATTTGATTAAATCGACAAAAAAAATTACAATGAATGAATTTTTTCAACAATTTGATGATAAAAAAAATATGATAAAACATCGAAAATCGATATCGATTTTATTATTTGTTCGAAAACGAACGTCGTTTTCAATTCATTTATCGTTTTCAATTATCAGTTTTGTCAACATCATTCGATTCGTATAATATTTTTTTTGCTATCAATGAACGTGTAAATTACGAAAATTTCAATGAATTTTTTTCGCAATTTCGTCAAATTCAATATTCGACATCGTATCAATTTGAAAAACAAAATAACGTTTACATTTTTCAACAACGTTCATATCAATCAAACTATTCAAATCGACAACAATCGACACAAAATATGCAAAAACGTTCATACGAAAATCAACAATATCGATTTCAACAAACGCAACAAGACGAAATTCAAAAAAATCGAAACACGTTCGATTCGCGATTTCAATATTCGCAATCTTTACGTTTTAATCAATATTTTGTTGATTTTTCAAATTCATTTCCGTTTTCGTCTAAGCAAGATATTTATTTCAATCAAAATGAAACGTTTAATCAAAATGAAACATCATATCGACGAACGTATTTTGCGAATGAAAAACAAAAAACAATTATTCGAACGACGAAAAAATTATCAAAACGATCACAACATGAATATTGAAAACGCGTCGAAAATATTTGCGATAAATGATAAATATCATGACGAAAAGCATTTCGAAATTCAGAAATTTAACGAGAATTTTGTGATTCATGAATCATTTGAATATTTTGTGAATATTTCAATCAAACAAACAAAAATTTATTCATGCAAACGTTGTCAATCGGAATTTTATTTTAATAACAAGTTTTATCGACATTTGCGCTCGTGTCAAACAGTTTCGACTAAATTTGACACATCATCGACGAAAAATGTTTATAATTATCAGACATTTACAATACAATCAAACGTCAAAGCAAATACACGATTCAATTTCGAATTTCGTTCGTGACGTTACGTCACGATGAAAACAAACATAAAACAATTTTTCACGAATATGTGCGTCGATATCGAATGCGATACGTCATTAATTGATCGTAAATTTCTGATGCAAAAAATATTTGATTATCAAATTCATGCGCGACAAATTATGAAATTTTTCAAAATTCGCGACATTGAAAACGTCGTCGTCACAACAATTGATCATATTTCATTAATTTTTCGTGTTTTTGAAATTTCGATTGATGACGAAAATGCGATTGTCACGTTCATTCGACAAATTTACATAATAAAAAAATTAAAAACAAAATTTTTTCTTGACAATGATATATTGAATTCAAAACGAATGAATATAAATGTAAACAAACAAATAATTATCATTGAAAATTGCAAAAACATTAAAATACAATTCAATGTCATTAATGCAAATTCACAAGTCAAACGCGTTGTTCGTGTTAACGAGATTATTAAAATTTCAATTAAATCAATTTTTACGATCTTTTTCAAATTACGTGAAAAGAATAGTTTATTTATTGAACGCGATTTTATGTTCACGTTCTCGCGAATTGAACGATTAAATTCAAATGAAAACGTACTTTTTATATCATTGATGCACATACAGAAATAATTTAAGTTAACAACATCAATTTTGAAAATGTTTACATTTTCAAAAATACGCGTTTGAGACTCGTACAAAAATACGAAAAAAAAAAATGTTATTTAGTTAATTCGAAATACGCGCATTTAATTGTTAATGTTCATAAATTTGTTTCACGCAATTGATTCAAACAAGTTATGAAATTTGATGTTTCGATTTTGATCGTTGACGCGATTATCGCGATTAATTATGAAAATTTGCACGATGCGATCGCGTTTAATTTCGTCGCTTCAAATTTCAATTTTACGATCAATTTTGCAATTAATTCGTGCGAAAATTTTAACAATTTTGTTTCAAATTCAAACATTAATGTTGAGAAAATTTTGTTCGCAAATATCACGATTTACGATGATATTAACGCACGAATTAAACTTGCAAATGTAATCGAAATTTATTCAGAATTGTGAAATGATAACGAATTCATTGTACGAATTTCGTTTGAAAAATGAATGTCAATTGAGTTCAAACTCGACGTCAAAATTGAAACAACAAAAATCTATTCTTTCGACTTCGCAAATCGAAAATTAATTGACGAAATTTTCGACAAATTGCACGTTCAAAATCGCATGAAATATATCAATCAATTCATTTCGCATGATTATTTTGTTTTCGTCGTATGAAAAACAATATTTGAATCGAATGATTCAAAACGCAAAAATCAAGTCGTCGTGAATATACGCGAATTAAACAAAATCATTTTAATCGATTTTTATTTTATGTTTTTTTAATCAAACATTATTTCAATTGTCGTCGAATGCAAATTCATTTTTGTTTTCGACGCAACGAATTTTTTCATCAATGATTGATAAAGTTTGCAGACAGACATAAATTTATCGTCGTTTTACATAAAGAACAAAAACAATTTAACGTCGCAATGATGAAATTCAAAAATTTTTCATCATACGTACAACGACGAATCGACGTTATTTTTCGAAATTTTCGCGAGTTTGCTCGTGTTTACGTAAATGATATTGTTGTTTTTTTCAATATTTTTGAAAAACATATGATTCATTTACATTCGATATTCGAACGATTGAATATTTATAAAATTAATTTGTCGTCGAAAAATCATTTTTCGACTATTTTACGATCGCATTTCTTGATCAAAAATTGATGTTTTTGATTTCATTATCGCAATCGACAAGTTGAAAACAATAATTAAATTGAATTTTTTTATATTTTCAAGAATTTGAAAATTTATTTAGATTTTACAAAATGATTACGAAATTTCGTCGCGTTTTATGTTCAAAAACGAACGCATTACAACGTCGCAAAATTTTATTTTTACGTCAATTTTCAAGCAACAAAAAAGACGATTCGCAAAATCTATTCGCAAAAATTGTAATGAACAATTTTTCAATTGAGAAATTAAAATCATATCGACTATTGCAAAAGACGTTTAGCAAAATCTCATTTTTGATATATTTCAATTTCGATCGAAAATTGTACATCGATATCGACGCGTTTAAACGACGCGAATTCGACGCGATGATTTATCATTTTAAAACAAACAGCAATTCAGACAAATTCAAACGTAACGACATCGAATTCATTTTATTTTTAAGCAAAATATTGAACGAAATCGAAATCAAATATTGATTCATCGAATTCGAAATGTGTGACTTAATATGAATTGTCAAAAAAATTCGACATATGATAAAAACAATCAAGATTATCATTGTTGTGTTCACGAATTATGTCGTCAATATTTTTATCGCTAAACAAATTACGATGAATTCGAACAACATCGATAAATTCAATTTTCGTTTCGTTCGTGTTTCAATTTATCTGTCACAATTTAAATTGAAAATGAAATATAAATCAAAAAAAAAATCATGTTGTTTCGAATGCGCTATCAAAATTAATTTTTGAAAATGAGCAAATCGACAAGAATTCAAAAAATAAATTTGATTTAAACACATATCATGACGAAATAATCGACTTTTCGAATAATTTCGATTGTTACGTTTTTCAAAACACATTCATCGCAATGTCGAAAAATTTAAAGAAAAAAATCAAGAACGAATATCAGAAAAAAAAATGACGAAACATGATCGAAATGTTAAAATCGTTGACGATTCGAATGCAAAAAAAAACAAAAATTGTCGATTCGAAATTTTCAAATTTCATCGTCGTTCAGAAACAACGTAACGAAACGAAACGTCAATGAACAAAAAAATGACGATACGAAATTTATATCAAGAAAATTCAAAACAGAAATCAATTTCGCGTTGAATACGAATGACATTATATATCATGTTGACATTGACACGCGTCGATCGTGTATATTTGTTGTTATGAAACGCGAAATATTTCGTTTAATTCACGATACGAATTAGCATTCAAAAATTCATCGATGTTATGACAAAATTTTCAATACGTTATACATATTTCGATTTTCGCGAAAAATTAAAAAATACATCGAACATTGTTTTATTTGTCAATTAACACAAATCAAACGTCATCGATCGTATGAAAAATTCATGTTTATTATATTCGTTTCGCGTTCGTTTCACATCATTGTCATTGATTTCATTCTAACTATGTTCGACGAAATGAACACTGTTATGTTCGCAATTTGTAAACATTTTCGTCGAGTTTCATTGATTTTCGACAAGAATATTTATGAAACGAAAAAATGAATCAACGCATTACTGAACAAGCTATTAATCGTCGATTGAAAAATGTTTGAAATTATAATTTTCGATCGTGATTCAAAATTCATGTCGAATCTTTGACAAATGTTTTTCATCAAGTTAAGCACGAAATTGTTAATTTCAATGACATATCATTCGCAAACGAACGACTCGTCAAAACGAATCAATCAAATTGTTGAAATTGTTATCAAATATTTCGTCATCGAATTTTCGAACATCGATTACATTTTAATTCTTTTTGCAATTCAAGTTCAGCTAAACAACACGTTTAACATCGTTACAGATTTATCATTCAATGAAATCATATACGAATTCAAAATCAAAAACGCGATATCAAATCTAATCGAATTTAACACAGCAAATGTACAGAATTTGTCAGTTTAACGCATGAAATATCAGCGAAAAACTGTCGATGTCACGAATTTTGCAACTGTCAAAATCAAAATATACTATGATTCACGTTATATTTTTATTCGATTAAAACAAGATGAAAAAATCTATTTACAATTCAACAAAAATTACAAACTGTTTGACAAGTCAAATTCGAAACTATTTCAACAACGTTGCGAATCATTTCGAATTCTTAAACGTATCGAACGTTTAACATATTGACTGAAATTGTCATCAACATAACGAATTCATTTCGTTGTGTTTATTGCACAGCTCGAATCAACATTTGTTGACGTTGATTTTTACAATCGTTTTCGTTTTCATTATTTTGATTTCATTGAGATTGAAAACGATACGAATCAGTATAAATTTTATAAAATCGAGAAATTAATCGACAAACGTATCAGAAAATACAACAAAATTCTCGTAATTCAATATCTAATCAAATGAATCGACTATGAATCGAAATATGACGAATGACGATCTATTTTCGAATTACAAAATTTTCAGAATTTCATCAACAATACGAATTCAATCATTCGCAAAATTTTAATGATCGCAACGACAAACGAAAAACGAAAAAAATAAATTGATGCATGATATGATTACGCATGATAATAAAACATGAAACTCAATAAAAATATTGATTTTTTTTTTTGATTGACAGATTGTTATGACACAAAATCAGATTAAATGATATGAATTTAAATCAAATATTTTGACATGACTTTTGACAAGAATTCTGTCGTTATTTCATACTAAATAAGTGATGATCAGACAATTGATTCGCAATTACTGTACATAAATTGACATTTTGTTTTTCATAATTTTTAAATCAATCAATTCACACATCACGCTTAACAGTTTTCTTTTTCAAAAAAATTTTTGTTTCGAAAATTCCAGATTCGATGCGAAACAATTCGATGAAAAATGAAATTTCGTTAAACGAATACGTAAATTGAATGATTATTCGTGAATCGTCGAAACAACAAAATTATGTCGATGATTTTGATTTTTTGAAACATACGTTCGATATGAATTTCGATGAATTTTATGAATACAACAAAATTCAATTTGCATTCGCTCGTATTAAAACATGAATGAATGTCGATATGTCGAAATTTTTCATAAAAGTGCAATTCAATCGTAGAATCAAAATTTTCGAAAAATGACGTCGAAAACAACAATCGCAAAAATTCTTTCGACAATTTGTTAATCGACAGTTTGAATCAAAATCGTTTGAATCGTCGATTGATGAAAACGAAACGCAAAATGTTGAAAAAAAAAATATTGACGAAAATTTTTATTTCATTCAAAATCGTGTGAAAAGCGATTTGAAAAATTATCAAACGAAATTTGACAAAAAAATGCATGTTTTATTATACAAATAACAATTCTTTTTGACAATCAACATTTAAATAAAAACGTTCAAATTCGAAATTTTTGCAACGTAACATGATCAATATCAGAATTTTTCACGTTAAATTTTTTTCGTCAATGTATTTTCAAAATCGACGCGAATCTGATTTCGATATCGCATAATTTTAAATCAACGCGTCGAAAAATCACGTGTTTAAAATTGATTTACTCATTTTCACGCAATAATGACACATATTTTATGTTGAAAAAACGATTTTTATCGCTTTGCAAACATATTACGATTTGAATTTTATTGTTATAATTTGCATGTTACGAATAAATAATGTTTGCAAAACGAAACAAATTATCAAAATTTTTTTTATCATTTTTGTTAATCGTTTATATTCGTTGCATTTTTTGCATTGCATCGTTCAAAAATTGATCGAAATTTTCGAGTTTTTGCGTGTACGTCTTCGTCAAATATATGTTTTTTTTGATTCAAATTTTCAAAATGAAGAAAAAAATTTCGATAAAATTGTAATCGAAAAAGTACGAAAATAAATATTCGAATTAAACGTTGATTTCGACGCACATCGTTCGCAATTCGTCATTGCGATATATTTTGACGTTATTCATGATGAACACGTTTCGAAAATTCATTTCGTCGATGAAACATTGAAAAAAAACATTGTATCGAATGAAATCGTTGAAAATAACGACGATGATGTTGTCATGATGTATTAAATGAAATATGTAATCGTCAATTGTGAAAATCGATAAAATATTTTATTTTTTGTTTCGATGAAATTTTTGAATTACATAAAACGATGTTTCAACAAAAAATCAATTCGTTTTTTTATCGTTCGTACGTTCGTTGACAGCAAACTCGTCGATGAAAATTAATTGTTTAATCGTTCAACGAGTAAATTTCAACGTTCATTTAGCACGAAATGCGACGTTACGTTTTGCGATTATTTTGAAAAAAAATTTTTTGCTTCATTTTAAACGTTTCAGATTGTTTCAAATTGTGATTTCACAAACAACGAAATCGAAATCATCGTACAGAAATCAAATCAATTCGTCGAAATAAATTGAGAATTTGATCGCAACGTATTTCAAAAAACGTCGAAATGTTTTTGTTGCAATACGACAAAACGATCAAAAAATTTCGTGTAAAAATCAATTATTTTTTTCATTGTTTTTAATTGTTATACATTCGTTTCGTTTGACGTAAATTAATGCTGATGTGATTCAAAACGTATCAATGATTTTTGTCGATATCGAAATAATATTGAACGTTCGCACGAACAATGTCGTTCAATGAAAATGTCATATCGACAGCAAAAAAAATCACAAATCGAAAAAATGCAACATCAAGAAAAATTATACAGAATTTTATTACGATATAATGGCTACTTTACATGACGATGAGATTTTTCACGTCTCTCACTCAATTTTGATGTGTGATGAGAAAACTCTCAATCTCGGTCCGCGCGACCGTCAACCTTTTTTAAAACGATTGTATTGCGGGAGAGCTCCTCGTCTGTTCCAGCCGAGATTTTCTTGACTTTACTAGGTCTGTCAAGCTATTCGCTAGAGAGATATATGATATGGCAGAGTCACTGGAGAAGGGAGGCATGGAGGAGCTCAATGATTTCACGGGCAAGCTGGCCGAGGAAAAGAGAAAAGGACGATTCGGCATGGAAAAGCAATGAATGTACTCTGTACCTGGCGATGGCATCTTCCCTTTAGATTTTCTCATTTATTTTCGCACTCTAGATAGCAATCAAATCTGGTTTACCAGCAATCAAATCTGATCTACCTGCGTTCATGCATACTCTAATTCCATGATGCGATCAGTCTCGTAGCAGGTCGGAACAGATGTGCAACTACAAGCCTAAGTGAGTCGCATTGCACTGTGCTTTTCCGACTCGCAATCGAAGACTTCATTCTGAACGTTGTTTCACCACCGCCTCCTGCGGCGTGCAAGTCCGCGCAAAGCCAAACAAGTCCAGTCCAATGCACACGATGTCTTCCTGCGGCAGGCAAGCCTGCGCAAAGCTGATCCACAGCCCTTTTCACGAAGGGCAGGTTACAAGCGAGAAAGACCCTAAGAGATGTTTCACACTTAATTACCATATTGTTTGTTAAGCTCTGTTGATAAGAAGCCCCGAGAAGCCTCAGATCCTGCTAATCGGCTCAAAGATATATTGTGAGCTTACCTTCCACCAACGAGAGGTGCTTCTTGCACAAATGCGAGGCGCGCAGGTACCACCTTGCTCTCTCGGGACAAAGTCGTCAATGGTCTTACATCACAACAGCCGGCCTCGATAGTCATGTTGGACTGGTTTATGATGGAGCGGCATGAAACCCGACCCCAACCTGAGATAACACTCGGACTAGCATTCAATCGGCGGCCATCAGCTATTGGGACAAGGGATTCCCGTGCATTCTGGACCAGCCTAGATTCAGTACTGGCGTGGCTTCACAATGGATTCTTCTAGAAGGCCACAGACATACACCGACCTTCACGGACCCTTCTTTCAGGCCGCTCGCACAGCCTTTGATACTGTCACTTGGGCTTCTGCCGAACTCAAGCAAGAGGGTGAGAGGACGCGTCGATTTGGCTGGCGAACGCTATTCAAGGATCTTTCTCGGGCTGTAATGGGCGGGATCCTCGTGCGGTAACTGGGGAGGTTGCCGAGCAAATAGTAGGTAGGGGTTGTTGGCTCGTTAGGTTGTTGACGAGCCGATTCAGCTGGGAAGGCGGCCAATGGTGTACGAGCCGTCGTAATAGAGCGTACTCGTACTGGTATAGCAGTTGATTCTGCTGTTGGTGAGTCAGATACTGACTCCTGATTGACTGATTCGATAGCACTGTTTCTGGCGTGCTACTCAGTCGGGCACGCTCGTAACAGTGAGCACTTTGACTCGTCGAAGATGAAGACGTGATGCGAAGAAAAGAAAAACGTGATGCAATTAAAGACAGAATGCAAAGAAGAAAACGTGATGCGAAGAGAACGCAAACTGCGAAATCGGTATATCATCAATCTTCATACAACCTCGCACAATGTTCAAAATTTGAAGTCCCTTAGCGTGAAGCACTTTCACCGTTGACTTACCCGGCATTCGCCGTGAAATACTTATGAAATCGATTCATCTTCAAATTAAATTTTTCTTCATTTCTTTTTCATCTTTCGACTTTCATCATTTGATCTCATTATCACTTGATCACTTGATCTTATGGGTCATTCCGGGTCTTTGAATCCGTGCAGGATCTCATCCTGTTCTTTCCGCATCATGTCCTCCTCAGAATACATTCCTTACGAGTCCGACGCTCAGCTTTACTATGGTTATCCCGATGACCGGCTCACAAGCTGGATCTCTCCGGGTCTCTGAATCCGCGTAAGGTTGGGCTCTCCGGGTCTTTGATCCGCGTAAGGTTGGGCTCTCCGGGTCTTTGAATCCGCGGGATGCTGTATTCTTGCATCCTTTATCGCCATTCTTCCTCGGGGTTGTTTCCCCGCGTCGAACCTCGCGCTTCCGCTCGTTTCGTCTTCATGGATATTGAAAGCATTTCGAAGTCCAGCAAGGAGAACAACGGCAAAATAACTCAGATTGCGGGAGTGTCTCTTGACATGCGCAAGGTCACCGGGAACATGGATCGTCACCAAGTTGCGACATTGCTCGAGGACTTCAATATTGGCATCGCAGAGCACATCGCCCTTCCCAACCCATATGTTGAGAAGAAAGACAGATCTCAACGCAAGAAACAACTCAGCAAGGCCAATGTTGTTTCTCTGGCCAATCTTCCCGACACCTTGGATGCATGGGTAAGTCTAATCTGTCCTTGTCTTCTATCTCTGTCTGCTTGGCTGACTGAATCTACCTAGTCATGGCGCGATACGACTGGCCTTGTACCAATAAAGAAGCAAGCCTCTCCGGGTCTTTGAATCCGCGTAGCCAAGCAGACCGAGGAGAAGCGCAAGAGACGTTTCGGGATGAAGAAGCAAGCCTCTCCGGGTCTTTGAATCCGCGTAAATGTAGCCAAGCAGGCCGAGGAGAAGCGCAAAGGACGTTTCGGGATGTAAAAAGCAATAAACACACCATGTAGCGATGACACCTTCCCGTCGCTTTAGATTTTCTCAGTCTCTCGCACTCTAGGTAGCAATCAAAGCTGGATTGCCTGCATTCATGCCTACTCTAATATCATGATGTGATCAATCTCGTGGCAGGTCGGAACAGATGTGCAACTACAAGCCTAAGTGACTCGCATTGCACTGGAGCGGACCAAAAGTACTTTTGCATGCGCTCGCGACTGAACAAGACTATGTTGTGACCAGCAGCGACCGCGCCCGTCCATCACCGTAACACTTCCTGATCTTTCCTTGTCAATTGTCCGTGACAACGAGTGAAGGGTGATAGAAGCTGCATTGTTATTCTTACGCAGAACTTCCGGCTTGTATGCTCATAAACTATGCTGACAGAAGGTCTCTCCCCCAATGGCACGCACTCAAGCAGACACGCCTACACTCTGCGCCGGCAGGGTTTCAACATCAACATACCGAAGCGTCATTGGCAAACCGACACTGAGGGTTCTGCGATAGGCTTTTGAGCCAAAGTGAGAGCGCCGTGATAGGCCTTAGCGGAGCGAGCGACATAGAGAGTCCGTGTGCCGATCTGAGCTGTCAAAGGCCTGTCTGCGAAAGACTTCCGAGTTGAAACTGACGCCGTCGATTTGAGGGTAGTCCCGTCACCGAGTAATCAAGACAGCAAAGCGCTGATTCGAACGATACTGCTTGCAGGCGGCAGTAGGCAGTATTGCAGCTCTGTCCACTCCGTGCTCTATGATCAGAGCCATGGTGTTGCCGAGTACCGGAAGGCTTCCCCAGTCGTCATGTTCCGGGCCCCAGCTCTTCCATCGCACGAAATATTCCACCCCTCGAACAGAAGTACGTTGGCCAGGCAGACAGTCCAGTTCTTCTAGCTTAAGCTGACTCTGACCATGAGCCGGCAGCTAACCACTTCACCTTGCCAGTCCTCTTTACCTGTCGTCGTTGTACAACGTCTTTCGCCTCAAAAAACAAGCTCCATAGCCACCTTCGTAATGCTGAATGCCCTGGCTCAAATGCTCGGTTGAGGAAGGCTTCCCCAGACCGGCAATTCGATTCGAAGGATATTGGGACTGGCTGTGGGTATCGTGGCTGGAACTACGCGAAGGCTGACGTCGCTCTGTCCATAATCCTCGATGGACGCCAAACCCGGCTCAGCAGGAGGGTTTTGGTAGAGCCCACCGACAGTGACCCGGTTCTAGCTGAGCGATGGTGAAAAGTTTGTGGGGCCATCTGTAATCCAATGATTGTCAGATCTCTCTTCCCCGCTCAATAACAGAAGTATTTACCTTTCTTGCTGCGGGTCAATGGGCGCTGTTATCTACTTGCGTGAAAACTCGGCGTGCCAAAGTTCGTTGGCTCAACGGCCTTCATTGCCCTTTGCGGGTCGATGATGTGTATTAAATCGCTTGCTGTGCGGAATGGACACATCCTGGTTCGAAGCACAATGAAAACGTCTGGGAGACAGCAGATTGCTCGTCATCGGAGGACCTTGTAGCTTAGTAAGTATGGTTTCGCAGTAACGATCACTTGGATTTCCGTACCTGCACACCTTGTTACCGTAAGCAGCGGGTGAGATCGCTCAGCATGTCATCGCGGTGAACCAACAGTACCCCTTCTTCGGATATCGTTAACGCTTCATATCATAAGAGCACCTACAGGCCACATACGACCAATACGTTCGTAGAGAATGCCCCTCTACGAGACTCGCTTCACCGCGCGATAGCCTGACTCTAAAGAGCTGGATACTTGGTGAGTCTGAATCGGATCACCAATTCTACATCATGACATGGGTGGAATTCTCTAACTCCGGTTTGCATTAGTACAAGACAATCGTCGCGATATCGATTCCAAATCCACACTTCCCTTAATCTCAGCTTTTAGAGGACAACTTAGGCTCACTGGAAGCATGCTAAATACGCAAAGCCAGGTGAAAATTCGCCCTATAACAACTGTCGCCAAATGGACAGGATTAGGAACCGCTTACAATTTGATCTTGCTACCTAATGCAGAAGCGGGGATATTTTGAGGTCTCAACAATTCGACCCAAGATGCTTGAAACAAGGGTTCGCTGATCAAAGGCGAGAATGCCATTGCAATTTGGGATAACTGGTGAAGAGCTGCATACCTAGGCAATCTGATGTTCACCCATCCCAAAACTTTCGATCGACTTCTCCTTGTCTTGCTCGGCCTCGAAAGCGACAATACCTTCCATGGTAATTTCTTCAACGAGCCCAGCGGCGTCTTAGATTCTACCGAAATTCCTTCCCAATCTGCAAGATAAAAAGTGTTGCGGGTATGACAGGAGGCGGAGACATTTTTAGAGAGTGGAGGAAGGGAGAAATCCAACCTCCGAAGCCTGTGAAGCAGAAAAAGCCGAGAAACAAGAGAAGCAGGAGAAGCCTGCCATATTTCCATTCGACCCCATACAAATGGCCACCAATTCCTAGTGAAAAATCGAGCGTATCCATCTTCTTCGAATCTCAATGCCGAACTGCCACAGGAATAACCACCTGCTCCACTGCAGCCTCTAGTCACTTTGCCCCTGTCATGCACCGCTGACCTTGCGCATTTTCCGGCTGTTCAGCTTGGAGGAGATATCCCATGGTCTGGTCTGACGCGATTGTGTCTTCGATGTCTCGCCGCTAATATGTCCACCCTGACAAGAAGCGATTCCATCCTTGGTACAAACAAATCGTGCCTCAAACCCTGGCACGGCAGCATTCTCCGAATAGCAATATACGACGACCACCCTGTCAATAGAAGCTTTCGATGACGCGCTTGGCTGGGATGAGACGAAATTGCAGTGATTGGGACTTGGCACGCCTATATAGGCGACTTTCCCCCTGAGCTTCTGGTTTCTGCATCTTTCATCTCTTGTTTTTGAGACCACATACTATCTTCCCTTCTTGTTCGGCGTCTTTCCTGGGTTTTTTCTGTGCCTTGGGAGGTGGTTGAAGAAGGAAATTAATGGAGTATTGAAGTCAGATTCACTGTATGATCAATGATGCTGAAATCAAGCAAATTATTCATAAGTCCCTTAGCGTGATGCCACTTTCACTGCGATTATCCAGCACTTAACGCCAGATATTTATTTCAGCTTTGAGTCCCACTTTTTCGGACCTCCCACAGGATTTCCACAGCAGATATGTCGTCCTCAATCAACATTAGTTCCCACCCTCTGACGAGAACATGCTGTGAAAAATAGACATCTAATCTGCGGAACTGTGCATGTTGTCTGCGAAAGGCTTCATACCTTCGCAGTGGATCGTCTGCCAAACGCTTCACAACTTCTGGCGTGCTAAAGTAGCGCAGATCGTCAGTCAAGTAGTCTAACTAAGGTATTGTCTCTTTTTTGAAATGATTCTGTCTTTGAGTATATAACCTGACAGACCTACGATTACCCGACTTGGGGCGGAATCAGGAGATACAAGTCATTCATGATCATATTCATGTGCTTTGTCCTAGGGATGGGTTCGCGTCTTGTCATATTTCAATGGCGATTCATGAAGAGCAAAACTGCACACATTAGACTATAGGATATTTTGTACCGTATTTGATGGAGTCTGAATTGTACAATCCTCCTGAGTATACTGTAGCCGAGTGAGTCTGTGGGGAATTAGTCTCTCGGTCCGGCGGCTCGTCCCGTCTTCGAAAGCTTATTTTTAATAATCGAAATTCAACGACCGGTGTCCACAAGCTCAACGTGGTTCCTCTTGGAATCGTTATAATGAATAAGGCAGCATGCAAGGTTAGTATAAATCTCTTTGCAGACCACGGAGCGCTTAATTCAGTTGTCGTCCTGTTCGGTGGGCAGATTCACTTCCTGCACCCCCCAGAGCATTCCCAACCATAAGCTCGGAGCAAGCACATCACGTTATTACCAGAATCAATAGAATAAACTTGTGAGCTCGAACGTTTTACTGTTAGTACATATTCTAGACTGATGTTTGGGGATGCGCAGAGCCCATTTGCCTACGGCTCCATGCTTAATCGCTCTTCACCTTTACAAGACCAAATGTAGCGCAGTTGACATCCATAGCCGGCTTGTCGGAAGCGAAGAGCTGCTGTTCGACAATCGTCAAGCCTCGTAAACGTCATCTGGGATGTCCTGAATCTTCTGGTCGCTGTCCGTCACAATGGCTGGCGCTTGTTGAGTTGACTGTGAAAGCCTCATGAAAGATCTAATGCGACTGCGCCGCCTTCGACATCCTGCAGTCACCCATATCCCGAAGTACACAGCGATTTACCAAGTTCCGTAATGGCTAAAGTTTCGAGATAAAGACTCATCCCATGGCCTGGCATTAAGTGGTGCTACTATTTGTGACACATCTTTCTATGATATTCCTCGACAAACGTACGATTACCCGACTTGGGACGGAATCTGGAGATGATGTCTTCTTCATATTATATTCAATCACTTTGCGCTAAGGGTGGGTACTCGTCTTAGCACTGGAGAAATAGGGTAAGAGGTTTTCTGCGATATGATGCGTCACTTTGTGAGGATGATAGTGTCACTTTATGAGGCTCTGTCACGGTTTTGAAGTCACTGCATGTAGGAGGAGATAATTCATGGATCAAATCAGTATATTGGAATTTAACTACACTCCAGAAGCTAATCCGCTCACAATGAAAATGCGCTCAGACAGGTCTAAGGCTTTTCACTACCAGCGAAGTGCTTGCGCCATTCCTTATTGTCCGACACGACGTTGTCAAGCTTTTTTTGAACGAGTGAAAGCCCCTTCAAGGCCTCTGCAACCTCTCTGTCTCGCTGAGTGCTAGAGACGTTGAGATTGACATCGGCTTCTGCCTGAAGCTTCCGACGCTCTGCCTCAAGCTCGTCGCGCTCTTTGTTAACGGCATTGAGTTGACCCCATTTCTCGCGCTTCTCCTTTTGACCTCCTCGAGTTCAGCTGTCAGCTCTTGGAGCCTTGTAGCGTCATAGACGTCCTGACTCCAGTCATGACGCTTAAGAATATCTTCGAGAAGAGGCTTGTCAAATTCGAGACGACTCCACATGACTCTCAGACTATTGATCCAAATAGCCCGAGTGCTTTGTGGAGGGGTCACGTCTTGAAGGGAAGCAGTATCATCATCCCATTGAAAGCAACCGGCAAAGGAGGGGTTATAACCGCCCAGATACCAGTACGAGTGACAGAGTAGTGAGCCTACAATCTCGCCAACTCTGCAAAGCACCTCATTTCTCTCCCACAATGGGAATAGAAGGACTTGTAAAGGGGGAGGAAATGCAGGCCCGATTGGGGGAGGTGAACGAAGTACGGCTTGCAGCAAGCCGAAGATATATGTTGTGCCGGTATTTTTCAGATGCCGCTTGCAGCGATCATCGACGTTCGCTGCCCAGCCCACCTCTGTCGGACATGATATGAACCGCTCGGTCTGATCTGCCACATTGCTGCAGTAGGTCTCCCTTGCACTTTTTATCCAGTCCTTCAGAACAATTGGCGCGGGTTCAGACGTCAGCCAGCGGACCTTATTACCGACTCTCGGCCAAGGATAAATGGCCTGGTCTATCTGCATCTGCAATGTCGTCGGAGAGCCACTTCCATCACCATCCACATAGGCGTCCAAGGTATCTAGAACGGTTGACATTTCTTTGCTAGAGAGCCATCGACCGTCGTGATCATGGAGGATGTTGAGGTAAATGCCAGGCCCCAAGTTCAATGACATGTGCTCCTTGACATATGTAGCCACTTTAGCATCGCTCTCACAACGATAGGCAAGCTCGCCGCGGAGAAGAGTAAGAATCATGAAATCTGGTAGAGTGTGAAGGAGGGTCAGAACATGGTTCGTTCCATCTTTCTCGTCGCGCAGTAAATGATTCCAGCTCGCGTTTGACTCGATTACCCGCCATTCTTCTTGTGTATTTGCATCTCTGAGCTGTGCTTTAGCGTATGCATAAAATGCTTGCTGAAGCCCTCTGCGCCCATTCATGTGAAATATGGCTTCCCACTCTTTAACGACCTCGGGCTGCCTTGGCTGCGCTGGGTCTGTTGCAGCTCGAGGAATCGAGCTCGGCACTGGTCTTGAAGGAGGTGGGTCACGCGGCGGAGTCGAGACTCGCTCTGGAGCTGGTCTGCCATCTGCCTCGTTCTCACTCTCCTCACGAGGTGCTGGCGAAAAAGCCTGCTCCACTCCGAGGCTGCGCTACCTGATCCGTAGGTACGTCTAGCCATTTTTCCTGCCGTAGACGAGATAGATTCAAATCAGCAAGATGACTCTCGCGTCAGCGCTCACAAACGTCAAGATCACACTTTTGTGTGGCGGCGAGGGAGGAAGAGCTCACTTTACTTCAAGCGGAAGGATAAGCAATGTGTCATTTCGGCCTGGTCAATTCACCCAGACCGTTTCGCTTCGGCGCTTTCTAGATGAAAATATGTTTACTCCTCACGGAGAGAGAAATAAAGAAGGCGATGAGCTTGTAGAAATATAAATCTACCCTAATCGTGTATGCATAAATGTCAAGCAAGCGCAGATTGATGATCATTGTGGTAGGAGTATCCCATGCACTGATATGGCACCCTTTCTAACCTACGCTCTGGTACTAAGTGATGCTAATTGTTATGATACACCGACAGATGTGCAGTCACCCGACTTGAGACCAAATCAAAAGATGATGTCGTCTTCAATTCGTCTTCATGTTCTTTGTACCAGAGGCGGGTACGCGTTTTGCCATAATGACTGTATTAGTGACAATACATCAGAGGCAAGATAGCACCACATTAGACCATGAGATTTTATGGGTTCAGGTGATGCAAATCCCGGCACCTGCCCCAGAAACACACTCAAGATACATCGGACAGTGCTGAGCGAAGTTTACGGACACTAATGTATTACGCATTCTGCAGGTCCTGGAAAATGGTGTCGTCCTCCACCGGTGCATGTGATATACAGTGAGTCAGATAGCGTTCAAAGGTGGTAAGTTTCGACTTTGATATCATGAGAGTAAAGGAGCTGATAAACGAATGGACGAGATACTAACCCATATTTGTCAAACAATCAAGAGACGCTCCTACTGCGATATTGACGCCTTCTCGAAACCCTGCAGCTCATGTGCCAGTTTCGTGCAAGAGGGCGTCCCTTAACATCAGCTTATCTGTGCCATTGAAAGAGATGATACTTCAAAGATCCAACATCAAGCTTCGTGAAACGTATTTCTCGTGCTCTTGGTGCTTGGCTCGAACGTTGCTAGAGCTCAGGTCTTGTGTGTCAGTGAGCAATGACTGGATGGCAGCAAGGTAACATATGAGTGCAATTGTTACTGTAAGTATCCCTTTGGACAGCTGCTGTTGATCCTGTCCTCGCCTCTGTCTTTTTTTTGCTGAGAAATTAAGCCTACATAGAGGTGAAGTAAGCTCCAAAGGTCATTTGATTATCTATGGACTCTTTTGAAGCCATATCAAAGCGCAGTCTTCGAAGTCCTTAAATTACTAACAGACGCTGGAGCATTGTGCCAGTAAGCAAGATACGGTTAAGGAACATGTACTATAATACCATTAATATTCATTCTCTTCCTTCAATTACTGGGAGGCAAGTCTGAGGTATCTTAAATCCTAAAGATCTTCGAGAGGTCTGGATAGCATGTTAATAATTGCTTTGGGTTTTCGAAGCAGCGTCTGCCAATGAAGGAAACATCATCGTGGATGGACAACTTCTCAAGACAAGAGGCGAGACTGAGGCAATTGCCAAAAATTATCTTGTCTCTATAGCAGAAAGAACATATGGCATGCGACCTCAAGAGAACTCAACATCAAGCATGAGTCAACGCAGCTGCATAGAAGCTACCATTCATGATATTGCATTGAGAGAAATAATCGTGCTTCGACGGGAAATAGGTCAAAACCAGCTTTGAAACAAAGGTGGGTCTATTTCGAAAGCAATATGGACTTACTGTTTGGACTGCTTGTCTTCGATTATCAGGAATTTCGCCGGGAACTTGATCAAGTATCAGTTTAAAAGCGATATGGGATTACGTTTGCTCGAGTTCGGCATTGCGAGCAGTATTGCTCCATGAAAGGATACGTTTTGACTTGCGAGCTAGGAGACCATCGCTCCGGGCTGTTTTGTGCGAGGTTCTGTGAGGTCCTGTGGAAAGTTCTGCAAAAAGTCCTGTGATAATAGTGCATATTGGGTCTTCTAGATGCTGATCTCTGCAAAAGTCATCAAACTCTCTATCAAATTACGTTCAAAATCCAGCATGGGAATTAAGTTCGCCGGCCAGAGACTCAACACTCTTTTACGTTTCATCGAGTTCAAACAAAAAGAGAAAACGGGATCGGCCGAAGCCGCTCGGCCCGCTCCCGATCGGCTAGAGACGCATCGAGTATTTGCGACTTGCGATCTTTAACCCAGTACAAGAATGATTTTCTAGCGTGAGGAGCACGGCCTGCGGATAAACCTTATTCCGGGACAGTCTATTCCGTAT
Source organism: Physcia stellaris (assembly GCA_018902385.1). Taxonomy (NCBI): domain Eukaryota; kingdom Fungi; phylum Ascomycota; class Lecanoromycetes; order Caliciales; family Physciaceae; genus Physcia; species Physcia stellaris. The sequence goes on along the minus strand of JABSSW010000034.1, from coordinate 455,266 downwards.
TCAGCCTAAGGATCCTGAGATACGACGAAAATTCAGAAAGGGTCTCCAAATCAATTGCCTGATTATCATACAATTTACCATACAAATTGAGCAGCTGAATCAGAGATTGCTCAAATTTGATAACGCTGTCCCGTTGAATTGCAAATCTCGTAGTTGACTTCGTAACACGCTGTCCCGTTGAATTGCAAGCCTCGTAGTATATACGCTGTTCCGTTGAATTGCAAGTCTCGTAGTATATACGCTGTTTCGTTGAATTGCAAGCTTCGTAGTTGATCTCGTAACACGCTGTCCCGTTGAATTGCAAGCCTCGTAGTATATACGCTGTCCCGTTGAATTGCAAGCCTCGTAGTACGCTGTCCCGTTGAGAAGTTGAACAACGACATGCGACATGCGACATGCGACGAGCTAAAAACGACGCTAAAAGGGGGAGCGCTAAAAAGAATTCTTGTAGAAGATATATGTATACCATATTGTATGGTATACCATGCCATTAGTATGGCATGGCATGACATGATATAATATGATATAGAGAATGAGAATGCTGATTTCATCAAGAATCAATTGAGCATTGTTTGAACGAAACGTTCGATTTTTGCGTTTCGATCGTAATTGTGTGTATATTCGAACGCAAAATCATCAACGTCTCAACGTATAATCGTGAATTGTTCATAATGTGATGTTTCGTACAACAGAGCGGTGATGGTGATGACAGAACGATGATGATGACGAAAGTGATGATATTTGATAACTCTAACCCTAAGATAAAGCGCTGTTGCATTTTGCAGGCGTTTGCCTTGTTAACCCAATACAAGAATGATTTTTAGCGTGAGGAGCACGGCCTGCGGATAAACCTTATTCCGGAACAGTCTATTCCGTATTCAGCCTAAGAATTCTGAGATACGACGAAAATCTTGAAAGGGTCTCCAAATCAACTGCCTGATTATCATACAATTTATCATACAAATTGAGCAGCTGAATCAGAGATTGCTCAAAATTTGATAACACTGTCACGTTGATTTCGTAACACGCTGTTTCGTTGAATTGCAAGTCTCGTAATATGTACGCTGTTTCGTTGAATTGCAAGTCTCGTAGTATATACGCTGTCCCGTTGAATTGCAAGCTTCGTAGTTGATCTCGTAACACGCTGTTCCGTTGAATTGCAAGCCTCGTAATACGCTGTTCCGTTGAGTTGCAAGTCTCGTAGCAGTAATGCAATCAACGATATGCGACATGCGACATGCGACGAGCTAAAAACGACGCTAAAAGGGGAAGCGCTAAAAAGAATTCTTGTAGAAGATATACAGTATATTGTATATCATATTGTATACCATGGCATGTCATGGCATGGCATGGCATATCATATCATATCATATTATGGTATGGGGAGTGTTGATTTCATCAAGAGTCAATTACGCCATACTGCAACGAAATGCTCGATTTTTGCGATTTGAACGTAATTGTATGTATATTCGAACGCAAAATCATCAACGCCTCAACGTATAATCGTGAATTGTTCATAATGTGGTGTTTCGTACAACAGAGCGGTGGTGGTGGCGAAAGTGGTGATGTTTCATAACCCTAACCCTAAGATAAAGCGCTGTTGCATTTTGCAGGCGTTTGCCTTGTTACAACATCATATCAGTCTGTACCGAAAGTAGCACGGCAATCTGCAGACACCCTCTTGACACATCTAAGAAATATTGAGAACCTTCAGAAAACAGTGAACGGATTCAGGAAACATAGATTGACAGAAGTCACGCTAGTGTAGAGCCTGAACCACGAGACAAAATTACTGGATGATAGAGTTTATGACTGATCAATCGCTTCGCCGATATGAGTAGACCGCGGAGTTGCCTTAGCGGGGTGTTTTTTCTCTTTTGTAATAATATATGTAAGATCCTCAAAAGTAGCGAGTAGATCACGACTGGAGCATAGAACATCACCTACGGAGAAGGAACTGAGTCGATAGTTGAAGAATGTCATTGGAACTACAGTATGTACTAGGAATCGCAAGCAATAACACCCAGTCTAATTAATCTGGCTGCGCAGAGTGATAAGCCACTTGCTCCCATCATCACCTGTCCGAGTCACCCGGACACATGGTTTCCTTAGGGCCCTGCAGGTCTGACAAGCATTGTCATTGCCCTGGTCAAAAACGCCGTTGCCCTTGCTGGCACTTTTGCACTCGTAGCATGTCTCTCTGCCATTTTGCTGCTGAGAGCTGCACGTAGCAAGTTTGACCACCGGCCTGTCGCTGCCGCCCCTGAGCTGGAATCTCTTCAAGAGTGCTTTGAACTTCGTGGCTTCGGCATCAGTCCAGAGGTCGGGTTGGAAAAATTCCAACTTAGACCAAAGCACACTAATTTCCGAATCCACGTCTTCGTTGATCCATCTTGGGACTTGAGTTGACGAGGACGAAGCACCTGTTGGCTGTGCGCCCTGAACAGTGGATGAAGATGAAGGCTGGACTGGGCGAGCTTCCTCAGACGCCTTTGCACTTAGAGGCAAGGGGGCGCCGAACTCTGCAGACTCGGAGGACATTGGCCTACCGTCACCGGATGCCTCGTCCAGCCCTTGAGCGACTCGCTTGAGTGGTCTCTGAGCTAGAGCGTCACGTTTACGCTTCTCACTCGCAGGTGTAGAAGACGCAGACTCAACAGGCGCAGGCGTCGCAGGCGTCGCAGGCGCAGACCTGGTAGGCTCAAGCGTAACAGACGTAGCAGGCGCACGCATCGCAGGTGCACGTATAGTAAGTGCAGGCGTAGCAGGCTCTGGTACTTTGTGTCTCTTTGTATTGAGCACCTCTAGGATTTTTTATTGAGCTCCTCGTGCATCTCTGACTTCTCTTGCTCGTACTCGGCTTGGGTAGTCTTGAGACGATCCTCTCGTTCTGCCAGTCGGCCTCGCTCGAGGATGTGAGCTTCTGCATCTAGGTCGAGCTTGGATTGACGAGCATCAAGATTCCGTTCCCGGATTCCGAGCTGTCTCTCCGTCGCATCGAGACCGCCTTCTCTCTTGTCTAATTTTCGCTCCCACTCCCTGAGCTCATGTGCTTTGCGATCAAGCTCCGCCTGCTTGTCACTCAATCTATTCTTCTCAAACTCATTCATTTGCTTTACGGTGCTCTCCTGAGTTTCTACACCCGCGAGAGCGCTCCGATGAGCAGCAAGAACTCTATTGAGAGTTGTGACTCCCTCTGAAAGCTGATCGCGAATTGCAGGCAGAGGGTTTGGCCATGTGGAGACATAGCCGTGCGCTCGCACTAGATCGCTCAGTTCATTGATCTTCGTCACGGCCTCATCAACCGATTTCTCAATACGCCTAGCATCATCCATATCAAGAGTGGACTCCATCATAGAGAGCTTGAGCGCTTTTCAAGATTCAGGTCGCGAAGGGGGAAGAAAGACAAGAGGCGCGTCTCGTGAGCTTTTGTGTGTGCTAGTGTTGCGCTAAATCGTCTAGTCAGGCGAGGTGAGATTAGCTACCTTACCTTATCTCCCGTTATTTGAAATAGGTAGCTAGGTATGTTCCATGGTACGCAAGCGCAGTCCGTTTCCGAACTCGGGTAACCAGTTGTTCACACGGGTTCTATGTCAAACTTGAGGCCCAGAAAGATGCTTAAAGAGCAGTATCACGCACTATCTAGGATTTCATACGGACCTGCCACAGGACCATTCGCAGGACTTTTCGTTACGACATGAGAAGAGAGCATTAGGAGGTGATGTATCAAGCTAAAGTTCTATTGGAAGTGGGTAGTCCAGAGGCACATACGGTTATAGTCATGAGTCACTAGTGAGCATAGGGGGAAAAAACGAGTAAAGACCATTTAATTCATTCTATAACTGCCGATGTTTTACATAAGCCCATTATCACGCAGCCAGCTCGAAGTAGAAGCATGCTCCAGCTTTCTTGCTATTTCCAGGCGACGGAGATTGAAGCCATTGACAGGCGGCAAGATCATGTCAGTGTGTCCCACTTGAGGCGTCACGATCTGCACAGCTTCTGGCTCAATGATAAAGAGTCTTTCGCCATCAGTAGCCGACTCCTGCAGGAAAAGATAGCCAGCACTATGTATCAAGGTGATCCCCTCTGGCAGAGCACTGTTGCTAGAGTTTATTCGCCTGTCAAGTGGGCTGTCATCGAGAATCCAAGAAGTAATTGGACTCTTATGATGAACAAGCCTGCCGACTAGTCGATAGACAGTAGCAAGAACAGTTCTCTGGGGAGTTCTCGGAATCAATTTGTACAAGGAGCTAAGCATATCCGATGGCCTCGGGGTCATTGTGGCAGAGGTAGATCTCGTAGCTAGGTGAAGATAAGCAATGCCTTGCAGCAAAACTATAAGCATAGCACCGGGAACGGGCTCCCGTGAAGCAACAACAGCTTTAACGACACGGTCCATAGTGTCTGAAAGCCACGGCAAGTCTGAAGAGGTAACGGCACGGTTGAACCGACTGCCAGCTAGTACACCACCAGACGCAAGATAGAGATACGAAAAGGCTGCAGGCAAGTGGCCAGAAGCGATCACGATCGTTGGAAGATGCTCAGATTGGTCTGAAGCAAGTTGTTCTCTGCGATCGGTGTACAGGGTCGTCAGCTCTTGAGCGCGAGGAGCGACTATTAAAGAGGCCGAACCCTGGGCCAGGGACGCGGTGAAGTGCTCCAAGAAGGCATCTACAGATTGACGCTGACTCTCGAGAGCGGATCTCTCATCCCAGAGAGCTTTCTCGACCACAGCTAATTTTTCCTCGGCAGCCTCTTGAGCGGACCGTTTGTCTGAGATAGAAGCAGCCAGCTTTCGGTTTAGCTCGCGTTTCTCCTCGCACTCCGAGTCAAAAGCTTGCCGAACATCGGCCAACTCAGCTTCAACTTTCTTCAGATCACGAAGCTCGCTCTTCTGCTCCTGAAGAAGTGCCTCAGCATTCGAGAGACTGCTCTCTGTCTGCTCTCGAGTAAACTTTTCATTTGCGAGCCGCTCAGCATTCTCATCGGCGCGATCCCGTTGAAGCTCGAGATCCTGCTTTACGGCTGCCAGCTCTAAACGAATATCAGCAAGCTCGAGGGATTCCTCCAGAGCTGCTTTCGGAGCATTGGTCATCCGGAAGTGCTCGACCATTTGGTCCCAGCTCTCGGGCATGAGAACGCGCGCCAGGCACTCGTCGATCGCTCCTTCCGTGACATGTTCTTCAATCGCCGCGATCTTGTCGCGCAGTTGATCACAAGCCAGATGGAAGTCTCGTTTGAGCGCCGGCTGAGCGTCCTCTAACACCTCGATAGCTATTCTAGGCATGGCACTCATCATTCTCTTGATGAGTTGGACATGCTTCTCCATATCAGAACCAGGAGCAACAGCGATCCGAGGGTCAAGCTCTGCAAGCCGTTCGGAGAAATGATCTTTAGCTCGCCTAACCTCTTCAAGAGATTTTTGGCCCAATCGAATATCACGAATGATATTACGCTGCTGTGCCAGCTCATGTTTGATATGTAATTTTTGCCAGGCTGCATGCCTTGTTCCGTCTCTTGCAATATCGGCGAGATCTTCTTTGGGAATTGCCTTGAAGTATTTTCGCCTCTTCTCTTGAGAAGTTGTCCATCGACGGCGATTTTCTTCCTCATCGGCAGAGACTCCCTCGTAGACACCTTCTTCGACACACTCAAGATACTCATCAACGAGACTCTTTGCCCTTTTCCCACCTGGAGGTAGTATTAAGGGTAGACGTGTAGCCATGATGGACTTTCAGTGTACGAAGGCAAGTGTGAAACATACAAGTAAAAGAGAGCTGGAAGTGGAAGCTTCTCAATGATAAATGTACGCGTCCGCGCTAAAATTGAGGTTCAACACAAATCTTTCTATCAAAAAGCTAGCGCGTCGATTCGCGGGGTCATTTGGAATACTGACACGCACCTTTCGCATCTACTCCCTTTATGGACCAGCGAGGATCATGGCAAAGCCTGCCAAAGCATTGAATTTTGAGGTTCACTGCTTGGTACCGAAGTCGGCCAACACCTTTTCCATATCTGTTTCTGAGCTTGATATCTCAACAAAAGTCGATATTATGTCTCTGAAGTCATCTGAGAACTGGCCTGCTTCTTGTTCCGGACTCGGGTAACCTGTTTTCCAGGTCTGTTTTGCCATGTCTTTTGAGATTGAGCTTGCAAGTTTCAACTTCGAAAACCAAGTCTAACTTGATGGAAGCAATCCCTTTTATGTTTCCGAACTCGGCCAACCGTTGATCCAGAACCGTTTCTAGGCTAGAAATTTCGATATCAGCTCCTGGAAAATGATCAGAGTTGCCTTGATCATTGACGGACGATGCTAGCTTGAACTTCTGGAACGACCTATCGAAGTATCATATCAGCAACAACGGTGCATCGTTATCATCAGCTTGCGAATTAGAGCCGCAGCGAGATCAACTTCCTCGTCTTGGATGAGTGCTGCTGCTGTTATAGAGTCGAGCAAGCCAAGTCTTGACATCAATGTCTCATTGCCAGCCTTCAGAGCATCGTGCGCCCTCTGATCAAGGTTCAATGCCTCAAGAATCATACGCAGCGCGGTCTGCTTATATCTAACATCAGTCTCGATCCATTACGCCTTTTTGGCTTGGCCTTGAGCGATAAGGAGCAGATCTTGCTTGGGAAATATTCAAAAGAGCTTGCTAGTTCGCAGTTCACCCAACTATTCAAAATTCCCATGGAAGCAATCCCACTTTTGATTCCGGACTCGGGCAACCGTTGTTTCAGAGAGGTTTCAGTCTCAGAGGCATAGTCTCCGAATTTATTTGTTTGTTCGAGGTTTAGGGATGGAAGTTGACACGCAGGGTTTTCTTTGCGAGATTGCTCGTGAATTTTTGCTTTTTAGACTATCAATCATACAACATGTACATAATATTTTGTTTTGACAAAGGCTTTAGCTATGACATAATGTAATTTGAGCTTCAAGAACAGCGACATGTGAAATAAGGATGCATTCTATTTATTCTGGCTATGACATGATTGTGCTATCAACCCAAAGCTCTGCCACGCAGGTAGAGAGACTTAGTCGGCGATGCTACTGCTCAGAAGAGTCCGTGTGGATGTTTCTTGCATAGCCAGAGCTCACCGGGCGGGCCAACCATCGAAGTAGTCTCCATTGGCATTACACCCTGCTTCGCGGCTCAGAAGAGGACGACTTAAATTTGGGTTTGTGAAATCCCTTTCGAACGGGCGTTTGAAGTAGAGCGCTCTCATGCCACCCAGTATCCAGCCTCTGAGACGATGTATGTTTGTTATATTGGTGTTCAACTTGAAGATCATGGCCCATATCAGCTGCAAGCTGATATTTGACGTGTGCTCTCATGGCACAGTGTCAAGCCACGAGTATCCGGCTTCGGGACCAATTTTGATAATGAGCCGTGAACTAATCTAGCAAAGAAAGTATCGCGCCTGATTGTTTCTTTCTGTCTTCCATGCCACGCGTTCGTGATCTTGAGTCTCACTTGACATTTCAAGAGCCACTTCACGCCAGAACACTTGCAAACATCGAACGAGTTGATTACTTGTGATTTGTAGCATCTGATCTGAGGCAAAAAAAGCTCCTCTCATCCTGTCCCTTGCCGCGTGTTTGTGATCTTGAGATTTTCACTTGAAAATTGAGAGAGCCGCACGCAAGACCACTTGCAAACATCGAGACGAATTGATTACTTGTCGATGTATAGCATCTGATCTCTTTCTATCCCTTGCTGCCGGACGTTTACACGTTGATACGAGTCTGACTCGTTGATTTGGAGTATTTGACCTAAGGCAACAGTAGGACTGAGATGGCTGGAAACTTTTACGGTTCGCAGCGATCGGTTCCACCATCGCTAGGCAGGTTGATCACGCCGGCTCCTGGCGCGGAGGATGATGAGCAGGACGAGCGAGGTGCTTCTCCAGAGCAGACCTCAACTCCACCTCCTGCTCCGCCTCCTGCACGGCCTAGACCGAGCCAGCAACCTCGCCCAACGCACACCGATCCCACAGAGCCAGAACGACCGAAAATCGTTGAGGAGTGGGAGACAATATTTGAGGTGCATGGCCGCCGAGGGCTTCAGAAGGCATTTTATGACTTCGGCCGAAGAGAACGCGCAGAATTGCACAAGAAAGATCCCGAGGAAAGAGGGAATGCAAAAACAAGTTGGGATCATCTGTTAAAAGACGAGAATCAGGGCACGAACCATGTTCTGCATCTGTTGCATAGTCTTCCATCATTCATCATAACTGCGCTACTCCGCGGTGACCTTCCTCATCAAATGTATACGGATTTTAGGGTCCGTCAGTATGTCCAAGACTACATGCAGCCCGAGGAGGCGCCAGGCATTTATGTCAACATTCTGCACAGTCGCGACGGTCATTGGCTGTCAGGCAATGACATGGAGAGATTGTTGGACATAATGAACAAATATGTCACCGTGGAGGCGGATGGAAATCCTAGGCAAGACCAAGTCGATATAGACCAGCGACTGAGTCCTTGGAACCCTTGGAACCCTCCAAAGCAAGACAAAATGCGCTGGCTGCAAGGCAAACGGGCCCCTGTCATCATCAAGAAATGGATACAGCAAGCAGAAAAGGCGTATTGTACAAATACGACCGATCCTGACGAGCCATTTATTTCTTGCCCTACGGAAGTAGGCTGGGCAGTCAGTACCAGAGGGCGATGCAAACAGCATATGAATAACAGCAGTACAACGTACCTGTTCGGCTTACTAAATGCCATACTCCGCATGCATAAGCCGGCAGGTTTCGCTTTCCCTCAACCAACCCAAATTCTTCTCTTTCCCGTGTGGGAAAGAACCGAGATGCTAGGCAGAGTGGCGGAGATTGTTGGCTCCTTACTGTGCCATTCATACTATTACCATGGAGGCTTGAATGGTTATTACGCTGGCAGCATGACATGGAGCAAAGAGCTTCCAAATGCCCTGTCTTTAACTCCACCCCCAAGCTCTGCATATATCTGGGGAACCAGTGCACAGACATATTGGCGTCGACTCCAATATGAGAAGCCAATCATCGAAGAAATCGAGAAGGCTCGTCGCTTGGGGAACCAAATATACGAGGCTTCGAGTGTTGACGATCTTGATGACGAGCTCAAAAAGGTGAGGGCCGAAAATGATGCAAAAATGGCAGAGAAAACAAAGCTGGATGAGGAACTCAAAAAGGAGAGAGCAGATCTGGCAGCTTTGGAGGCTCGTCATGGTGAACTCCTCCCGCCAAGTACTCAACTGGAAGCGGAGTTGGAGGAGGCTGCAAAAGCGCTGTCACTCGGAATGGATAAAATTGACAAAATGATGGCATCCAGAAAAGATTGGACTCCATGACATCCACGCTCGCTAAACTTTGTCTTCATAGCTTCAATATAGCTTCAATATAATTTTTCTCGAATGATTCACTGTGCCTTTCCCGTGATCGATTCTCGCCCCCTCTCCCCCTCCTCTTCCCGCCTCTCCTTTCTTCTGGCACTTTGTTGCAACTTTCCGCATATGCAAGCCTTTCTGATAAGTAGTCTCAGGATCGTCTTCTCTACGGAAACTCGCGGTAGAGGTATGCTCTTGCTTCAAGACGTGAGACGGGTCATAACGCTGAATATATGCGCGGTGAACTGGCTACCTTTAAGATACTGATTTGTACACGGTGAGAAGGTTAGGAGATCTTTGTGATTTATGCCAGGTAGTGTTGGCGACGCATGATAGGAGTGACCGGCGTTTGGGCGAAGCTGTCATTGCTGTCTTTGCGCTAGGCAGTGGTACCTTCTCGGAGGCAGCAGAGACGCGCTCTCGGCCTCTCTTTGGTGGACTTCTACTCGGTTGAGCCCTGGCTGCAGACCCTAGTGCCTATCTCCGTCTTACCCTTCTGGCTAATCTTTGAATCGCATCTGAGGATTAGAACGGTTGGGTGGTAGAAATAAAAATTCTAGCGAAAAAATTGGTCTCTTGAAGCTCTGCGGGAACCGGAGGGGAAAGGAGACGTTCCACTTACTCGCAAAGTACTGAAGAAACTCCAGAACAGGGTTGACACCCCGCGCCCACGTAGATCTACACAATGTCAACATTACAGGGGAGAGCCCCACAGGTCCGAAAACCCTGAAGTCATCATCAGAAATGGGCATACCGCGAGAAAACCTGAAAAGCAGATGTCAGCCTTGGGAATCGAACGCGTGCAGAGCTTCCCACAGAGCTTCGTGACAAGACTATCGCTTGACCACTAGACCATGAGAGCCATTATATATGATATTACATGCGAATTAAATATATTACCCTTACCGGCTTCGCGATAAATGGCAATCTCTGCAAAATTTTCGCAGCGTTTGTAATCCTGGCTTACGCGGCATCCAAAGATCCGGTTCCATATCGAAAAGAAAGGGTCGTGATATTCCTTTATTTTGGGCTTGCTTATTTTCGTCTGCACTAACTGCTCGTACACCACATAGGGCAATTTGTTGGAGATGTACACTGGATCGTGCATTTCCCACAACATCCAACGACGATATCAGTACGTCACTGATATTTCCCCTGTATATGGTACAAACTAAGTTGAATCCCGATGGATAGGCTCATGGTCTAGTGGCATGAAGCTCATAGCGTTCTGAGTCTGTGTAGATGTGCACGATGCAAGATGTTCATCATTTAGACGTTGATCTTTCCAGACCATACCAGCTTTGATGATTCCGCTTTGCCCGTAGATATCTATTTCTTCGCGATTCGCGATAAAGCTAGTAACTATGCGGTCTCAGGACAGAGAAGGCAGTAATCATCGGAATCAGAGATTCATTACTTCCGAGCCTTGGTCTCAGTCACTTATCACGATCTCGGAGTTGAGATATTATGATCTGATTGTGCAGATCATTGAAGGAACTGAAATGCTTGCTTCTTGATTCTTTTTCTACAGCGGGACATATAGACCTTTCTCATTTTAGCATTTGTCTTACAACTGAGGCTTTGACGAGAACTGGTTTGAAGCACAGAGTTCGTACATCAGAGAAGAAACATTGAATGTCTTCAGTGCACAGATCGAAGCCTCAGCCAAACATCGAGTCTTTCGCACTTTTCTTGAGACGTTTAGCGTAGTCGCAGATATTTTATCATCTGATGTAATGCGGTTTGGTTTTCGATATATCGATCGCCAATATGTTCATGTTGACAAAATGCGGATTTTTCCTTGATACAAAATATATGAGTATATCGTGGATTAGCCATCATCTTCTTGATTCCGTCCCGAGTCGGGTGATCGGAGGTCTGTCAGGATATGCAACAAATATCGCACTACTCACTCTATTACCAGGCGATGAGATCATAGAGACTGAGACTGCTGATGATTGACGGCATTTCGAGGTCACTTCAAAATGCTGATAAAGAGTGCAGCAAAGAAAGCGGGTAGATTTTACGTTGTTGATCGTAGATATGCAGGACTCGCGTGTCCCAGTTTAACCCTCTAAAATTCGTCGTGAGACACGGTGGCTGGGTAATGGAAGCTTTTGGCAAGCGATCAAGATCCCAGAGTCTCGTTCCTCATTAATTTAAAATGAGTTGACTAAAACAATGCTAGTGCAGTCTGGCTATTCCTTTCCTCGCTGCAGGACCTCTCGGATAACTTTTAGTGAAAGGGTAGGGTTAGTTCTAGGGGCGGACGGGAGCTTACATAATCTCAGCTAATAGAAACAGCCAGATTTGGTGGTCTCTAACCCTACCGAGCCTACCCTTTCACTAGATTTCTCGCTGGGTCGCGATCTTCTTTTCCTTCCTCGTGCCTCGTTGTTGATCCAATCCGCTATACTTTTAATCGCTGTTAGACTTAGAGTAAGCTCGAGTCGTTTACGCATTATCAATTCGCATTGTTCACGCACCCGCATTCAACTTGTAATAACTCGTTGTTTGCAAAATGTCTGGTGAGGAGAAGAGTGAGTTGATCAGATTGGTGGCGGAGGAGGTGCAGAGGATGATGGTGGAGGAGACGGAGAAGAAGCGGAAGAAGCAGCAGAAGACGCAGAAGGAGAGAAAGAAGCAGAGGGAGGGCGAGGCGGCGAAGAGGAAGGCGGAGGCGGTAGAGAAGAAAAAGGCCGAAGAGCATAGATGCAAGTCTATTGACGGCAAAAAGCGGAATCGCGAAGAGCGTGCTAATGAGGCTCAGAACACCCAATGGCCGAGTCATGGGGCGCTGAGCACTACCTCAACCCCTTCTCCTTCTGGCTTCCTAAGCGAGCCTCCTCTGAGTTTACCGAAGAAATTTCCGCCGAAATGAATCCAGCAGTACGTCCCCACCGACCGTCACGAGCAGCGGGCATTGTTCGACGCGTGAGCGCCGCACCTCAACCTCTTGCCGATGCTAGAAGAACTGTTGTCGTCTTATTGAAGCCGCTGAATTCGCAATACCGACCTACCAAACTATCCGGCACTCGTCAACGCCCCAAGAGCAGTGCAAAAGTCCCCCTTGCCTCTTTTTTACATTCAACTCTGCTCTCCAGTAACATAGCTATCCTCCTACCCAGCCGCGCAACCCGCAGGGCTATGATCGAGGTCGCTTCGTAGCTGAGCGCACCAACACTGAATTCGCCGGGCAGTTCGCGCATGACATTGCCGCGGCTCGAAAGCGTCAGCAAGCGTTGTCGAGCAATCAAGATGAAGCGCCTTCCCCTCTCACCCTTTCTTTCAACCCCTCGACTGGCCCCGCCATGGAGAAGAAGGGCGAGAATGAGCCTGCGGCTAAGAAAAAGAGGGGAGTCGAGGCAAAGGCAAAGGCAAAGGTGAAGGTGGCAAAGGCGACAATCCTGTTGGCAAGCCTGTTGACAAGACTACTGAGGGTGTGGCAAAGGGCGAGGACTCCTCTATGACTGACATCCCAGCCCCTTCCGCCGACGAGCGCGCTGTCGGGGAAGCCGATACCTTACGCTCGCGGATCTCAGCTCTTGAGCAGGAGATCGTGCAGCGAGGCGATGAGGCCACTCGGCGGGACAACGAGATGTTGCGGCTTAGGCTGCAGGTCACGACTCAGCAGGGACAGCTCACCTCTGCTAATCAGACAAACACCACGCTCCAGCAGGAGCTGGCCACGTCTAGGCAGGCTAGACAGCAGGCTGAGCAGCAGGCTCGGCAGGCGCAGGAGCAGGCTCGGGAGGCTTCAGAGCTGGCTCGGCAGGCTCTGGATGCTCAGCAGAAGACTGAGCAGCAGCTGACCGCCTCCGCACTCGATCGAGAGCGCGTAGAGACGCGAGGCCGGGCACGAGACCGTTTGTCGAGTTCACTCGTTGCTGCTCAGCAGGAGATGAACGAGCTCCTGGGTAATCGCGTTGAAGCTACCGAGAGCGGTGCAGACACGCAGCTCCAAGATGCCTTGATCGGCAACCTTGGGAGAATGATCAGTCGGCTTCCAGCCGCGTCTTATGTAGATGATCACCTCGAGGGTCAAATCTCGGCGGTCACTGACGCCTCTGGATTCACAGCGATACTCTCTTCTGTCGATAACGGTATCCGGGAGATTGAGGATGACCGCTCCGTAGCCGACGAAGCCAGCCGTGCTCGTATCGCCCCTCCCCTCCCTCCCTCCCAGCCCTCTGCGGAATCCCAAGCGGACCGCATGGCCCTGGACGACGCCGCTCAGGCTGCTCTCCCCGAAGATGAGGACGGAGACCTCTGAATGGGACGGGTCTTCTTCTTCTTCTTCTTCTTCTTCTTCTTCAATGGGCTGTAGATTAGATTCTAGTAATGAATTTCGTTCCATGTCTCCACAAATTTACCCCTGCTGATCGCCTGTGATTTGTGAGCTCTGTTATGAACATTAATACTTCAAACAGTCGTAATCTATTTTGCTGACCAGGGAACATATTCAAATAACAGAGTCCACTGCGCCAAAGCCCACTATGAACATGGACGATCTCCCAATTAAAGGGGTCTGCCCTATCATAAGGCTGAAATCTATTCTGCCGGTGCAGTTGCTTGCTGCACATCTTGTACACCAACACACCCTTGAGAGCGTTGGGAGCTTGCTCTCAAAGAGCATCCAAAGTCGGGAAATCATGAGCTCTCGGCCTGCTGGACAGGGGTGCTGATGCAGGGAAGGCGCATGGAGGCCCAACCGCCAGGGAAATTGCTCGGACCTTCTGCTCGTTATATTGCAGACGGCCGCCCATTGTTTTCCCCTTTCTGTTCCTCATTCTTCGGAACGTTTTTGTTTCCCGCTCACACGCTCCTGAGGGGTCGTTTTCATGTACATATCAACTCCATAGCCCGGCCGCGTAGGTAGGGGAGTTAGCCGGCGATGCTACTGCCCAGCAGAGCCCTTGTTGTGGGTGTTTTCTTGCATAGGCGGTGCTCGCTGGCCGGGCCAACCACCAAAGTCTCTATACAGGCAGTGCTTTTGCAGGCTTCTGAGCGTATCCTGGGCGCCAGGCGCAGTATTGACAATATAGTCGCGACCACTAAAGATGATCTGTACACAATAAATTGCGATTGATGAAAATTTACATGCCGCGATGTTGTAGCCACCTTGATCAAGGGCTGATCTTTCCAGGGAAGCAATCCTGCTCCAGACTCGGGTAACCTGTTTTCCAACTCTGTTTTGGCATGACTTGGAATTGAGCTTGCGGACTTCGACTCTGAAAAGCGTCTATCTTTCAACTCTTTCATGGATGCAATCCCTTGTATATTTCCAAACTCGGCCAATCGTTGTTTCAGAGCTGTTTTGATGATAGAGATTAATCCTGAGATATGATCATTAACAGACAATGCTATCTTCGAGGGCTATGACGCGGCTTTTGAGGGCATTCATAGTTTCCATCCAGGTACATTGCTCTCTATCTCAAGGCGTTCAATAAGTCTTTCATGCTTGAAAAATGCAATTCACGAAATGAAATCAGCAGCTTCGGACCAAGCAGCAGAGAGAAAATCCATCTCCGCCTATTTTACCTCCTCGTTGCAGTGAGCTTTCTGGCTTTTAGCCTGCTTCAGCGCTCCCTTTTTCAACTTTCTTTCCTCCAGTTGACACTTAAGAGCATCCGACATAGGTATCCTCGACACCAGGTCCGTCCATATGTGCTTGGGCGATTGCTTGGACTCTCTCCCCTAGCTTCAGCTTCTCGTGTTCTATCAAGAATGTTAATGTGACACGCGGTAGGAATTTAATGACATACCCTCGTCGGTTTTCGCTGACTGATTTCTTCCAGAGTTCACAACCTGCGTGTCCATAGACGACTTAATCGAAAAGTCCGCGGCAGAGGCTGTAACAGTGTAAGTCCCTGCAGAAAGAGGTATGGCATTGATAGCAGCGGCAGTCCCTGCGCAAATAGGTATGTCATATAACAGGGTGAGCCCCTGCAGGAAAAGCAGTAACAATTCTCAGGCAAGCAGTCCACCAATCCTCGTGGTCTGGAATTATGCAGGTCACTTCCATCGTCGGGTTCGATAAGAATCTGCATTATCAAGATGAATATATTATCGGTCGATATATCGAACGCCATACCGCACCACACCAGACGATAAGCCATCTCCGACTATGCTCCACGCCTCAGGGAAAGTGCGAAAGGCTCGATGTTGGGCTGAACGTTCTCATTTGTAGATTATTCGTAAAAAAGGCTAGTCATGTCTAGGACGGTGCAACAGCTTGCGTACAGACACTTGTTGATTGAACCGTACGAGTTGCTGATCGTTAGGACAAGTACGAGTATCTCCGAGAGCGTTGTGAGCTTGCTCTCAAACGAGCACCCTAAATCGGGAAACCATCAGCTTGCCCGTATTGACACTCGACTGAAAGACTTCTTGGGCGAAATCTATTTGATGAAATAAAAGCAAAAGACTTCATGAAAAGAAGAGCAAAAATGAAGTCCCTCAGTCTGGTTCGAAAACCTGCTTTGACGGGCTCTAACTCCTGCCAGGCCTAGCAATCGGAGATTGTGACCATCGGAAACAAAATCCTCTGTTTCAACAATCTCAGCGTCATCATCGGGATCACTGGACCAAAAGGCCCATTTCTTCTAAAAATCGCCCTATTTGCATTATAACACGAGGATTCAAAAATCTTGCGGAATGAGTCATTTATATTGTTCTTCAAGCGCTGCTTGCCTACGCCTATGACATATTTTTCTTAGAGATTCGGTGCGACTGCAACAACCCAAGGTAGCTCTCCCAAAAATGCCTCTGAACACTTGGGGTTATTTCGAGAAGCAAGACATCTTGACACCGCATAACTAACTTGGAGTATATGCCTGACTTACTGTAAGGTAGCCACGGGTGCCAAAGCCGAACCAAAAATGTTGAGTCTCAACTTCCAATCCACCGAGAACTCCAGCCAATCGACTTGCGGGTGGGACGGCCAGATTGTGGCACTCTCCGCTCAACGTTTGAACGAACCAAGCGTGTTGACCTACTTTCCGCACCCAGCCGACCCATTTGATTAGGAGACCCAGCATTTGCACAAAATGAATGGGCGCTTCCGTGCTAATCGCTGTTAATTTCATCGTCAGTGAAGTCAACTTCTGACTCATGGTTTGCTTTCTCCGTAGCTTCCGCTCAACAGTCATTGTTATAAATGAGTCTTTACTTACCGCAAGCACCCGTTGCTATGGGTCATTGACAGCATCTTGAGTATAAAGTAAACCTTTTCTGCCATTTATCCATTCCATCAACGTTTCGTCAAGACTCGTATGAAATCATTGTTTAGCTTCCATCTATACAACCATAACATCCAGATCAATATACTCATCATTGTAGTCACCTCCAGCCCACTATTCTGAATCGTAGGCCACATATCATTCCTCCCCCTGTGCTCACTCCCAGCCGGATTCCTGGCGCCTTCATCGACTTCTTCCATGAATACCTATATATTTGCAAGTTGAAGCTTATATTGTCGCAGATAATATTCCATTAGATCCTCACATATCTTTCGAAATGGCACCATCCAAGTCTAATCACGAGGTAAGTCTTTTATTGTCTCATAGTCCTTTACTCACGGCAGCAGGCTGAAGCTCCCCACAACCGATACGAGGCCCTCTACGAGGCGATGCGCATGACCCACGAGCACTTTAAAAAGCTCAATGCAAAGCTGGTTGCAGAGCAGCAGAAGCGCATGGCCGAGAACCAAGCGAAGCAGCCGAAGATCCTCGAGGAATGGAGAGCTTGTCGGGAAAGGGATGAGATTCGTATTGCGGAGATCGCAAGGGAGGCAGCGCCGCGGGACATATTACGACTCGCTCAGCTTGAAGAAGAAAAGAAGAGGAAGAAAGCGGCGAGGCAGGAGTTGATACGGAAGATCAAGGAGGCAAAGAAGGAGGAAGCGAAGGAAGAGAGGTTGTTCCGCAAGGACATGAGGGAGAGGAACTATATCCATGTAAGTCGTACCCAGTTCTACCCGAGCTTGCGCATGCTAAGTGTGTAGAATCCACCTGTTCCCAGGCTGACCCGGGCGCGAGTCGAGAAAGCGAAGCGGGTATCTCCGCGTCGAAAGCTGGATTTGGAGAAGATAGCGGAGAAGGGACTGGCAAACGAAGGCTAGGATCGCCAGCATTATGACGAAGATGGCAGAGCACCGGGTTTATAATCTTGTATTGCGTTCGGGATGAGGAGCGGAGTTGGATATTCAGATCTGGATCGAATCTCGCTAATCTGAGATCTTCGATCACGCTAGGTTAAAGTTACCCAGTCAAACGCGTAGTCGAACGCGTGACATCATGATTTTTGGAAATACCGTTCGCGTTGCTCCATTTTTTCAACCACATGTTTACACCTTAAGTTGCTGGTCCATTGTACAGAAACATTGCCTTTGAAGACCATCTTACCCATTCTTCGCAGTCCTCGCGTTG
Organism: Physcia stellaris; assembly: GCA_018902385.1. Taxonomy (NCBI): domain Eukaryota; kingdom Fungi; phylum Ascomycota; class Lecanoromycetes; order Caliciales; family Physciaceae; genus Physcia; species Physcia stellaris. The sequence continues at coordinate 437,469 of JABSSW010000034.1, read as the reverse complement.
TGATCAGCGGTTGAAACAAGACTTACAGACCGCGAGTTCGCCACAGCAGGAGCGAGAGCGTCCTATTGCAATTCCCGCGATTTAACGTGTCGCCTGCCCAAGGCAATCCGAGTATGAGCTCAACACCAATTACTCCAGGATCTCCGGACGTCAAGTCACCATCTTCAAGTCCTCCCTCCTCTCCCCCCTCAGCGCATGTCTCAGACGAAGAGTATGATCCTCGTGTGGAGAAAATGCAGAAAGAGGAGGAAAGGCTGAAGGAAGAGACTAAACAGGTGAGGAAGCAGACGAAAGAGGAGGAGAAGCAGCGGTTGGAGAGTGAGGACAGCCAGTCGATGACTGATTTGGACTGGTTCTTGAGTAGAAGTCAGGTAGGAATATCATCCGTCATTGTAAGGTCACTAACGTCACAGGGCTTCTCATCCGCCATCATGGACCAGCTCAAGCAAGCTCTGGAAGCCAGGAAGACTCAAACGGCCTCTCAACCCAAACTCGTGTCTGGAGGCAAAATGCGAGATTACCAGCTTGAAGGTCTCACATGGCTCACATGTCTGTACTCGATCGGTCTCAATGGCATTCTAGCGGATGAGATGGGCTTGGGCAAGACGATCCAGCTCATTTCCTTCCTCGCATTCCTTCGCGAACAAGGCACCAATGGTCCATTCCTCATTCTAGGTCCTCTCAGCACTGTCACGAATTGGGTCAATGAATTCGCAAGATGGACACCAGAGATTCCAGTCGTCATGTATCACGGGACTCCTCAAGAAAGAGGTAGAATAAGGAGGCAGGACTTGAAGGGAGACAGCAAAGGATCGAAATTCCCAGTGGTGTGTACATCGTACGAGATTTGCATGAAGGATAAGAAATACTTGGCCAATTATCAGTGGAAATTCATCGTCGTGGTAAGTTCCCCTCCATGCTGAATGTTCTCTGCTGATTTTTCAGGATGAGGGACACCGCCTGAAGAACTTCAATTGCAAGCTGGTCAAAGAGCTCAAACAGTATCCCTCCGAGTCCCGCCTCATCCTCACCGGCACTCCCCTCCAGAACAACCTCTCTGAACTCTGGTCTCTTCTCAACTTCCTCCTCCCTGAAGCGTTCTCGGATCTCGAACATTTTGAGAGCATGTTTGACTTTTCCGACGTCCAAGGCAAAGAGGGTCACAAGGAATACATGTCGCGTGATCGCCAACGCCGAACAATAGCCTCCCTCCATGCAATCCTCAAACCGTTCCTACTCCGCAGGGTAAAGAACGATGTCGAGACTAATCTGCCTAAAAAGCGAGAATACATCCTCTACGCTCCAATGACGACACTGCAACAAGAGATCTACAAGAAGATTCAAAACGACGACATCAGAGCCTACCTCGAAGAAAAAGCCATTGAGCGAATTGGTGGCGGAGTAGGCAATCTCACCGTCCAGAATCTGAAGCGCAAAGCCGACTCCGGCACTACGACGCCCAATAAAAGTGCCAAATCCTCTCGCTCCTCCACACCAGCATCAAGTATCCGCTCCCGAGGCCGAAAGAAAGACTACAAAGAAGTCAGCGACCGCGAATACTTCAAACAAATTGAGACCTCCCCCTCACTGTCAGAAGACTCCTCCGAAGCCGAAGCCCGCTCCAGCAAAGACATCCTGGCCAAAGCCCGGAAAGAAGTCTCCCACAAGAAGTTGCAAAACCCAGTAATGCAGCTCCGCCTCGCATGCAATTCCCCACACCACTTCACTCGCCCCTGGCCCGCAGACGCAGACCCAGACTCCACGCTCGTCACCGCTTCCGGCAAAATGATCATGCTCGACCGTCTTGTCCCTTCTCTCTTCAAAAAGGGCCATAAAGTCATCCTCTTCTCCCAATTCCAGACTCAGCTCGATATGCTCCAGGACTGGGCCGAGATCCTGCACGGATGGACGGTCTGCCGCATCGACGGCGCCGTCAAAGCCTCTGATCGCCAAGATCAAATCGAAGCTTTCAATACCGATCCAGACTGCAAACTCTTCCTATTGAGCACACGAGCGGGCGGGCTAGGCATCAATCTCACGGCGGCAGACACAGTCATTCTCTACGACAGCGACTGGAACCCGCAGCAAGATCTCCAAGCGCAAGACCGCGCTCATCGAATCGGACAGACGCGGCCAGTGATCGTATACCGGCTTGCCACGAAAGGTACAATCGAGCAGACACTCCTCGAAAAGGCGGATGGCAAGCGCAGGCTGGAGAAACTGGTTATCCAGAAGGATAAATTCCGGAGTATCCTTAACCAGAATAAGGGGAAGAAGGAAGAGGATATGACGGAGCTGCAGCGCATCTTGGCCGAGAGCGACGATTTCGAGACGTATAATCCGCAGGGAGAGATCTTGACGGAGGAGGATCTGGGGGTGTTGACGGATCGGAGTCCGGCGGCGTATGAGAGGGCGGAGAAGGGTGAGGATGGAGGGGATAAATTCAAGACGATTGAGACGAAGAGGGGTGGGGATGATATTCTGGGGAGTTTGGGATGAATTTGGGATGGAGGCTGGGGAGGGGAGGGATGTATACATGGTGTCTGATCATATATGTTGCTGGTATCAGGCCATTTGTTTCTACCGCTGCTCAGGAAGCATTGGGCGTCTGGGGAGGTCTCAAGTCGGTGGAATGAAGCGTTCTCGAATCTATTCCTTCTAAATCCACACCCCCTATCACATACCATTCCAGAAATCACCTTGTGATATATCCCGAATCCGACGCTGGAGTCCGAGAAACCTCGATTTGAATTAGCGCGTTGAGTCGAACTTGTGATTCCGGACCTTGGATCTTCGATGCTGAAAGTATAGAAAACCTCGATTCGGACTAGCTTGTAATTTACCCCTTTTTTTGCCACGACTTGGCATATGCTGGGAGAGGTTATGATCTGGATAGCTGTGGCGTTCTATGCTTGATTTTTGGGAATTTGATGTCGACTGGTGCCTGGGGAGTCGATGTGTTGAGCGATGGGAGGGAGGTTGGTAGGAGATGGAAGGGAGGGGAGATACGTGAATGGAATAGCTAGAGGTTGAGGATGAAGAGAAGTGGTAGATAGCGAAGTCGTGGGAAGAGCGAAGAGGAAGAAGAAACAAGAGAGTGACATCTTGATTCTTTGAACTTACACAGACCAATCAATGCTCTGACCTCTTGAAGTAGTCCTAGCTCCACCATCTCACTCTTCACCTCCTCTCCTGTTCCACCTCCGCCTTCAACCCCTCAAGCACCCTCTCCCTCTCCTTCAAATGCCCCTCCAACCCCTCCACCAACTCCCTAATACTCCCAATCTCCCCCTCCACCCCCTTCAGCCCCTGCCCCACCTTCACCCTCCCCTCCCCACTCTCCACCTCCCTCAACTCCTTCCGCTTATACTCCAGCAAACTCTCCAGCTCCCGCTTCACCAACGCAGGCTTACTATCCTCTTTCCTCCGCCCACCCTTCCTCCCCTTCTGCGCCTCTACAGCCTCGATCTTCGTCTCCAATTCCTGCAACTGCCGCTTCAACCGCACCTCCTCCCAATCGCTCGGTAAATCCGTTTTGCTGAAATCCGTGCCTTTGGGCGAATACCCCGCGCCCAGCCGCGAGAGATACGTCTCCCCGAACTTGGCTTTGCGGGCCGTGCTCGTAGTGGGGTCTGCATGCGGCGAGCGCACGCGGTCGATGTTGTAGTCTATGCTCTTCTCCTCGAAGCTGGCGCGCAGACTGCTCGGGATGGTCCTTGGGATGCGGAAGCCTTCGTGGCGCTGATTCAGGATGTGCAGGAACGCCAGCGCGGCGTGCTTGCCGACGCCTTCCTGCTGCGTCGGGTTGACTAGGTTCCAGGCGCTGCGGATGTCGGTGTCTGGGACTTCGAGGGAGGAGTAGAGGGGTTCGAGGGCGGAGAAGGAGAGGGCGCCTTGGGGGGTTTTGTTGGCGAAGTAGATGGATTCGTATTTTGATTTGTCCGTCGGGGACATGTACCAGTCGAAATTGTCTTTTAGGCCGGGTGTGTCGTCGTCTGAGGTGTCGAGGGAGGAGGGGAAGGCGGGGGAGGTTCCTGAGAGGGCGGCTTGGGCGGCGACGAGGTGGGATTTGGATTCGGGGATTAGCCAGTCTGGAAGGGTGGTAGGGACGTCGTTGTATTCCTATCACCATCAGCGATAGCCTGGAACATCACTGAAGGCTCATGCCGCAGATCTGAATCTTGAGGATTGGGAGAACGTACGCCATTGACCAAGTCGAAAATAATTCTCATAGCAACGCAGAACTCCTCAAAGTCCAGATTGCCGTCATTGTCGACATCAGCGAGATCCCAAACCCTCTCGAGCTGGTCATCGCGGAGTTGGCTGTTTTTGAGTACGGTAGCTGCTTGGGTACCTGTGAGGTGTGTGCCGCCGTTGGCGAGAGAGGAGAAGATCTCCCAGTATCTTTCGACCTCCCATTGTTCTATCTTCTTGTTTGACATCGTAAGCAATGCATAAACGATCAAAGTCGAGCTGGAGTTTCTTAGTCAAGGTTCGCGGAGGTAAGGCGGATTTAAGAATGCAGCGGCTCGTCTAGACCTTCTCCTTTTTCCAACGTCGCGTCTCAACGATTTCACGCCTTCACGATGGTAGAATGGAAAATCAGCAGCTCGAGAAAATTGAGCAAAGAGTATCTTTATTACGTTTAGGAACACGCAAATTACAACCGGTAAAGTGTTTGATCATATTCGGTTCGAGATATCTAAAGCTTGCTGCATACACATGAGGTGAAATAATCATAGGCAAAGATCGTAAGCTGCCAGCTTAAAGCTCTAACAACCCGGTATTGTTCTCAGCCTCCTTTGCATAAGGATAGGATTTCGCAAATAGCCCTATTGATGCTGTCAAGGATAGGTAGCCGATCGACTCAGTGGAGACCCAAAATTTGATTAATAGGCCACCCGTTTCCGCTGTCATATCTTCCTAAAAGGTAAATTACGCCTATCGATGATGGTCTTAGTTTTCTTCGAAGGAGCATAGTCGACATCGCTGCCGTCATTCTAAATACGATCTTCATCAGCAATCTGATCATTGGGTTTGAATTAATAGAGATCATACCTCTCTAGGCTGAACTCTTGCTCGCATATCACCTGCAGGCTGAGGCGACGCAAAAGCATTTGAGCCAGACCGCTTTCTCGGTACAATACTGCTGCCATTCTCCGACGGTACAGGGTTTGCCAGTCTGTTCTGTTCAGCAGTACGATGTATGGGAAGCCGAGGATCCCTAGAAGCCTGCTGTCGAAGAGCTGGGTCGATCATCGACATATCTGTCGATGGTCCAGGCGGCAGCATCCTTGCAGGAGGAGCGCGACCAGATACAGTGGTTCTGCTACAATCTGTCCCGTTCTCGTTGGGAGCTGTCTGGTGCGAAGTGCGTCTAGAAGAATCTTCTCTGCCAGATACGTAGGATCGAGGGTCTGTACTTTGCGGCGTGGTGAAAGATTGACGGCTAAACCCGTTCGCGTCCGCTCTCGAATCACCATGATTTCCAGGCTTTATCGCCGTGGCTTCATTAATTCGAGTAAAAGGATTGACTGTTAGTCGATTCACAGCTGGTTCATGTGGCTCTGGAATTTTATCAGGAACCCATGAGCGTCGGCGTGGATCTAGCTGAGGGGGCAAGGCGAACTTTTGAGCCTGGACAGGAGCCTGATACCGCTCCATCTTAGGATCAGACACCGCCTGCCGCAGATGCTGTCCGTTGGGATTTGCTGAAGGATAATTAATTCTGTTGCCCGATATCGTCTGCGTCGAACGGCTGGGCTCAGTTGAAGTATGCCCATGTCCGTGCCAATTCTCATTAGGAAATACGTCACGTTGGGCCAACTGAGCAGGATTCTGTGTAAGCCGCGGCGTCTCCTTAGTTCCATTCCTATCCTCACGCTGAAGCTTCTCTTCATCATTCTTCTCGTAAGAATGCACGGTATGACGACGATTGGTATTCCTCGTAATCTGCTTTGGTTGGATGAATTCCCCCGTCGGTGGATGACTGCCACCTCGAGGAGCAGTCTCGATGACTCGCGTTTCTATCGGCTTGATTGTCTTCTTGATTCCATTCGGCTGTTCCACGGGTGTGTGACCGCATAGAGGCGCTTCCAGTATTGGCTCATCTGCTAGAATGACGGTTTCCTTGCCGGTTGCTTGTGGCTGATAGACCTCACCAAAGGGTATGGTTGGAAACGCCGCGGGCCGTGACTCGGCGGTCGAAGGATAGATGTTGGTTTCGCCTAATTCAACGGTCGACTCATTAACCCAGGAATCGAGAAGCTCAGCTTTGAGGCCACAGGTAATCAAGTATCTCTTTGCCAGCCGTAGATCTTTGCCCGTAGAGGTAACATAGTCGATCTTGCCAACGCCTATGTAGACATTGTCCTCCATAAGCTTCGCGTATCCGCCTCTCTTAGTCAACCAGTCGATCTCATCCTTGTTGGTGCCATGAAGTATTTCGCTTGCTCTATCCCGTACCATTTCTAGCGCGGCATCCTATCACCGTATGTCTCAGCCTGCTGTACCTAGGATTGCGTCGCTGTACTTCCTGGAGCCATCGTCCGACGATTTGTGATTGAGAGGTGTGCAAGACCTACCTCAGCATCTATGTATTCATTACGCTCTTCAAGCAATGCAATAGTAAAATCTCTCTGCTGGGGTGTAAGGCGAAGAAGCTTGAAGGTTGTCTCGAGAGAGTTGCAGGATTCATCGACAGCATCGATAATACTCAGGCGTTGAGCGACAGAAAGGCAATTCCAGGCAAGTTCCTACATGTCATCAGCTCATGCTCTTCCAGTGCAGTAATTGCCTACCTTCGGGTGGTGTGTCTCTTCTGCCTCATCTTCACTTGTAACCATTTCCGCAATATTCCAATCCATCTCAGTCCTCCTGCTAAACCGATCCAGTATCTTCATGTTCTGCATGTAGATCTTATTCTCCGGGCCATTGCTCCTCTTGAGTGTCTTCGGACTTGGGGTGCGTAGTTGTGAGTCTCTGAGATTCCTGCCGAGATCCCGAGACCAGCGATCGTCAATTGAAGTCGCAGCAAACATCTCTGGATCTTTAAATCGAGCGAAATCAAAGGGCTGCGACGAGTCCTGTTCCTCGTTTCCGACGCTCTCGACTAGGGGCGGATCGGCTGAAGGTAGAGGTACAGGCTCATTTCGGACCTCGGAATCTTCAATCTCTTGGTCTAAAGGAATTGTTGGAAACGCTGCCGGTCTGAGATATGGATTATGTTCAATCACAGGACCTCGATAGCAAAGTCGGGGATCCAGAGGTTGAGAGCTTCGCTGCAGCACCTCATCTTGGTGGCGGTCGTGAATATCTGTGTCATCGTACTTTTGGGTCGTTCGCCTCTCGCTAGCTGTTCGTAACTTCATCTTCGACCACCTTCAGCAAGATTTTATTGCACTCGTAATACACCACGACCCTTGGAATGCTTGTGCTGTGGGTACAAGCTCGGAGATTCGTAATTCAGTATGATTCTTGCTCGTGCTCAATCAAAATCTCACTCTTGAAGGTTGGGTTTCAGTAGGCTACATTGAACAAGAGGATCACCAAAAAGGGAAGCAGGCATAGGTAATGTCAAGAAAAGTAGATACTGAAGCGTAGCCTGGTTCTGTACCACTTGAACACGCTCTACCACATATTCACAGTGAAGGGAATTACGTGATGAGCCATGTATGTCATCACAAAACCCAAAGCTCCAGTCTCAATCTCCCAGATACCATTTGCAAATCTTAGGTAGATCTGTTCTTTGATGTCCCTTTGAGCCTGATGAATATATCACCCGGATAGCCGGGAGACAGCCCAAACACTTTATATCTATTCAGAGAGTTACCAGCAGGATTATTCCTTCGGGTGATGCGGTCGAAAGCCTTCTTCTGGTATACCTTTGAGCCTTGCGATCATACCGACTGGATACAAACACCTCTGCCATTTAAAGATCTACAAATCCGGATCCTCAGTCTTGGAATGGAGCCAATCCATTCCTCTTCTCGAACCGTTCATCATCGTCATTCCCCATGTCATTGCCCATATCGGTATCCTCATCATAAGTGTTCTCCAAAGTCCGTTTGCTAGTAATCGGCTTATCGAGATGGCTATTCAAGCCTATATTCGCGTGAAATGCAAGAGCGTTAGATCGTTGTTGTATCACGTCCCTTTTGGCTTGTAAAATGTAGCTGTACGTTTCCAGGTAATTCCGAGTCGCATCATCAATCGAAACTGCAAAACGCTGAGATTGTACTAGCTGAATCGCTTTGATCAGATCCATGGAATACATAGCCATGATGTAGGCAATGACTAGTGCAGCAGAACGCTCATTGCCAGACTCGCAGAAAACCAATACTTTTCCAGGACTAGATCCCCCAGTCTGATCGACAAGACTGGAATTATGCTGGAACTGTAGCTGATACATGCCCGAGAGATGATTGTTAATTAGATCGATAGCCGCAGGGAATGCCGCAATTAGCTCTTGATTGCCTGCGACATCCACATTTTGTAGCTGGATGCCGAGATTGACTATCAAAACATCAAAGTTAGCGTTCCGGGTTGTGATTCATCAAACGATGCATATCCACAGCAGACTGTGCACCCCACCTGAGCACCGGACATTCGAGGAGAATGTCGCTCGAGAACAACGTACCGGCTGCTTTAGACCCTAGTAAACGAGCATGGGCAGACTATAGCGATCAAAAGTCAGTACTCGTAAGCCAAGGCAAAGGTCATGACGTGCTTGACCGGTAGAAGCTCGATGCAACGTACAAGAGTATTTCGAACCGCCAGAACCATAGTAATACCTGATTTCTGAAGAAATGCGACATCTCTCGCGGCAGCAACTGGACCTAGGAAAAGAAAAGGAAGGATTTGCTGAGCTTGATGCCGTTGCTCGTATTTCCACTCAATCATGTTGTTGTGGGATACAACATTGCCGTGAGTGACTCGCTTGAGAAAGGCGGCATTGGTAAATCCATTAGCCTCAAAATCGACTGAACCTTCTGGAATGGCAAGATCAGGCAAACCGTGAGAATCGAGAAGCGGAGGTGGGACGTTGATTCGTGGAGGAGAAGGTAGGCGTTGAGTCCATGCTTGGGCTGGTGAATGTGGTCTGCTGGGTTGAACAGGTAAATCAAGGCTGTTGGATGTCGCCGACATTGTGGGAGAGGCAAGGATGGCTAGATAGTGAAGAGATGTTCCTGAGTACACAACTGAATGAATATTTGAGAAGACGGAGCAGAACAAGTCTAAGGTCGTTGAACCGGGTAGAAATCAAGAAGAGAAGAAGTCAAGGTGTTTCTATGCATCTCCAATACTCAGCTTCGTATGTAGTAATGACCTATGCTGATGAGTGACAAGGCCGGAACATGGTAGTGAAGTGTGGAATTGGAACACCGGACTCGAGTCATTTCAATCTTCACAATTTCCAGTGGAACATGAGTTTAACGAGTGTTGAAGACCCACAATCAAGTCGGCAATGCCATATCATCTGGGGGATGGGAAGTAGATAGGAAGTAGAAGAGTGAGATATCGAAGTCAGTCGCGTAAGTTTAGCCGACAGCCTCGGCGTAATTTATTTCCGCTAGGAACATTGGCACGCTAAAATCTGTTGAAGTGAGACCTCCAGTCGCATCATCTCAACATCAATACCAATACATCCTCATGACATGACCATCAGATACTTGACCAGAGGCAGAAGATACAAAGAGGAAATCCACACGTTCCACAGCTTCCACGTTGTCTTGTCCGAATCGACGCTGCGGCAAAGGATGATTCGGAATGAGACGAGGCCGCCGAAGATTGCTGGAACGAGGAAGCCGTAAGGTCCAAGTTGCCAGAACAATGGACATGCCAATGACCAGATTGCCACTGGAATGGCAATCGTCCAACGAGCAGCCCAGTCCCCGTGTACCAAAGGTAATGTGCCTCGGTTCCTTGCTTTGTCTCCCTCTTGATCTGCCATATCTTGCATCTGAAGCGTGGTGAATACGATGGATCCAACAATAACCAGCCATTGGTAAGCTACATCGTTCAACGAACAATGACAGGCAACACGAGTAGCGCCGGAGCTATAACAGACGAAACCACAAGCATTGATCAGGTTTCGTACCAGATAGCTTTCATCGGCTCCTCCAAGATCATTGTACATCCATGTAAGGGCCATCATTGCCACCGTCTCTTCCATGCCACCAATGTACAGTGTTGCCAAGAATCCCAGAGGAACGACAAGCAGTAAAAAGCGCCGAGCCTGACGACGGGTGAGTCTCTCGGAAGGTAAAGGTCGCCATGGCTTGTTGACGCTATCTTCCACGACTGAGGTTTTCAGACGCTGATTGGCAACGTCAAAGATCAGAACATTGATCCAGCACCATAAGATCACGACTGGTAGCCGTTTCAGAATTACCAGGAATTCCGGAGAAGAATTATTGGTCAAGACTGGACCTGAGAGCGCACTGAAGATGCCGAATGCGGTTTCCGGAGCGACGATCGATTTGAGGTCGTTGCGAGTAAACAGCCATACCGTATTCAGATGAAATGCGATCGAGTGGGAAGAACCCACGTTTTCCTAATCAGCTGTTAGCCTTCTGTGCATCAACAGTTCAAGTTCCACGGATGCCAGCAGAGACAGCGGGATGATTCTCAATCCCAGGGCCTGAGGCACGGCGGGTGCTTGCAAGGGGATCTTACCATTGAGGGCTCTTCCGTCTTTGTTAGTAAAGTCATGTTCTCGGCTTGAAGAGCTTTCTCCGAAATATCATCTGGGCCGCCGTTTTCAAGCGTGACAATCTTCTTTACGACATCTGGTACCGAAAGAACGTCCATATTTCCTGTTGAAATAAAAGAGCAATCGTTGTGAACGGTGACAGATGCTCCAGGACGAAAGAAACGGGGCTGGTGGTGTTAGGTTATTTGTGTCATTTGGGTGGAAGGGAGCATATCACCAATTCACTATATACATCAACCTAACACGACGCTATCGACAAATAAATTAAGCGGCCACAAACCCCTCCATCGACATTGGATTTTCCTCTTTCCCACCAACATTTCAAGTCCCTCGGCGTCTAGGCCGTACAAGTGTCAAAATTCGAAAGCAGCAAGGGTTGCTAGAGGTCTTTTCATTTACCAGGAACCTGCTGGTTGCAGTAGTTGTTCAACTTCGGCACCCTAGTATACAGAAGTGCAGGGCAAATTGGAAATCGAGTGGATTGGATGTTTACGTGCATATCTTAGCGTGTGAACGTGCAATGACGTGGCACAGCATGCATTCGTCCGGTGTATCGACCAACCACCACGACACTGGGTCGGCCTGGAAGATCCGAAACCAACCTTACCCTCTGTATCGGAACGCCGACCTGCATGCAGAACATGTGGTGAACCCGTGAACAAGGTTTTGGGCGACCCAAGAAATGGCACGTATCCGATTGCGCAAAAACATTGACCATTTCCATGCATTCGTGACACCGAAGTCATGACGAACAGTATTGCGACCAATTTATTCTTATCGGTACCGTTCATCCTCTCTCTAGCGGGTGGCGTGTGGCTTTCTCGGCTAGCCAGCAAATGGATTGTGGAAGGGATGTCAATAAATCAATTATGCAGGGTGCAGTAAAGTGTTGAATCCCCTGCAAATAACACCAACACCACTTGATCGTCTCCGGGTAAGACAGAGTACTTATATACTAGTGACGAGCTACGACATCCCGCGCTTGTGGGCTAAACCTCATCTTGGCCATGCAGCTTTATGTGCAAAACAGATGGTGGCTTGGTGGCGCCTATGACAGCCAACACTCCATCCCTTGTCTCCTCTTTTTAATATAATCGCTCGAGATTGAGAGTCGGGTTTTAAATCACGTAAGCCCAGGCATCTCAATGTCGACGACTCCATCACTCTCTTCCACTACCTACACCTACTCCATCGGAGGGCATCAATCATGGAACGCCTTACTCAGTCTTGCAGTATCGCCGCTGCTTTCGGCGTGCTCTCCCACCTCCTCTACTTCATTCGAGGCGAGCATCATGCTCAAGCCTTAGGCATCCTGCAATCCATTCTATTTCTCTTGGCTTTTGTCCTGCTGGGTCTGGTCCAGCTCCTGCATTATAGCATTTCCTCCGCGATCCGGGTGACGGCACTGGTTGCTTCATCCTACATTGGCTCGCTATGGCTCAGTATGATCGTCTACCGGCTCTTCTTTCACCCGTTGAAACAATTCCCCGGCCCTCCGCTTGCAAGAGTCTCCAAATTCTACCACAGCCTGTGTTGCTGGAAACTGGACAATCACCGTGTTCGAGCCGGATGGCATGAACGCTACGGAGATGTCGTTCGTATAGGTGAGCGGTTCTTTCCGTAGCTTATTGTTGTCTGCTTTGGTTTGTCGACCAGGGCCGCCGGACACAAGCGCTAGCGCATTCCCTTATCGCGTCTAGATTTTTGTCTACGAATAGATCCGAGGCTAGCATCCTTCCGAAGCCACGTAGGATGTCGAAAGTTTGTCACGGAGACATCCTAGCCTATCCTACGACACCAGCTCTACCGTAGGAGCCGGATGAATCCTTCGAGCTGCAGTGACGATTGCCCTCATCCGCTCAAGAATCTCGAAATTTCATTCTGAATACCGACGTAGTTGCCGGATCAATCGTTCATCAAACCTGACTGCATTGTAGGTCCCAACGAGCTCTCGATCATATCTCCCACCGCTCAAACCACCATACTCGGCCCCAAATCTACGTGTCTGAAATCGGGATGGTACGACTATGTCAAGAATCAACCTCTCGAATCTCTGCACTCCACTCGAGATGTACAGACCCACGAAGATCGTCGGCGGGTATGGGACCGTGGTTTCAGCATCAAGGGTGAATATCGATCTTGCAAACCCACAATCATAGTTGACACCGTCTAGCCCTCCGAGACTACGAAGTCCGAGTTCTCAAGTACGGTAATCAGCTCGTCAAAGGTCTCACATCTCTCTCCCATCAACCCATCAACGCCTCCAATTGGTTCCTGTACTATGCCTTCGACGTCATGGGCGACCTTGCCTTTGGCGAATCCTTCCACATGCTCGAGAACGGCGAAATGCACAAGGCAATTCAATTACTCCACGACGGCATGTTACCGCTTGGGGTACTCGCGCCTGTGATCTGGATGATTCCAATGTTGGCTGGTTTTCCCAATCTTCTCAAACCTGCCATCGCCAAAGGCTTTGATGTTTTCATTGCCTGGTGCGCAGAGCAAGTCGAGAAGAGAAGGATCAAGAAGCCTGAGATACCGGATATTACTTCCTGGCTGCTGGATGATCTCAAAACGAGTCAGAATCCGCAGGAGGCGTTGAAATGGCTGCATGGAGATGCGAGACTGATCGTTGTGGCGGGAGCGGATACCACGGCTGTTGCTCTCGCACATATCTTCTACCACCTCGCCGCTGATCCCAACCACGTCGAGAGGTTGAGGGCGGAGATTCAGGGGATTTGGAAAGAAGGTACGGAGTTCAACGTGTGGGATTTCCAGAACGCGGATTATCTCAACGGGGTGATCAATGAAACGTTGAGACTTCATCCGCCTGTACCGTCCGGTGTCCAGAGAATCACGCCACCAGAAGGAGTCACAGTCGATGGAGTCTTCGTTCCAGGCGGCGTCAACATCGCCGTTTCAAATTGGGCTATTGGACGCTGTCAGTTTCCCTCACCCAATCCCCCTGATACCTTCCTACTCCTGCTCCACGCTCTTCTCTCTCTCCACCCTTGCATACCTCACCCGCGTAATCCCCCCCCTCTTCCCCCTACATTCACTAAAACCCTCCAGCATCCACCTGCTACACCTCCCCCAACCTCTTCCTCCCAACCCGCTGGTCATCCGATTCGCATCTCATCACCCACCGCTCGGCATTCGCGCCCTTCTCCCTCGGTCCCTTTGGCTGCATCGGCCGGAATCTAGCGCTGATGGAGCTGAGGACGGTGATTTGTCTGGTGGTCAGTAGGCTCGATGTCAGGTTTGCGGAGGGGGAAGATGGGAAGGGGCTGTTGGAGGGGAGCAAAGATTTCTTTACGATGTCTCCTGGGGATTTGAGGTTGGTTTTTGAGGAGAGAGAAATAAGCGAGTGATGGAGGGAGGATAGAGTGGGCTTGTGGCTTTCTGATCCGTCTGTGAGTTGCTTGATTGGCCCGAACCCGTTCTTCTGATAAAGAGGGACTGCGGCACTATAGCTCTCAGCGCTGGATAGCGGAAAGGGGCATCAGAAGATGGTTTGGGCCAGACCTACATCGAAGCAGAGACTGGGCCTGATATTCCAGGCCAGGAGGTCGAATCCAGGCATTTCCCACCCCCGTTCGTTGACAAACCTTCAAAGGGAACTTATTTATGGCAGCTACTGCTACACACAGCGATCGCTGCTGCAGCAGTCCATCCATTCAGTCTCGCGGAGTCGGAAACCGAGCAGAGAAATCCAGTCAAGCGGTTTCTTCCTTGTTCCGAAGGATGGGCTAACGGATTTAGATAAATGACGAAAATCCACTCGCAATTTTCTTTCGCGTGCGTCACGGTTTCTTTGGCCTCTTTGAATTGCTTAATCTTTACTTTTTTCATGTTTTTTCTTTTCTCCTTCCCCCATAGCCCAGATCTCAACCAGTACCTGTCTTCTTCATCGACAAGTCACGCCAAATCCCCGTTCCTCGATAAGGCCGTCTTGCGTATCAAAGATTCAGGCAATCTTCTATACATCCTGCGCCGAGCGCGGTCCTCGTGAAGCCCATTCGCATAACCAGAGTTTCTGTCGCGCTACAAGCTGGCTTTCTCGCACCTGACGCGAATACCCATCTGAAATAGGAGGGGGATCGTAATGCTCGCGATTGCTTGGATTACCGCTGGAGGGTTGAGGGATGCCTTAGTTGCGTTCGCAACATTCGCACACATCCTAGGCATTGGAAGTTGCGTTTGGGGTGGAGTTTTTGGTTGAGAACGTCGTGGTCTGGATAGGTTCGTTTGTCCGTGGATTGTTCGTCGAGCTGGCGGAGAAGAGAAGTTGTTCGAAAGTAGACTGGGGAGACTGGGGCACGAGAGCGAAATCGAAGCGAGTGTTGAGGCGGCAGGATAGATATTTCTTAGTCGCGCGGGATTGATTGCGGTCGGATCAACAGATTTTGGGCTTCCATAAGAGTCTTGGAAGAGAAGCAGAGCTGGACGATTCGTCGACGTTGAGAATTGTATGCAAGCTCGACTGGGCGTGGATCATGGAAGGCGAAGAACCCCTAAACAATTCTATTAACTCGTTCTTCCAAGGGTTGCAGTCGTAACAGATCTTACTTGTCTTTCATCCCTCCTAACCTCCCCAAAACCGCTACCTACTCCATACAATATCAACTCCTACCTCCCTGGATTCGCCCCTCTAACCCTCCTAAAACACCCAAACTCCCCCCTCGTCCCCTCCCTCAACTTCCTCAATATCACCTTCATCTCCCCCAACTCTTCCCGCAAGCTCGCCCTGGCCTTGTCATCAGTTCTCTGATCCAGCAACTCATAAGTCCTGTTCTGTGCGTCCGCCCCTTGGGTGCTGGTATACTGCAGCAGCGTGTGCGTGACAAATTCCACGTCTATCGTCGCTTGCATAAGCGCTGGTAAGGGATATCGCGGGCGGGTTGCGAAGGCGGAAAAGAAGGCGAGGGAGATGGTGCCGTTGAGGGAGGAGAGGATGGGATGTGTTAGTGAGGGCGTAATGGTTGAAACTTCGGTGTGGACGGATACGAGGGAGAGGAGGGCGGTGTAGATATAAGGACGGACTTCAGCGGGAGGCCAGGTTGTAGGCGGCCAGCTTGGGGACGTTATCCCAGCTGTAACGAGGGAGGTAAGGTGAGTGGCGATAGGGGCGGTGTATGTGTTGAAGAGGTCGGTGTCGTGATGGGAGAGAGCGGAGCGAATTTGGGGCGTTTCTGAGGTAAGAGTGCAGGAGAAGAGAGATTCGAAGTTGGACGTCAGGCTGGGGACTGTGGTTGCTGAGAGGAGACGGAGATTGCTGAGTGTTAGAAGGAGGCGAATCGGCTGAGAGATGTTAGCTGAGTGTATGAACGCGGTGTGATACTTACTCGGCTGACGGGGGGTGTGGGATCGATTATCCAGTCTCCATCCATGGTATCGTTCGTATCGATAATTTTCTCGTCTGTTTTCGCATTTTCCACCATGCCTGCCATGACTTTGTACAACGACTCGACAAAGTGAGCTCGGACGATCTGAAGTAGCTTCGACGGCGGAGGAGTAACTACATGTACACTATTCGGCCTTGATGTTGTCGCTTCAGGGATATACATGATCTTCTGTATTCCTTGCAATACAACCATTTCATACGCTTCGAAAGCGGAAGGAAAGTTGGTAGTGTCACGCTTCTCATTCGGTCTGGTCCAATCTTCCAAGAATTTGCCATTTTCCGCATCAATATTCCAAGCCGCACAGGCAGCTTTTGCAGATCTTTCCCTTGCAACAGCCACAAGAGACTTCAACTTTTCAGACGGCGACGCTCCAGAACCTATCGGCTGCAGAGAAATCATCTCGCCAGCGGCGATCCCGATGAGATTTAGGAGCTTTCCAAGGTAGTGGATGGTGCTGAGAGAATTTGCGTACGGCGGCCAGAATGCAAAGTCTTCCCAGCTCTCTCCTCGCTTCGGAGAGACTGGTGGAGGATTGTTCGCATCAAATTGAAAGCGAGAGTCATATGGTGAAAGTAGGGCCGACTTGGGTGTATTTGGGGTCAGTGGTGAAAAGAGGAGAGAGACATCTTCGATCGGCGGCTCTGCGAAGAATGAATTGACACTTTCTCTGAGCATATCAACAAGTTCGACAGCCCCATTTTGTAGATCTCGTACCCCATCAGTAGAAAGTCGGTGATGTCTGCGGCTGGTTCCATCGATACCATTGGGTAGTGTCCTCTGGATTTTTCCATCAATGAATGATTGAGCCTTATCCCAGAAATCCAACACTTCACCAAGTACACCACCTTGTACTGATACAAGGCCACTGATTGCTGCGTAGATCAATTCCCAGAGCTCGATTACCTGTGGCGTATCCAGCGAATGACCTTTGCTACCTTGACCTTGGCGACTAGGATTCCTCAAATGCCTAGCAATGATAGATGCAGCAGGTTTGTCTCCATTGGCTAATCTTCTGCGAAGGACTTCAATCTCAACCCGTGATCGCTCAAATGTCTGGGTGATCTTGTTCTTGAGATAATCATACCGGCTGAGAAGCCACACCCAGATAGGACTATCCTCGACGCCGAGCTCCAGTAAAATACTGATCAATGACATATATTCATCGTTTGAATTCCGACCTGCCGTTGCGGTGCGAGCTTGAACGTTTGTGAGCTTCTTCCAGACTTCCCTCTTGAAGCTGTCCACCTGATCTTGAACGTCAGTCCACATACGTCCAGTTATGACCAGCTGATAGATCTGAGGATCGGTGAGAGGTATCTGGCTCCTAGAAGCATTTTCCGCGACATGTCGAGCATCCTCCGTGTATTTCCGTGCTTTGGTGTACTCCTCGACAAGTTTGTTATAATCCTTCCGCTTTATGCAGTCCGCTATCAGCGTTCTCGCCTCGATTATGCCCCGACTATTCTCAATCGAGTCTACGGCCTGCTTCAGGCTTTCTTCACGCTCTCGACCGCCTAGAGCGGGACCCCAAACCTCTTCTGCCTTGACAGCTACCTCGATCAAAGGTGCCTTTATCCCCTGTACCCCATATTCGCTTTCTTTCGCCAGAGCATGCTTCTTTTTGTCACTGGGCAGGGGCTTGTTGACGTTTCGATTTGGACTTAGGGGACCTTGTCCGCTTGGACTTCTGAAATGGGCACTGCCTCTGCTCGTGATTCGAGTGTGTGTCTTCTTCTCGACCTCAGGCTCAACTCCTTGATTCCGCATCTCGGCGTAGACATTGTCGATGGTGGTCTTGGCTCTAACAAACCGCTCAAAGTTGGATTCGACAAGGACCTTCAAGGATGCCGACTTCTGATCAATGGAGCGAGAGAGGAAGTCGAGACCTTGTAGTAATGATTGAGTCGAGGCATTTGCGTGGACTTGGGAAAGGTACAAGGTGGGGGAGAATGTGGTAGATGATAGCAAGAATCTATTTCCTAAGATCAGTCAGAAGCTGCTGTACGAACAATTGGCTTTCCTCACGTAAGCGACTGTCTTCCTCGACTGGCAGGCCCTTCTCTCGTAGCACCCTCACAACGCTGTCTGTACCACCCAATGGATCTGCCTCATCTTTTTGTACCAGATTCTCCACTCCATTGCCAATCCTTTGCGAGCCAGGGACCAAACTTCGTCGATCACTGCCGCTACGCTCCAGAGCGGAGTATCTAGACTTGGAGCGTCTCAAATCGGTCTTCCTGCGCTCTGTGATCTCTTCGTCGGAGGCGTCGCTCTCATCTTTCTCGGCGGGCCAAGCTGTAGGATAGAGAGTAGTCAGATTGTAGTGATTGAGGATTGTCGGCTCATCGTCCATCGCAGCAGCCTCTCAAAGGGAAAACATAGAGTTTAGAGGGTTTTTCTGTGACTCGCCTGCTGTTGAAGTACTCAGCTGCAGCTGCCTCTCGCCGGTGTTCGTGATGATGATTTCCAAATGAAGCACCCAGGCACCTTGAACCGAATCAATGCCAAGCCTCGGACCCTTCCTTCACGCAAGCCATAGTTACGAGCACGCATATTTGCTTCTTCAAAGCTTTCTTCGACAGCTCCCAAAACCTTCTTTCTCTATTGTTAGATACCTACGTGGAGACTTAGTCCTATGAAGAGCTCTCCCGCAAGATGATAGCTTCTCACTCCATAGCGGCGCCAGCACGGCAATGTCTACGAAGAGCATATGCACAGCAATGGATCCCCGCATTGACCCAGGTATTTATGCGATTGCACGTTAATTTAAGACATGCTGGCTGACGAAGTATGAACGTGAAGTCTTACACCCAATCAAGATGTTACGCTGTTCCCCCGTCCAACGAAAAGATCGCCAAGTTCAACGGAACCAAAGGATCAAACGTGAGCCACGGTTTTTCAGAGATAACGGCTTGAGCTTGAAGAACACCGAGGAGCTAATTGAATCTTTAAAAGGGTAATTACACAGTCACACTCATTGAAGGCGATGGTATAGGGCCGGAAATATCCCAATCGGTCAAAGACATCTTCGCCGCAGCCAAAGTTCGCAGCCTCCCTACCTTGCCTCAGATCTTCAATTGACCTCGTACAGGCACCAATAGAATGGGAACCAGTCGACGTGACCCCTCAATTGAAGAACGGCAAGACTGTAATACCCGACAAAGCAATCGAGAGCGTACGCAAGAACTTCGTCGCTCTCAAAGGCCCTCTCGCCGTACGCTCACCCCTCCACTCCCTCGCCCAACTTTCGAACAGTAGCTAATACATGAATAGACACCCATAGGCAAAGGCCACGTCTCCCTAAATCTTACCCTCCGCCGCACATTCAATCTCTTCGCCAACGTGCGCCCCTGCAAGTCCATCGCCGGCTACAAAACCCCCTACGACAACGTCGACACGGTCCTGATCCGGGAAAACACCGAAGGCGAATACAGCGGCATCGAGCACATCGTCGTGGACGGCGTCGTGCAGAGCATCAAACTCATCACCAAAGCCGCCTCGGAGCGAGTCCTGAAATTCGCCTTCCAGTACGCCGAGGACGTGGGCAAGCGAAAGGTGCGGGCGGTGCACAAAGCGACCATCATGAAAATGAGCGACGGCCTCTTCCTCGGCACGGCGAGGAACATCGCGAAGGATTTCCCAAACGTCCAGTTCGACGCCGAGCTGCTGGATAACACCTGCCTGAAGATCGTCACCGATCCCACGCCCTACAACGACAAAGTGCTCGTCATGCCCAATCTCTACGGCGATATCCTGTCGGACATGTGCGCCGGGCTGATTGGAGGATTGGGGTTGACGCCGTCGGGGAATATCGGCGACGAGTGCAGTATTTTCGAGGCGGTGCACGGGAGCGCGCCGGATATCGCTGGGAAAGGGCTTGCGAATCCGACGGCGCTGCTGTTGAGTAGCATTATGATGTTGCAGCATATGGGGCTGAATGAGCATGCGGAGAGGATCCAGGGGGCGATTTTCGATACGCTGGCTGAGGGGAAGGTAGGTGTATCCTCTTCTTCATTATAGTATCTTGATTATAAGACACGGGAATGAGAGCGCTGCTGACTTTGTGTTCGCAGACCTTGACGGGCGACTTGGGCGGGAGATCGAAGACGCATGAGTATGCGAAGGCGATTATCGATAGACTGTAAATATCCTTTCCTTTACGTCGGCCGGGGGTGGTGGGGTGGGTTCTTGGATGCCGAGAATGGTAATGTTCATGTGTCTATAGCAATTGAAGCAAGCTATGATAAGAGAGATCTCTGTACAAATTTTGATAAGATTTTTCCGGCCTCTTTCGTGCTGGGGTTTGTGTCTCATTCCTTTTCTCCTTTTTCCTTTCCTTTCCCTTTGAAACTCTCCCTCTGCCTTTCCAAGTATTCGAGAGATCTCATATCCACCGCAGAAGAGATCAAGCTTCACACTCACAAAGCCTGCTGTTCACCGTTCCAGCGACTCTCAACCTAACGAATTTCCCCATTTTCATTTCCTCTTTTCTTCTTTTGCATCTTTAGCCGCCTTTGTACGTATATATTTCCTGCATTCTAATTCTTGTTTTTTTGTTTTCTGGAGTTGAGTTCATGATCGCTATGGGGCTCGCTTGCAAAGTCTGGATGATGTCAAACGATAAAAAAATGTATGGTGGGGTTTTGGAGAGAGAGGGTTTTTATTCGGAGAGAAAGGAAAATCCAGGAAGACGTCAGGACTGTGATGGAATGGGAGATTGGAAATCGTAAGAAGAGGAAAAAGGGAGAGAAAGATCGGCACAACAACGCCGAATCATCCCAAGAAACACCACCACGACCGGAGAATTCACTGTAGGCGCTAGAACAAAACCCGAGGAGGAGGAGGAGGAGGAGGGTATCAAGCGTTCGTCCGTCCTACATAATTATATCCAAGTACCTAGATCCCAAAACCAAAGCCGAGAAGATTTTAATGCCTCCTAGATTTTCCATCTCAAACCGAAAAAAATAAGCCCAAGGGGTATAATAAACACATCATCGAACCATCAAGGCATCAATAAGTAAGCGAGCGCGGTATCGAGCGCCCAGCACCCGACCCCAAACCCCGTATCCAAAACCCAACCAAGGGCGCATAAAATCCTTTCATATCTTGCCATAAACAGGCAAGGCAACAAGCAGCGCCTGCAACGGCAGCACGACACTAATCGCCCACACGTGGCTCTGCATCACGATCTTATCCTGCAGCAACCGCACCGTCTCATCCTGGATCCAGATCTGCTTCGCAAACACCTTCCTCACGAGCGGTTTATTGCGGTACCGCTCCACCCAGCCCTCGTGCCCGTAGCTGTTGCTCGTGCCGAACGTATCCATACTGATCCCCCTGCCTCTGCCTCCGCTTTTCGAAGCGCCGCGCGAGCTGTAGGGGGAGGACATGCTGTACACTTCATCGCTGCTGCTCGTGCCGAGGGTGGCTTCGTCGTCGTTGGCGGCATCGAAACTCGACAGGGAGGCGGAGTCGGAGAATTGCTCCCAGGGCCGGAGGGCGCGGCAGTGCGAGGTGTGGATGATGACGCACAGGCCTTTGTAGGCTGCGATCATGATGTCGAAGCCGACGAATAGCAGCGGGAAGGCGAAGAGCCGCCACCATCGGCTTTTGTGCGACAGGATCAGCAGGATGGCGAGCACGAGGCCGGCGAACACGTGCAGGTAGCCGTTCCATTTCACGAACATCACGCGCGGCTTGTTGCCGTTGCAGATGCTCCACCGGATGAAATTGGGATGCGATTGCCCCCTCAATGTCCCCTCGACCATATCCTTCACTAACGATAAAGCGCTGGGGTGGGTCGTGTGTTGGAGGGCGTGCAGCACAGCGGCGCGGTTCCGATGCGAGAGATTCAGTTCGCGAGGGGAGTTCGGGGCGAGGTAATGTGAGATGACGCGATTGATCTCTGCACGGAAGGGCTGCACGGTGAAAGACTGCCATTTCAAGCCTACGCCTGCGTTGGCATCATCGACCGAGTCGGCGGTTGTGCGGGCAGTGGAGGCGATGCCGGAAATGAAGGATTGTTTGTCGAATTGTGGGGAGAGGATCGGGGAGACCGGGATTTCGTTGTCGAAGTTGACTTCAAATTCGGTGACTGCGGGGGTGGGTGCCTTTCGGTCTGGGTTGTGAAGGTCGTTGGACATGGGTTGTTGGGGTTCGAGTTGGTGCCAGGGTGGGGAAAGAAGTTGATCTGATTTGGGGGCAGCGTAGAAGCGTTTGGTGTAGTCTTGCAGCCAGAGCCAGAATTGCAGATTTTCGGCGTCATGGGAGACGTAGACGAGGTAGTCCATGAAATCTTGAAGGGCACATGGCTTTATCCTATCAGCCGTGTCATCTAAAAGTCAATTGACACGTACCGGCAACGCCCTGTTCTGTATGACATTCTCAAAGGATAATTCTGGCGGGATTGCTCTTTTGTGTTTCTGTGTTCTCTCGACGTATATCTGACATTGGGTCAGGTTCATAGGCCCGGGGACTTTGGCAACAAAATCCGGTCGACGGTAGAATAGAATCGACATGGTCACCAAAGTATCGAGAAGGCTGGATCAAAGTATCGAGAGAAAGCTGGAAACACGTCCGGGCAGACAGTGATGGATCCCGACAGAATCATAAACTTCAAGGTGACAGGCAAAGGACAGACGGGGGAAGATAAGGAGATTAAAGAGATGGGGACGACGATGAAGTATGAATGACATCCATGTTTCTACTTAACCTTACCTTAATTTCGTCTGTGCGTAGTATGGGGTGGTGCTGGTCTGTAATTTAGGCGCACCTACTGTTCGGAGCAGGGAGTCGTGAACGGGAATTCCATGGGGGGATTGAGTTGGTCCTGATTCGTCTGAAGGATGGTTCTTGCAGCTCTTGGCACATGGTGGGCGATGGAAAGGGTTTAGTAAGCTTTAGTGGAGAAGCCTGCATCGGATGTCAGCCCCTGACAGAGGAAAGAAAGGCACATGTGAATAGTGATGGGATATGACATGACAAGTTGGCGCGTGACAGTAATGACCGTATCGTCACCATGGTATCGTGACGGTCAGGTCACGATTACTAAGTGCCAAGACATCACGTGAAACTAACATGATTGGATACAGCGTTTCCAAAAGCGAAACTCCCAGTGTTTATCTGTTACTATACATAGCGTACTAAGCAAAAGACTAATACCCAGAAGAGCTAGCTGTCAAGTTAAATCATCGTGACGTGACTGACGGTGTAATGACAGACGTGTATTGACCGTCACGCGACGGCCCCCCATCACTACATGTGAAAAGCGGACCTGCAGAAGGGGCGGAAAGCATAATTATCGATTGGATGTCTGACGACTCACCTGAAGAAACAGTCCTATTGTTGCAGTTGAAGCCATCCACCAGATGGCTATATTCAGCACACAACGGTCCGGATGACCCATATCGCACACCCTCTTGGACTTTGAGCTGAAGGAAACCATAGACATAAGCGAGGAAGGCCAAGGTGGAAAGCAAATAGATGTAACGGTGTGATTGTGGAGCTGAATTCTGCACAATGGACGGGACGATAAGTAATGGGCCACGGCTCGGCGACTGACAAGGTGCCTAGAAAAAGAAATCATGTCTGTCGAGGTGCTCTTGCCTCGTTAGATTGCTATTGTAATTTGTATATCCATATGTGTGAACGTTGCTGTACCACCCACGTGGGCATGCAGCAAGCCTATTTCGTATCGAGCTGCTGCGTGACGCGTCTTGCGAGATCCTGCCGGCGTCCATATGGGTCAGGCAAGGACGAGCAGCCAAGCTGACTCGAAGCATTAATATTGCAGCTTGTACAACTCCCACTAAAGTATACGATCTGACCTGATACGATCTCGTCGGTGGGAAGAATGTGTAAAAGACTTAATTGATGGAAGCTTGGCGGGCACACGAAATTAAGGTTCTCTGCCAAGCATCTAGATCTCGGGTATCGGAAGGCAGCGGGTCAACCAGCGGGGTCGTCGGGAGTAATCAAGACCCCTTCCGGGTCCAGGTCGCGAACAAACATCTGTTGTGACACTTGGCTGACGATCTCTATCTGCTTTAGTTGATTGACTTCGCATTCAATATATAGATGCTGCCAGCGTCGTGTATTTCCATGTGAAGAAAAGCAGTCAGAAGATCATTCTTCAACGTCCACGATAATGCAAACTGCATCATGCCTGCAGCATCGAGCCATCGACTACCGGTCGTCAACGCGGGCAGCGATCGTCAACGCGGGCAGCGATGCAGAAAATCATCACACCTGTCACTGGCCGATCAGTGCATTCACATAGGCAAAGCGTAATGCATTCGATAGCCCTTGCATCAATGATCAGACGCGACTCGCGACCTTGTCTTCATTACCGTGACAATTCGAAACGTACCAAGATCAGAGCCTAGGGATATAAGCGCATCCTATGAGTTGGAAGGACCGTGACTCGCATCAACCTAGTTCCTAGCATGGAGGCTAGAAAGTCACCTTCCTAGTAATCCTGCAGCTGCAGATTGTTCATGTTCCAAAGGACCATGTAATGAGCTGTATGAATGCATCCTGGACTAGTAAGCTAGAGGGGCAATCCATGAAGCAGCGTGGTACAGCGAGGTGAAGCTCGAGGCAGTGACAGACGCCCCGGGTTCGTCAGAAAGGATTCGAAATGGTAAGCAGGTAAGCGCAGTCGCCACTCGTCTGTCTGTTTGGACCTGTGACATGACGGCAATGGAGATAACATGTGCAGCTCTCATCCCAACCCTATGAAATAACCTTGAGGTTCTGGCTCAGCGATTTCAGGTGGACAGCTGGCTCGAGCGGGACACGTTTGCCCAAACTCTCCAATCGATTTCAAAGAACATACCGGCCGTTGCAAAGACATTGTTTGTGCTTCTTAAAGCTGTAGTATGATGTATGACTCTTGGTCGATACGTTCCATTTCCAATTCGTGCCGGAGTCCTCATGCAGATGTTATTTGCAAGGGCACTCCTGTCGAATCAGTCGTAAGCATTGAGGATTTCATAGCGTGAAGCCTCTTCAATGTAAACCTACAATCAATATGCTGGAGAGGTTCCATAGTTCTGAAGCCACCTCTGACCAATCTGTCGGTTTGTCGTCTCCGCCTCTGGGATACAGTAGTGCATCGAACGGCTTTGATGTTCTGGGTATATTGAGGCTACGACTACCCACTAGAGGGTCACCACCGAGACCTGTACACCCATGTTATGATTTCGCATGTGGTACAGCAAAGAAGATGCATCGCTGAGGAAGTCGCTCGCGAAAACGTGGCCCTTCGGGACGGTTGCGCTCGCTCGAGGGAGTAAACCGAATACGTGCGTTCAGTCCCCGTTAAATTTCGGTCGCTCGAGAAACCGTGGCCCTTCGGGACGGTTGCTCTCGCTCCAAGGAGCTGAGATGTTGGGAGACACTCGTCTAGAAATGATAACAGAAGCGCGGTTGACCTTGTCGGCAGAAGTCCGTAGATGGACGGGCTGTGTCACAGGATGACGAGAGAACCTGGGCAGAATATCATTCGTGTAGCCTAAGGTCCCAGGAATTCAATACATCAGTCTCATAGACAGATAGAAATATGATAACCTGACAGAATCGCCACACACTTAAAGATCCGAGGAATTTCTGTGGTAGGGAACGACGCTAGCTCCTCGTTTGATTGCAGGTGAAGTTGTGGCACAGATGCGGTTCAGATATTTTGTTACAACCGAGCAGGTGACGATGGCTGTGGCTCAGTTTTCAGACCCGATCCAGAAGACTTGAAGAATTGTGGAAAGATGCCTCGAAGCTCTTCGAGGTTCCGGATTTGAAATTTGGCAGCTTTGATCTCCGGTTCCGGATCTTCTGGCTCGAGAAGGTGAACAGTCGTCCATCCTCGTTGCTGTGCATGTTGGCAATTCAGGTGAGAGTCATCTTCATGAAGAGATTAGCCGGTACGTATAACAAGTCACGCGACTTGCCGTCTTTCCCATAACCACAGATCTGTCGCTGTACTTACCAACAAAAAAGCAATCTTGGCCCGAGGTCACACCCGCTTCAGCCTCAGCCTTCTCATACATTTCCGTGT
Organism: Physcia stellaris; assembly: GCA_018902385.1. NCBI lineage: Eukaryota > Fungi > Ascomycota > Lecanoromycetes > Caliciales > Physciaceae > Physcia > Physcia stellaris. The sequence goes on along the minus strand of JABSSW010000034.1, from coordinate 411,299 downwards.
GCGGCTTGGGATGAAGAGGTACCGTTCCATAATCACAGTAAGTCAATCCCTCAAACATATCTTCAACCCCAAGTAATCTCACTACTCTCTGGGCATGTGTGATGTGTGCATTGGTAAAGAGCCATGGCTTGACTTTGGATCTGTCGATGTCGGAAAGAAGTTGTCGTAGTTGTGGATTTGGTGTAATTATATCGTCAAGAGGCAGGGCATCGTCGACCTCCCTGTTGAACTCCAGCGGATCTATCTTGTGGTGAAGGGCTAGACCCGAGACAGCAAGCCCGTAGTCCTTGTAATATTTCTGGTGTAAGAGACGGGCGTCGGCATCGGATAAGGAGAGATGTTTGACGAAGTAGTCACTGATCAAGACTTGCATCTGGTCATGGACATTGGTATCTGGGAGATCAACGTCAGCGGACTGGATGACTCAATTAGGATGACGGCTGCGTACTTCGAGAATAGAGCTGGAGATAATGTCAGTATCCTTAGTCGAAAAAAGTAGGAATTCAAGACGCACACAATTGTCAATGTCAAAGAAGAACACTGGTCGACTTGACTGTGCAGTATCCATTCCAGGCCGTTTCTAACCAAGTTCTCACCCTTCACCCCTTAGGTTTGACGGCGTTGTAGATTCCAAGGGGTATGGACTGGATGTGTTGTAGCACTTGGTAATCGTCGCCATCTTCAAAGTGACGGTAATGTTATCTCACATCAGCTTGATCGATGACAACTCGATGCATGCTCGGCATGATTCGCGGGCCGGCATTCCGCCAATCTCCGGAGCTTCATTAGCGTCTTCGTCTGCCGAGTCTCCTTTTCCCAAGTCGACACGTCGTCCATCACTCCTGAATGTGATGTATCTGATGATGCACCTTTGCCAGTATAATTGAGGTGGTTGTCAAGTATTGTCTTCTGATAATACTCTTGCAGACCAGCCAGATCACGACGGTAATCTTGCTGCGCGATAATGGCATCAGCAGCTGTTCTCAGCAACGGCCTTCACCAGACTAATCAACAGCCCGATTACACCACTGAGTATGAGAAAATCTTGACCTTGCGCGATGAGATCTTTGCAGATAAGCATCCGCGACTCAAGCTTGCAAAAGCGAGTCCTGCCACAGCACCTCCAACATCGGTGCCTGTCGCTCCCAGAACAAACGGTATTTCTAAGCCTTCTCTCGTGAAAGCTCTCCCAGTCCAAAATGGGATCTCGAATATATCTTCTTTCCCGGCTTCTGTGCCGAAGTCTACAACTCAGCGAGCACCTAATGCTTTGCCAATCTCTGATTTTGATCCTGTTCTTCTAACAAAAGGCCCTGCCTTGGTAAGAGAGGAGATGTTACGGAAGAGGCGCGCAATAGAGCAGTCTTTGCGTGATCAAGTCTCACAGAAGAAGAAGTTCTCGCGTCAGAAATTGCTGGAAGAAGAGGGACTGCCAGACTTTGATGTCACGCAAGTCCTTGAACGTGCTCATGACATCGTAAAGCCTGTCAGGTTTGCTCAAGTCAAAGTTGCTAATCGACCTGCTTCGTCCAGTGATTCCTTTGACGAAAATGATTACTACTCTAGCCAAGTGAATTCTTGGACAACCACAGAGCCAGAAGCAGATGCATCTCCCAAGAGACCAGCTTCCGGTAAAGAGATCGAAGCGGGCGTTGCACAAGCGATGGATATTGACAGCGTTGATGCTGACGAACAGGCAAGATCACGCTCTCGGCCAGTAACAGATCCTAATGTCGGCAAGAAAGATGAAGTTGCCGCACAAGCAGCGAGGATAGCTGAGCTTGAAGAGAAGCTTCGTTTAGCCACTGAGAAGAATGCTATAGTAAGGGTACAAACTCCAACACAAGAAGAAGGACAGATAGAAGAGCCGGAATATTCTCCTCCCGATGTACCACAGCCGCCAGTGTTGCCTCAATCTCATCAATCTCAAAGCCATGCACCTCTCGATACTGATCGAGCCCAGCAAAGAGAACCAGCTTTGCGACGCTCATCGCGGCCTCTTCCACCGCAATCACGTGAGTACGCTGCACGTCATGAACCTGCACCATCTCCAGTCCAGAATGACATGCGCATAGTCAGGAATCACATAACATCTCCTTTAGCACCCCAGCCTGCAAGAGTCTCGCCACTCGCCGTCGCAAAGGCTCCACCAGTCTCGCAGATTCGGGAAGTACAGGATGAGAGAAGAGGCCCAAGAGCAGATCTAGCAAATCCCGGAAGCAAAAGAGTCAGTCCAGATCAACCTATCCAACCATTGACAAATAGAAAGCGCAGGAGGGGCAAGAATTCTGGCGACATGGTACGAAATGTGGCTCCAAGAAGAGAAAATCTCTCGCCGGAGGTACGTGTCAAAGAAGAGCCAGTGTCACCTCAACTTCGTACAACAACCCTTGAGGCCTGGCGTCCGCCGAGGACAGAGGAGGTTCAACGTCCTGTATATGTGGATACAATTTCCCCGCAACGTCGAGGCTCCAATAATGGCGGGCCTGCGCCAAGAAGGAGTGAGCGTTTAGCCCAAGTACAAATGTCGGAACCTGGGAGACCTTTTAGTCCTGTTGAAAGGCGGAATGTACATGGTAATGGTCACTTCATCGAGATCAACGACGAGCCCGACCTTCGCAGGGTCGCCACCACCAGACAAGTAAGTTGTGCCTATTTCAAGCTCTACTGAAGAGTACTTAACGTGGATTTACCTTAGATTCATATGCCTCCTCCCTTGCCTGAACCCTCAAAACCATTCCGGGCATCAATCCAACCACAGCCGATATCACGATACTATCCCGATCAGCCACCTTCACCTGCCCCACATCATCCACAGCGTGCACCTTCGCGGCATGCTTCCATTGCAATGGCACCTCAGCCAAGGATCGTCGTCGATCAATATGGTAATCGCTTTGTAGAAGCTCCTGCACCGCAAGAACGTCAAATGTCAGTCGTACCAATTACTCGACCTGGTGACCACGACCCTCGTTATGAACCACCGAGAAGACCGACCATTGTCCGAAACCTGTCCTACGAGGTTGGGCCTGATGGCCTCCACTACGTCCGAAGAGTCCCATCGCCAACTTCACCACGATATGTTCAGAGAGCGCCATCACCGGTATCGCCACGTTACGTACAAAGAGCGCCGTCACCTGTATCGCCGCGCTATGCTCGACCAGCGAATCATTTCGAACAGGGTGGCTACATTGATGAATCTTACACAAGAGGCGAGAATGGCGTCCGCGTAATTAGTCATGCTGACGATCAAGGAGCTGCTCGATTTGACAATTTTACCCGGCCTAGGGAGCCCCTGACTCGATTACAGAGCGTCAGACCTGTAAGTCACTACGAAGGTCCAAGGGTCCAAAGTGTTCGGCCCGAGCAAGAGCGAGTTGTCAATTTTAGACCAGTCCCCATCTCATACGACACCCCCAGGATTCAAAGCTTACAACCTGAACGGGATCGGATGGGCAGTGTAAGACCCGTGACGGGTCAATACGAAATGCCACGTGAGCAATTTGCAAGAGTGCAAAGCGTCAGGCCTGAGCAAGAGAGAATTGTCAGCCTGGGCGGAAGACGCGAGGTGATTCCTCGTCCAGTCAGTATTCGACCAGAAGAGACGTACATGAGACCGGTTGGGCCGTACGTGGATGAAAGACCGATGTACACGTATGTGCCTGAGCCACAGGAGAGGCGGTATGTGGAGGACGGGGCGTACAACGACCGTGTTGTTTATGAAGCACCAGGGAGCGGCAGTCGCAGGAATGTGCAATAAACTGACTGTTCTAGACGATGGATTTTGGACCATTAAGCTATTAATCAATCTCTTGCCTACTGGGACTTGTCTTTGGAGTCGCTCACATGTACGAGTAGGAGAAGTTACTTGTTTGGACGAGGCATCTCTTGAAAGTGAGCATTAGCAGCGATCATGCCTTCGACTACAAGTGTATATTATAGGTGTACCATACTGTATATAGACACTGAGCCCTCGAGCTCTAATTCAACAATATCGGGCACGTTTCACTACCTGCATATCGTGTGCTTCTGTCAATGAAAGGAATAATTGTAAGAGCAAGGTAAAGCCGAAAAGTCCGAAGGCGGGAAGACGGGAGCTCAAGTTGGAGTCCGCTCAGCCCACTTCTCTCGGGGATCACTCCAGCTCTCCTCGCTCAACGAACGCTGACACTTTCTGCTTTGCTTCTGTTCGTGAACACTCGAGGTAGAGCGTTGTTCTGTGATGTTCATCTATCCGCGTCAAGCATCATGTGCTTGATGATCCTCTCGTTGCCCGTTCGGAACCAAGTTTAGCCGTGTGTCCCAAAGGAAGCTGGTCTGATTACGACTCGATCTTGATTCACTCGCGTCTCCTCAACGAACTGCTACTCCGCGCTAAGCGGTCGTCATCCTCCCCACACTCCTTGACGACCTCCTCCAATCGCTTCGAATGCTCATTCCTCTTCTTTTACAGCATCAGAGTTGGCTTGTTGGGTGGGAGGTTGAAAGCAGTCGTTCACGATGCAGAGGTTCCAAAACATCACTGGTTCGGCACGACATGGCCTGGAGAAGATGACGCCGAATGGCTTCATGTCGAGACAACATATGGATATGCCCATCGTCCAACCCGTCAAACGACCGATGAACGGAACACCCATGTCGCCTCTGACACCGACCGACACTCTCGTCAATCTGTCATTCAACGTTCCATTCTCTTCCAACTTGACCGGTCCTGATCCTCAAGAGATCCTACATGCCAGCCCGGATTCTCTTCGACGATGGACTTTTCCCGAGGGCACCGAAGAAGGGACACCCATCCACAAGTTGCCCGTCCATGCGAACAACGTAGAGCAGTTGAGGAAACTATGCCGGATATTGAGTGAAGGGAGTGTGGGCCGAGTCGAAGCTACAGTGACCTCATCGGAGCCGAAGACGACACCCGCGTTGCAGCGGAGGCCATTGAAAGGGCTTGTCACCAATGTCTGCGTGTCTGGAGATGCGGATACTACGCACAAGATGAGGGCTAAGATTTTGAATGAGACTCCCATCGCTCTGGTACCCACCCTTACGACTGTATTGTTGAAAGATGTTAACTTTTATAATAGAGGTGTGCAATGGTCGACATCGATACCAACCTCGTCATCGATCAAGACTTGCAAGGCGTCAGGACCAACGTTATCAACCATATCGATATTCTTGCCAAATTCACCGGAACTGATATTTTCTTACTCAACCCGAAAGCCGTGGACCCCGAGAGCGCCAGTCTAAGAAGCTACGGAAATGGTACCGAGCAAGGACTTGATCAACGACTCCGTATTGCCATTTACGGCGACCCGGAAAGCTCCGAACACGCAAAGACTCGGGTCCTCATCATGATTGATCAAATCGTAAGCACTCTGGCATAAATGTATCACTTCTTATCTTTGCTTATCCTCTCTAGCTCAAGCGGACCGTCGATGTCATGAAACTCGAATTATCCTTGCACACCATCATCTGTGGTCGAACCAGAAAAAACATACGACTCATCGAATCTGCTTCTAATACAGCAATTTATTTCCCACCACCATTTCCCCGAATCTACGGCTACACTCCACCTGGTGCACATCGAAGGGGAGAGGATGAAGTCTATATTACTGGGGAAAACCAGGAATGCATTAACCAGGCAAAGAAGAAGTTACACGAGCTCGTCATGAACACGAAATGCTATGTCAAGGATGTCATGGTCTCAGCCCATAAGATAGACGCGATACTGCTCGACCGGCTTGACAAGGTTCGCAAGGTCATGGAGACCAATGGATCTTACGTGCTCTTCCCACAACTAGGTAGCCAGCGCGGCTTGATTAGAGTGCAGGGTACGGAGATACTGCATGTAGAACGCACGGTGCGAGAAATAATGGCCTTGGTAAGCTTATACGGAGACAAAGAAGCGGCGCTGATGAATCTAGGCTGGTCAGTTTTATGGTGCTTCCTGGTGGGTCATGCTGCCAGAAACGATGCAGGGAAGCACGATGAGAGCACCTTCCCCTGCAGACATCCGGGTGATGCTGTCGGATATCTGTACCAATTCCGGAGCTGATGTTGGCTTTGACAAGCTGGCTTTCTCCATCAATGGCTCTGATGACGCCGTGAAATCTGCGATGATGGTGATATACCAGATCCCGTTTGTCAAGCGTTCCCAGTATCAAATTCGAGTCAAAATCGAGCTTGCCAACGAGCACAAAGAATTCGTAAGCGGCAAGAAGAACGGAAAAATCAACAAGATCATGGGTCAAAGTAGGGCTTCCAGCAAGATCGAGATTTTCTTACTAACATTCATAGGCAACGTGCAAATCATTTTTGATGGCTTCAACGAATACAATTTCTACATCGATGTATGCGGCGCGCAGTATGAAGCCACCAAGAACGGACTGGACTTGGTAGAGCAAGAAATGCCAGCTTCCATCTCTTTCCACGTTCCCGATCAATATCATAAGCGCATTATTGGCATTGGTGGTCAGCATATCCAGCGCATTATGAAAAAGTACTCGGTCTTCGTCAAATTCTCCAATGCCATGGATCGAGGAGGAATTGGCAAAGAAGACGATGATATCAAGGTCGACAATGTCATTTGCCGTACACCTGCGAGGAATGCTCAAAGTTTGGACATGGTCAAGCAGGAGATTATGGATATGGTGGAGAAAGTGGTATGTGAACCCGAAGCCAATCTAGACGAAGATTCAGCGATGTCGGAATCACCTCCTTCATCACCTGAATCCGTCTATGAACCACCTTTAGATGTCTAACTTGTGTCCGTCTATCAAGGACGCAGAGTTTGTCTCGGAAACGGTCGTCATCAACCGCTTGTACCATAGAGAGCTCATTGCTCGTATGAATGAGATTGAAGAGCTTGAAAAGAAGTGGAATTGCAAGATCGACTTCCCCAGTACCGAAATGGCAAGTGATGTAGTCACCATATCTGGTCCCGAATATCAAGTGCCCCAAGCCGTTGATGAGTTCCTGGTACGTGTTGTTACCCTTTCCGCTACTGACATCTTTCTGCAAAGAGCCGATGTTGATCTGCGACAGGGAATGGTGCCGGAAAGCCACGAACTTGTCTTGCCTGCAAACCCACAGCTTCGAGACTTTTTCAAGACGTCCGACTTCGACCTCGAGCTTTGTCACAAACTCAAAAATCAATACGAAGTCGAGCTACATGTACGCGAGGAAGGCAAACCCGTCGAGGGAACCGAACATACCGAAGAGCGCCTTCTGCTCGCGTATACGCGTAACAACGCTGGAGGACTTAAAGATGCCATCGACTTTCTGGTCTCTCAGATGATCCCCCATGGACTTGATGCCGGAACGGTCAAGGGAGCCATACCCCGACCTAAATCCGACTCATTCGAAGATTCTCTCCCCTTTTTCAACTCCAAGCTTCTGCAACACGCTCCGGCCCCTCTAGGTACGGACTCCCCCACCAGATCTACTTTTGGCGATGATGCCAGTGATCGCGGATCTTTGTTCGACAAGCTTCGTAAACCTGGCAGCATCTCTTCCATCTCTTCTTTCCTCGATCGCCGTAAGAACCAGTCCAGCTCTCCCGGATCCTTCTTCAAACAAGCTTCTTCCAACGCGTCTCGGGCCTCCCTTGTCTCGATGGAATCTCGCGACAGCGGTTATCGCAACCCATGGAACGACAGTGGGGTCAATCTCCCGGAAGAAGAAAACCACAACGGCTGGCCCCTTGGCCCGACACGATTTGAAAGTAAATTTCCTTTTGGTGTTGTACCGGGCGACACCACTCCGAAACATGACCCGCGGGCGTCTTTCGACAGTGGACGTCCGAGTACGTCTCATTCTACTACTGGATACCCGGCTCCGATAGGACCACCTCGCTGATTGCTCCCTTTCCACCTCTATACCCCTCGTCATTTCCGGACCGGACGCTGTGCTTTTGATGTATGATGACCACGAATGGAATACCCTCGGACTACAAAAGCATGCGGATTACGTACAGCTTGTGTTGGCGCTCTTTCCTCTTTCCTTGCAATACCAATGTCGGGCGGTTCGTGTACTGGGAGATGTGGGTTTGTTATACCTCGATACACAATGGGCGAAATGATTACTAGCTAGATACCACATAGACAGGATGGAATATGATTTTGGGGTTTTCTTGATCTTATTTCAATATCATATACAGGAAGGTTACCTCGAACCCCGAAACACTACTTTCTACTTGTCTCATGACTTGTACATACTACCCCTCGAAGAATAGGATCGTCCGAACTGTTGAGATGGTGGAGTGGATGTACTGATGAGTCAGCAGTCTCATGTGACTGCGCAATCGGCACCAGACTGCCCCACCAAATGCAGACACGATGTAACCACGACTGCTCACTCCGACTCCTCTCCCATTCTTGTACATATTCCTAAATCCCTTGTCTTCTCTACTCGACCTTTTGTATTCCCCCACGGTCGAGTCCGAACCTCTCAATTAAGAAAAGGAGCGCAGTTGGAAGCCATTGAGTCGCCTGTTGAACCAGCCACGCGGTGCGGGCGCGTTTCCACTTTGCTGGGACCCACCTGGTGGTTGAGACAAAGGCAGATCGTGCATGAGCATATCAGCATTATTATTTTCTCTGTGCTTCCCATTACAAAAGGTATCTTGCCTCCTTGCGCGATCCGATCTCACAGTACATCCTTCTCCGAGCTGAATGCTATCTGACTCAGTCAGTCTAAGCCCCACTGTACACGACCGCCTCCCATTTGCCTCCGATGGCCCTGGAACAGCAATTCGTACCCAACTCTCAGTCGTCATCCTTTGACGGAAGCCAGGGATCTCAATACGCACCTGTTTCAAGTGGCAGCTTCACATCTTCGCAGACTCGACCCCCACGCGACGTCACACCGTCCACTTCTCTCTCCAATCCATCCAGCCAAGAACATATGGCGAAAATGAATCAACCGGTCGACTACCGTTCTTCTCGAGAACCAGCGTTGCTAGAAACGCGTCCTCTGCAAGCTCCAGTAGCAAACATGGGAGGTCCACATCGTGAATACACCAGCGCGCCAAAACGAACAGCAGATGGACAACTTAAGCAGGGAAATTCGATATCACCGACAAGTCCCAGCAAAACCAGTAAACATGATCATTCTCGAACCTCGAGTACGACCTCCCGCAGTAGTCAGATCGGAGATGTATGTCTCGGCTCCCCACGTCTCCGAATTCCTACTAACATCTACCCTAGCTCTCCGCCACACTCAAGACGCGCCTCACATACGCGATGGTAAAGGTTCAGAACGGCTGGGAATCACGCAATATCAACGACCTCGAAGCTCACATCACCTCCGCACAAACATCCCCCATCTCCACAACCTCCACTCTCCGCCGACCCTACGACTTCCCACGGCCGGGATCAAGCAGCACACAGCCAGATCGCAGCAGCGTGGGCTTCATGCAGTCATCCGAACGCTCAACCGCAACCGCGACTCCGGAAAATGTCTCATCGGCACCACATCAGCATACCGGGACCGCAGGCCTGGACTACGCATATCACTCCGCGACACAATCACCACCGTCTGCGAGCTCGGGCCGAACGTACGAGTCTTTTTGGCGGGAGCACTCCCACTCGAACAGCAATAAACCATTAGGACCAGTCACTGCCTCGTCACCGGCAGCAAAGGCCACAAGACCCTCGCTCGCTCCGCCGGCAGATATCGCACCCCGCGCCCCCGCCCGCCGCACACAACCCATCTCGTCTCCACACCATCCTCCCCGCCTGCAGACCGGACCCTCAACCACCATGCCCGCCACGCCTCCTCCCCCCTCCTCCCAGTCCAGCCTGCGCGCCCCACGCGAGAACACGGCGGAGGATATGGACGCCATCGAGACACTGGTCTATATGAGCAGTCCCAAGAACCCGAGCTACAACCCCAGTCCGCAGCGCAAGCAGGCCGTGTTGCCCAAGACGCCGTTACGGCACTATGTTGATTCGAGCGTGGGACAGGGAAGGGCGGAGGCGACGAGGTTGAAGACTGTGGCGGATGTGGATCGGTTGTTGGATGAGATGGGGAGTAGTAGTGATGAGGAGGCGGTGGATGGGGATGTGGATGTTGAGGCGAGGGTGAGGGCTTAGGATTGGTGGTTTTTCTTTGTTCTATTCCCTGAGTCATTTCTTGTTTTTCTTTTCTGTATTTCCTGTTTTAGAAGGCGGGTGTGTTTTGACGACCTTTTTTGACGTGGTATTTTGTTGATACCCCCTACTGTTTACCCGATCTCATGATTTGCATCTGCTGGGCGTAATTTGGGGGTCGTGGGACCACACATTTTTGAAAACAGACGAGAGAGAGGTTGTATATACTTTAGAATCTTCCATAGAGTGAAAAGATACAAGGGTGGACCTGAATCAGTTGAGGAATCTGTTCAGAAGGGAAAGGGGGTTTTCTTGCATTCGTTGTTTACCTTGCTTCCTTCCTTTCTAGTACCTTCATTCGTTCAATTTCCTTCAATTCCACTCCACTCAAGAAAATGTGGCAAGCCCATGCGCCGGAACCACATTGCTTCCCAACCCCTAGTTCAAGGTTTGCAATGCGATGTTCTCGCACGAAACCCATCTCATATCCAACCGCAACGCAGCTCCGTCCACCCCTTGGGTTCTATGATGCAGCCACACAGTTATGGCGTCGGCGTTTTGGGCCCTGGGGAGTGATAGCTCTGCTCCTGGCTTCATTTTGTCGACGTAGATGATTTCTGAGTTACTCTGACTTGTATCGGTGATCGAGGCGTTCACTTCGCCTGATCCGTCGCCTTCGTGCTCGAAGGTTAGGTGTAAACCTGGGAAATGCCAGCGCAGGGGTCGGGTGCTGGTGAAGGTTCCGGTCAGCGGAGTGTTGAGTGGATGAAGGGAGATTGTGCCGGTCGATGAGAGTGAGCGAAGCGATGATGGCGATGTGCTGTTGTGCAATCCGTTGGCTGTTCGTGCTCGTTCTGGGGCCTCAAGCTCCGATGGCATTTCGCTGATACTGGAAGCTGGACCTGGTTGTAGCTGCAATTGGGATCTTGATTGAAGTGAGTGGCGTGTTTGTGATGCGACGGCCGAAGACGTTGATGGTGGATGCGATGATACAGGGCCTTCCGCAGACAAGGACAAGGATCGCGGGTACTCCGACTCAGGAGATTCTATTGGAGGAGTAGGCAAAGGGCATGGCGTTACCTGCCTGGATTGAATAAGTCCTGAGGAAAGTAGAGCTTGTGGTGAAACCCGCGGAGAAGCTTTTGGTGATGTTGAAACAGGATCCGGTGGCTGAAAGGGGTGGACTGCGGGATCTGAAATGATGGTTCCAGCGTCTGAGGGTAGCGGAGATGTCCATGGTGGAGTTTGCAAGCTGATCCAGCTTCCCATGGGCCAGCCTCGATGTCTGTTAGGAAGATTTTTGATTGCTGCCATCATTTCGGCTCTCATCGCTGATACAATCCGTCGATACTCATTCTGCTGCTGAGAGCTGAAGTCTTCACGGTCCGGCAGCGTCCACAGTCCATATAGATGTCCGTGGGTCTTCGTTACAAAGTATCCTGCATGATTTTGGATGAACAGATTGCATAGATAGCAAGCAGCTTTACTGACGCCTATGATACGAGGCTTGAAAGCATTTGAATCGGTCTGTTTATCGTGATAGACAGTCATCTGAATTTCTGCATGGACTACGCACTCGACATACCCTTTGGAGGTCGCCTTAGCATAGACTCTGGACTTTGCTTTGGTAAATGGTTTTAGACACTCTAACCTGGTGTTTTGGAATAGAGCTCTGTATTTCCTGGAATCTTCGGCCATATCATGACATAAACCCCAGTATCGGCCAATCTTGTTCACCTGCCTGATTGCCTTCTCTTGACAGACCCGGTTTGGAGGTAAGCCATAGGCTTGAATGGTACTTTCCAAGGAGCATGTTCCGTTAGATGTACAGACATCATAGCTTTTCCGAATCGCCGCTTTCACGGCTTGCACTCGCTTCTTCGCATTATTAGAGCAGCGGTCTATAGCTTGGTATTTACTGCATAGATCGTCGAGTTCCCGACGTAGTGCAAGGATGGATCTGGGTGCATTCGATCGCCCACCCTCTAAAGACGCGGAAAATCTTTGGAGTGCCTGGTGAAGAGGTTGTTTTTGTCTTCTCCCATGATGGCGAGGTACTTTCCAGTGATCGGATTCAAAGCGACCGTGTATCCGTTCTTCGCACAAATCAATAACGCATCCAAAGAGTGCCGTTTCGCATGAGGAGCGGTGGATGACTGTGGTTTCAGCTCAAATCTTTCACCGATATCGTATGATACGCACCTCGTTCGGCACATCTAGCTAGCAGTTCTAGCATAGCTCTCAAAGTGTCCGCTACGGCTGGTGGAACACCATCATTGGCAGCAAGACGAATGGTAAGACCTGAACCGTCTGTGCGTTCCTCCAGAGTTGCAGCTGAAACGGCCGTTGGATGCTCCTTTGCAGCAGCCACGAATGCAAAGTCGTCAGCCAGTCGCTGTTCCACATGGAAGGGTAAAAGGCGCTCGTAAGCACCCTGCTGTAGTAATTTTGCCTGCCCAACTGAGACAGAATGGATTCTAGGATCGCTGGGTACATTGCCTGATGCCTTTTCCAGTGCAACCATATGTGTGCGGAAGTCATCTTCGCGCACATCTCGCCAGATGGAGTTTGCGGCAGAGGCAGTCTTCAAAGTCTGTCGTCTGGCAGGTTGCATCTACTGAACAGATGTGATGTATGGCATAAACCGTACAAACAAGGTGGAACGAGGACTCTAAACGTGCAAATTGAGGGCTGTACGAAGTGAGGCTCTTTGAAGGTGCTGCGTAGCAATAATGAAAATACGACAGCGTATGATAGGAAATTAAGGAGACAGCATGCATAAGGTTACATGCATAACGCTGGAAGCAGAAGAGATATTGATCAATGAGACGAGATTCCGGTGAAAGGTGCAGAGAGGTGCGTAGGACAGCCTGAAATACTCGAGTATGTCCACATCAACCCCTACCATTGGGCTTGTGGGCCTTGAGATATGATAGGACATAACCGACGAGTTTTGAATGGTGACGGAGACGTCTCGATTGTAGTGTCGAGAGGGTGTTCTGAAGTCCAACTTGTAAAGAAAAAAGATGAATGGGTCAATAGGAGTGATACAAATGTTGATGATTGAAAAACCCGGATCACGATATCGGCCAGCCTAACCCTAGCCCGGAATAATGCCCCACCCCCACTCTCCTTATCGATTAGTTTTCCTTAGAGTGAAGCAAGAAAATTCATCCATCCCACCAGTCGACCTTCCAACATTCTTCACTCATTCTTCTCCTTGCGTTCACTGACAGATACTCAATTGATTGCCTCGACCATCTTCCGACCTCTAATTCTTCCTTGCACAGCACAATGGCCACTACCAACGGCACACGAGAGAGGAAACCCTCCACCAGCGCTCCAATCTCCGATCTGAAGGGCCCCGTCGGTCCTGATTTCACAAGACCCAAGCATGCTCGAACTGCTACAGGCTTTGGTGCTCATGATATCAAGAATGTCGAGTCCAGTATCCCAGAGCCACAGAGAGATGCGTAAGTTCGTTACCCAGCATTGTACATTCCAGCACTGACATAGCTGCAGCTGGAAAAAGCATGTGAGGAGACTCGATAGTCTTTGAGAAATCCAATTGACACCTTTTAAAGACCAAGAAGGGATTCACAACCAAGGACGAGTTCGAGGTACGATAGTTGAACGGTCAATTGGGCAACTGCTAAGATCTCTCAGGATGAAGCTGTCCGCCATATTGAGACCACTCTCGCTCGATCTTTGTTCAATTGTGATGAGCTGTAAGATGAACAGTCCCAATTATCAATTACCTCCCTAACCACTGCTTAGTGCCGCATACTCCGGAACCGCCCTTGCCTTTCGAGATAGGCTCATTGTCGAATGGAACAAGACGCAACAGAGGCAGACGTTCGCCGATCAGAAGCGAGTATACTGTACGGTCATATGTTCAATTGAAAATTCTCGGCTCATTGGCGTGCAGATCTTTCGTTGGAATTCTTGATGGGTAGAGCCTTAGACAATGCCATGCTAAATGTTGGTCTGAAAGATGTCGCTAGAGGTATGAATTTCCTGGAATAATACGAGGTCTGCTAAGCTCCTCTAGACGGGCTCAAGGATCTTGGCTTTCGAATCGAGGACGTCATCTCTCAAGAGCATGATGCCGCTCTGGGCAATGGCGGGCTTGGGCGGCTGGCTGCATGTTTCCTGGATAGCATGGCAACACTAAACTACCCGGCCTGGGGTTATGCGTTACGATATAGATACGGTATCTTCAAGCAACAGATCATCGATGGGTACCAGGTTGAGATTCCAGATTATTGGCTGGACTTTAACCCCTGGGAATTCCCTCGCCATGATGTCACAGTAGAAATCCAATTCTACGGCTTCGTCCGCAAATACGAGTAAGCTCAACCTCACTCCTTCCAAAGAGTAAAGCTAAGTCTGTAGGGACGAAGATGGCAAGCCCAAGGCTAGCTGGGAGGGTGGCGAAATTGTGGAAGCCGTAGCTTACGATGCCCCTATCCCAGGGTTCAAGACCGCCACGACTAACAATCTTCGCTTGTGGTCGAGCAAAGCCGCATCCGGAGAGTTCGACTTCCAGAAGTTCAACAATGGGGAATATGAGAGCTCTGTAGGAGACCAGCAACGTGCAGAAACGATCTCAGCGGTTCTATATCCTAACGACAATCTCGACCGAGGCAAAGAACTCCGATTGAAGCAGCAATACTTCTGGTGTGCCGCTTCTCTCTATGATATTGTTCGCCGTTTCAAGAAGTCGAAGAAGGCCTGGTCTGCATTCCCAGACATGGTTGCTATCCAGCTTAACGACACTCATCCCACCTTAGCCATCGTGGAAATGCAGCGAATTCTTATCGACATTGAAGGTCTTGAGTGGAATGAAGCCTGGGATATTGTTACCAAAACCTTCGGATACACCAATCACACGGTCATGCCAGAGGCACTGGAGAAATGGTCCGTTCCGCTTATGCAGAATCTACTCCCCCGTCATCTTCAAATCATCTATGACATCAACATGAACTTCCTTCAGATGGTAGAGCGAAAGTTTCCCAAAGATCGTGACATGCTCGGACGAGTTTCGATTATCGAGGAGTCGCAGCCAAAGATGGTCAGGATGGCATACCTGGCGACTATCGGAAGTCATAAAGTCAATGGTGTCGCCGAGCTGCACTCCGACCTGATTCGAACGACTGTCTTTAAAGATTTTGTCAGCATCTATGGCCCCGACAAGTTCACCAACGTCACCAACGGAATTACCCCTCGAAGATGGCTACATCAGGCCAATCCACGCTTGTCCGAGCTCATCGCGTCGAAGCTGGGTGGCTACGACTTCCTCACAGACCTCACACTCCTCAACAAACTGGAGCATTTCGCCGACGACAAAGACTTCAAAAAGGAATGGCAAGAAATCAAATACGCCAACAAAGTCCGGTTAGCACAGCATATCATGAAAACGACGGGCGTCAACGTCAACCCCAAAGCACTCTTCGACATTCAAGTCAAGCGTATACATGAGTACAAACGCCAGCAACTGAACATCCTTGGTGTCATCCATCGCTACCTCAGCATTAAGGCCATGTCGCCCGAAGACCGCAAGAAGCTTGCACCTAGAGTTTCCATCTTCGGAGGTAAAGCCGCGCCGGGTTACTGGATGGCCAAGACAGTCATCCATCTCGTCTGTAGTGTTGGGGAAGTCGTGAATAACGACAAAGATGTCGGCGATTTGCTGAAGGTCATCTACATCGAGGATTATAACGTCAGCAAAGCAGAAATTATCACCCCTGCATCTGACATCAGCGAACATATCTCAACAGCTGGCACTGAAGCCAGCGGAACCAGCAACATGAAATTCGTGCTTAATGGAGGCTTGATCATTGGGACTTGCGATGGTGCAAACGTAAGTCAACACCCTCGACTCCAATCCACTCCTCCCATCTTTACCTATCTGATCTAAACTGCGCGTCGGTGTATCTAGATCGAAATAACGCGCGAAATCGGCGAATCCAACATCTTCCTCTTCGGCAACCTGGCCGAAGACGTCGAAGACCTCCGCCACGCGCACACCTACGGCTCCTTCAAACTCGACCCCGATCTCGCGAAAGTCTTCAGCGCGATCAAATCCGGGACGTTTGGCGACGCCTCCCGCTTCAGCGCCTTGTGCAACAGCATCACCGACCACGGGGATTACTATCTCGTGTCTGATGATTTCTCGTCGTATATCAAGACGCAGGAGTTGGTGGATGAGGCGTATCGCGATCAGGAGGAGTGGGTTAGTAAATGTGTGCAGAGCGTGAGCCGGATGGGGTTTTTTAGTAGTGATCGCTGCATTCAGGAGTATGCTGAGATGATCTGGAATGTGGAGCCGTTGCCGCCGCAGGAAGGCGCTTGAGCGAGTCAATAGTGGCGAGGATGAGAAGGGGAGGGGGAAGCGGTAGTGGGTTTGTGCATATGGATGTTGGGGGACTGGAGCATATGAGATGGATATGGAGGAAGAAAAGCATAGATGAGATAGAGCGTGTATCTTACTTACATGCCTGCCTGCTTAGAGACATAGATGAGTCTTATGATCCTCCCCTGCAGAAGACTTTGAAAAATGTTTCATCCTCTTGTTTTTCTTTTCTCTGTTTCTCTTCTTCTTCCCCATTCCCCGTTTTTCACGTGCTCCTAACATATTCAAACACCCATCTTTTAGTCCTTCTCTTCATTTCCGACTCGTGGCAATCGTATTTCATGATTCTTATACACTTTTTCTTTTTGATCGGGTTTTTGAAAGCTTGTGTATTGAGTTGCAAAGGAAAGTGACAATCCAAGTAAATAATCAACAAACAAACAACCAAACAACCAAACAAATTAAACAAAGCAATCCCCCAGAACAAAAAACCAAACCAAAAACGAAAATGAATTTCCAAACTCCCCACCTACCTACAATGTTTGAACCGGAAAAATGGGACCAGGAATGAATTATCGATGGATATAGATGAGAAATGAAATCGAAATTGAAAAAGCGATAGAAGATTCCGATTTCTGAAGCTAGTCTCGAGCGTTTACTTGCGGTTTCTTGATACCGTTTGAAGGGATTTGGGAAGGTTGGTGATGAGGATACTATCTAATGCAACCTAGTGTAGTGGGTGATCAAGAAAGAGAGGAAGGTTAGCTATTTGGGAGATTGATGGAATTTCAAGGACTGTATCGTCGAGACGAGGCATGATGTCAATACCCCCCTGTAGTTGACATCCATGGGATATACGCACGCACGCGATGAGGATTTCGGAAAGAATGATCAGAGTCTGAGAAAGATGGGAATTATTCGACGAGATGGGGACATCCATTCGAAACCAGTGGAAACTGAAGAACAGGAAGACATGTCATTAAAACCGAATGAAAAGCCGAAAGACAACCTAGCCACCCATCCCCATCCCCATCTAGAGTAATGCAACATGCAACGACATCCAGCCTCTCCCACTCCCTTACCATTCAACCTACCCTAAGCGTCCAACCTCCCAATGCCATCACCCCCAATGGCCTCCTTCCTCCCCTTCGTCGGACTCGATCCCGCATCCCAACACCTCTCCGCCTCTTTTTCCTTCTCTTTCTCCCTCCCCGCCGCAGCCCCTCTCAAATCATTACTGCTCCCCATCCGCCCCCACCCTTTCTTCTTCTCCGCCGCCCAACTGCCCCAACTGCTGAGATACGCGCCCGCCTTCTGCCCCGCCGCGGCAACGGAGGCTTGCGCGGCTGTGGTGTCGAGCCCGCTGACACCCCTCCTTGCACTAGTCACTGAAGCAGGGGGCGTGGGATGCGCGTTGTCACTCGCGGTATGGGGCGGGAGCTGGGCGAAGGAGCCTGTAGGCGAAAGCTCGGATCGGGCGGCGGCGGCTTCGAGGCGTTTACGTTGCTGGGCTTCGCGCAGGGCTTCGATGTCGGCCCAGAGGTTCGTGAATGCGGTTGAGACTTTCTTTTGGCCCGAGGCGAGATGGCGGTTTAGCACCTCTTTGCTGGTCGCGAGTCGGTCGTCCAGGTGGAGGGTTTGGATTTGGAGCGCGAGGCGGCGTTGGATGTCTTCGAATGAGAGGTTTCCGGCGGTTGGGTGCCGGGGCTCGACGATGTCGAAGAGGTGGCTGTCGGTGTGGGTGTTGAAGAGGGTGAAGGAGGAGGTTTGGCGCCAAGCGTGGATCCAGTCTGTGCCGAAATCGGAGATGGGGTCGCCTTCGATGGTAGGGAGGGGCGAAGGGATTGGGGAGCTGGTGAGGTAGATGTGGTATTTGATAGAGGAGAGGAGGGCGAGAATGTATTCTTCGAACTGGAGGCGGATGAATTCTTCGGAACCCATATAGCCCATTGTGCGTGGGCGGGAAGGGTTCGCTTCATCCCATGTGTCGGCGACGGTTTGAGAGAGAAAGTCGATCCAGCGACGGTCGGCGGCTGAGAGAGTGAGTGCCGAGCGGAGAGAGGAGGAGGTAATGGAAATGGTGGTTTCATCGAGCTTGAAAGGTTAGCTGAAGGGAAGTAAACCAAGGAACATGCGCTGTACATTGATCAAAATATCGCTATAGCGGTCTTTCTGTTGAAGAAGCAGAGAGTTGGTGGAGCCGACGATGTAGGATTTAGTACCGTAGTCGGCGAGAACGTCAAGTTGTTGTAAAGGGGTGTAGGGACCAAAAAGCGCTCCCTGATTCGATTAGAGACAGCTCAGGAGGTTGATACAACTAATTTTATACCTTGCCAAAGCTGGAATCCAAGTTCACAGTTAGCCCTTGACACGCACGACTCAGGGGCCAGGTAATACACACAGCTGTAATGGTAATCCCATGTAGGAAAGTACTGATCATATCAGCATTGATTGCTTCCACTGGATGTTGTGCCTACAAGAATTTCGTTCACTCGTCCTCAACGATGCTGGCGCCACCAGATTCTTCTCGTAGCTATCAAATTCCGGGTCCGCGCAATCTTCTAATCTTCCCAATAGACCGGGTATCAAAGAGATCAGAGAGAATTGCATCATGCATAACCGTTCACAGCGAGATCCAAAAAAGAGCATCTACGTCCATCAATCCATGCTCATGACGGACATACAGGGTAAAGGTACCTTCGGCTGCAGCAAGCAACATTTGAAAAGGACCAATGTCTGATACTTGAACTCATGGATGAGCTCTCGTAGAGAGAGACCTGGCTAGGTCAGTCAAGTATTTGAAGACGCAATTCACGGTAAAGGCATACCGAGATATTGATCTCTGTCATCCTCCCGGTCTTGCAAACCTAGGACAAGGCTCTCTTGGAATTTCTACCAAGTATTAGGCTATTCCTTCCCATTGGCACTGTTGTCACTCACCGACCTTCAGAATATCCACGTCCGTAAAATCCCTGAGCGTCCGTAAGCCGCTGCATTGCCTGAATATATACCTCCATATACCTTTGGGCGAACCAAGCCCCTGTAACCATTGATAGCTTTTCCCGAAGATGCGCGAAAGACTGTGGACTGTCGGCGATAGCGACCACAGCCTTCTGGACTGTACTCCTTGTTACATCTGCAGGCCGGGTAAAGAGATCATTGGCGTCCATTTGCCTGGTGCAGGATATTCCAAAGACCGAGGTTGGTGGGCTAGAGGAAGTAGCTTGGCGGCGAAGAGTGAAGTAGGAGAAATCTTCCGTGGAGCTAGAACAATGAGTATACTCCCGCTATCGAAAGACCAAACTCACGCATGCGCTCCGTCTGATAGTGCCATGAACGGGAGATATGACCAGTCATTGTCGGCCGCTGGGTCCACTCCATCCTCGGTGCCAAACCAGCTCTCGATCTCAGGTCCTCTGAATCGATATCAGCCTCGTGCTTTTTTATGAGAACATTCGAGGAGCTGTGGATCCGTACCTTGCATGGTGAAAGCCTACGACGCAGACCACCGGGGAAAAGCTTTGAGGAGTCTTCATCTTTCACTTTGGGTGCACTGGGCCATGGTCTGAAGATGAGAACCCTCGCCAACTTTGTCTGTAAATGCCGAGTAAGTATGCGCTGTCCGATATAGTTGATTGGAGAATACAATACTAGAGGTAGTGCTTCCGCTCGAATATGCGCTGTCAATTGACCATCTCGATGCAAAGATAGGGCACGGTTTGGTACTCGTACGTACTCGAGGTACTCCGAGTCCCGAGGGTCCGTACCGGGAACGCGAACCGCGGCTTGGGTAACTTGCCAAGACCTTGATAACCCTGAGGTCAAAGACGGGTTGACAGATAGCCCTAAAGGTTAAAAGGGGATGAATTGACGAGACGAAAGTGTTTCTTTGCTACCAGCTTCGTCTAGACTTCCAGGATCGTTTCATGCTGTGTGTGCGCTGTTTCCCGCCGAATTTCAATACCGGTTGAACACAAAGACTTGTAAATACTCAATGTCTCTATTCAAGCTATTCTCAACAATAGTCACTCGCCCCTATCTGTATTGGCAAGAATAGTAGACTACAGGCCATGCCGCTGGGCACAGAGCCTTGATTGATTCGGCTGGTATCATAGACCGGTTGTTGGCTGTCGGTAACAAACCCACACGCTTGCGCATCATGTACTTGAATGCCTGTCGGGACGTAAAGGAAGTAATGCTGTCGACCCCTTTGCTCATCATTGCTGCTGCTGCTGCTGGCCATTCTCAAATCCCTCCTCGTCAGGCTTGACATTGTGATAGTCTAGTATCTCGGAATACCTGGACAAACCAAATCAGCGACTCTTGCATGCGGCTATTCGTCCTGTTGTGCTAGGTCGAAGAGTTGCTCGTACATCATAATCTTCCATGTATCTACCGGTAGATCTGCGTCATTGAACGACCAATCGAATTTCTCCTCCGCCACGGGTTCATCACTTGGGTCGTGATATGGTGCTAAGTATTCATGAGCAAGTGCATCACCAGCTCGAACCCGCAGCCTTGGGTCGAAGACAAGCATCTTCTCGAGAAGATCGATGGCTAGAATAATTAGCGTGGTCCCAACGAGCATGTAATCGTCTTACCGAGCGGGTCTGCATTCTTAAACTTGTTGGACAAGGGTTGTCGTTCGCGCTTGGGCAGAGATTGGACGAACCGTAGGGTCTACGGATGCCAGTCAGCCTAAGCTTCCAAGCATGCACTTCAACCTTCATACATTCTCGCTACCGATCGTTTGGATGACTTCATCTGGCGGTGTCCCCAAGAGCTCGGTGATGATGGAGAATTGATTGACGTGATCCTTGCCTGGAAACAGTGGCTTTCCCTCGAGCATTTCCGCAAATATACATCCAGCGCTCCAGATATCGACTTCCACATCATACTTCTGCCATGTAAGCATGATCTCCGGCGCCCTGTAGTACCTTGTCGATACGTATCCGGTCATCTGTGGATCCTGTATACGGGCCAGGCCGAAGTCGCAAATCTTGAGATCGCAATTCTCGTTGACAAGGATGTTGCTAGGCTTTAGGTCGCGGTGGACTACTCCGGCTGAGTGTACATATTTTAGACCTCGCTAATCCCATTAGACCTATGCTGTTGAACGGCTTGGAAGGTGGCCATACCAATATTTGATAGAGGAAGTATTGAATGAATTGCTTCTCGAGGGGTCGGGAGGTGAGGAGTCGGTGAAGGTCGGTGCCTAGGAGCTCGGTCACGAAGTAGCTATCGATGTCAGCTGTTGCAACCAGAGTCATAACCGCTTTGACCTTACATGTCCTCCAGAGGCGAAATAAAGATATCGCTCAAGCTTATGACCTTTGTGGGATCAGCCGGCATCTCTTGACCCAAGTACAGTCCTCATACATTTTCATGTCGGAGATGCTTCAGCAATTTGAGCTCTCGGTATGTGCGTTTTGAAAGGACAGGAGTGCTGAAAGGTTTCATGATCTTCTTGACCGCCACTGCTTGACCGGTAAGCTGGTCTTTGGCCGAGCTGCAAAGCGGCCAGTCAGTTGGATCACACCAACCAAGGAATCCTCGACTTACCAGACGAGACCGAATGCCCCCATGCCGACCGGTTGTAAATCGGTATATCTTTGTTTGTGTCAATATCAAGCACCGGCGCCATCTCCGGAGGGTGCTAACCTGCTGGTGATCTCAAAAGTGGTGCCAAAAATCTGGGCACGAACGAATTCCGCCATGCTTGTGGAAGGTAGGGTAAACTTGCGCGGACGGAATGATGGAGGTTGAAGTGACAAGGTGAAGAGCAAAAGGAGGATTCTTCCTTGTTTACTTTAGGTCAAGGTATGTGCCTGGATGAAGCCTTTTCGAAGAGTCGCGCTTAGCGCACTCAGACCAATCCTGGATTTCGAGGTTGACGATCTACCCGAGACCAAGTGGGATGGATCCCGTGATTGCGCCTAGAACAGCACCAGCCTTGTCTTCATTCGGACTATGTATGTAGGAAGATGGTGGAAAAATTTGATTGGCTCACCCCTTTACCTCCGTATTCTCAGGCTCTCAGGGTGACAGCTGTCAGCTGTCTGTCCACATAATCCAAACCCTGGAACATACTGTAAGCAATTGTCGAGTAATCACCAAACTCGAAGGCAGCAACTCATATAAAGGCGTGATGGTACATGCCGCCCTACGCAGAGTCCTAACCTTTCCTTTTTAGCTAAGGCTGGAGGTTGCATTTAGGAAGAATGGCTGGATTCTTTTGTGGTACTGTCTTCAATAGCTGGTTTACCATCGTTTTTGTCTATGACGATGGAGATTCTTTCTACACATGTTCCGAATCATACATTGCCATGCTATGCTAGGATAGGAGATGGAAATATGAGACAATCTGCGCCGAAGCCTGACGGCGGTCACGGCCTCCCAGTCTGAATCCTGAGGTCACTTCACCACAAGCACTGATAAGAATTGCTTATTACTACTATTATTATAGAGAGGTAGGATGTCATATCAAGCAGTAGCGAGAGTTTAGCGCCTGTTAATATGGTCCAAATTGCCTGCCTCCGCTTACACAGCCAGGCTCAGCCTTTCATTGAGCATGCGGTACGCTTGAATCCATTACGAGGATTGCATTAGATTGACCCTGATCGATTACGTGTCCCCATGACAGATCGTGGCGAGATCGATGGTGATTTGGGTACATGTAGTCTCTTATCATCTCAGACATCCTTCGCCGTTTGAGAACAGAGACATGAAAGCCATCAGCCACCTGCGATGGCAATTTTTCAAGTCGTCCAGTGAATGGTAGGAAAAGGCGCAACCAGAAGGCATCTCGAGGCTCGAGCAGCACGGCAACCAGGGCCCCCTCCCACCATCTTTTTGGTGGCGTCGACGGGAGGAATGGTCCGTGAGGGTTTCACGGCAAGCGACCTGAGCGATATTTGCTGTACAACAGACCAATGACTATTCAATAGTCAGGAACGACGACACGGAAGGAAACGTTCGGAGGGTGGTTTCAGACGGCAGATTCCACGTGGATTGATGTAGCTGCGAGAATAACAAGATGAAAATATAGCTTCCCGTCAGGTACAGTACTCGTAGTCTCGTGTAGAACTAGATCGAGTTGGTCCCTTTGTAGATAGAAGGCTTGTTAAGGGACAGCGGATCCGGAGAAATCAGCTACCCCAATTCACCAATTTCATCCGGTCTCGTGTTTCTTCAACGCTTCTGCAGCTCGCACCTGGCACTGTGCATCCACTGGGAAGCCTGCATCTATTGTGCCATTCCATTCCTGCACTTTCCCTGGCACTGGGACCTTTAACCGTGGGAACGTGCACCCAGCCAGCAGCCTCCCTCCGCCGGCAGCCTGTCGCCGAAGTCCAGCGTCCCAAAGCACGAGCCATCTCGACACATACCCACCATCACAGCAACTCTCAGCTGTGCGATTACCATTGACCGCTGGATATTACTCCTTGGCCATGTCTTGATGATTCTATCAGACGGATGTGTGCTTCCCAAACAACCTCTGCTCCGATCACCCTTGGACCTCCGCCCCTGCATTATCCACCGAGCACCTCAGCTCATCGTCCAATGTCCCCCACGCTTCGTCATACGCCTTAAAGCCCATCCGCGCAACTAGATAATAGGATCATCGCACGTTATCGAGCAATTCTGGGTATTGAATTGGGACGATTTCACCTCGCCCCGGCTTGGGGGGTGCAGCCACCTCGGTGGAAGAGCTCTTTTCCTCTGCGACAGCAATTCGGCGCGCACAATCATAAGTGGTAAGTGGGAAGCCGAACATGCCGACAGGATGGTTTTGGTATACTTTACTGACGAAAATAAAGCCCACCGTACCTCAACGTCGATTCCGAAGCCTGCGGCTAGCCTTCTCACGACCCTTACATACACAACTCCCTCATCAGAAACATCACCAAAACATAGTCCTACTGGGCCTGAGCTGCTTGTCTTGTCAGACCTTGCGGCCTCAGGACCCCAAACGAGAAAAGTTTCAAATTCACGCTTCACCGTCTGCGGGGTAGCTTTGAGAGAGCTCGCACCAGCCCTGAGATACAGCCTCCGTCATGGGTGCTTGTCAGAGCTCGCAAGACAATGAAGAAGAGGAAAAGAAGAAACGGAGTCGCGCGATAGACGCAAAGCTGGAGGAAGACTCCCGACGGCTGCGGAAGGAATGCAAGATTCTTTTACTGGGTAAGCTAGGAAGATGCATTGACAATGTCGAAGCTTATGACTGATACATTTCAGGCTCCGGAGAGAGCGGGAAATCCACGATAGTGAAGCAGATGAAGATCATCCATCAGAATGGCTACACACGGGACGAATTGGCATTATACCGGTTGACCATCTACAAAAATGTGCTGGACTGTGCGAAGGCTTTGATAGGGGCCATGCGACAATTCGAGATCGAACCAGCCGATCCTGAAAACATTGTCAATAGCGACTACTTAATGGAATACCAGGTCGATCCAGATCCTCACATCCCCCTCGATCCAAGAGTAGGAGCAGCGGTGGTGGCGATATGGAAGGACCGAGCAATACCAGATATAATGGAACACCAGAGCGAATTTTATTTGATGGACTCTGCACCATAGTGCGTAGATTCCCAGCCTTTATGCCGAATGGGTGCTGACTTATGACAGCTTCTTCGATGAAGTTTTACGAATCTCCGCCCCAGAATACATTCCGATAGAAGCGGATGTGCTAAGAGCGCGGACAAAGACTACTGGTATATACGAGACACGATTTACAATGGGACAACTCAGCATACAGTAGGTTCAATCTATAGATTTGCTCGTTGATTGAGATTGCTGATCTAGGAATAGCATGTTTGACGTGGGTGGTCAGCGGAGCGAACGGAAGAAATGGATACATTGCTTCGAGAACGTCACCTCCATAATCTTCTGCGTCGCACTCAGCGAATACGACCAGGTTCTATTAGAAGAGAGTAATCAGGTACGTCAATCTCACGACGACGGAGTATCCCCCTGCCTAACAGCACTATCCTAGAATCGAATGATGGAGAGTCTCGTCCTCTTCGACTCAGTGGTAAACTCGAGATGGTTCATGAGAACGAGTATCATCCTCTTCCTGAACAAAGTCGATCTCTTCAAACTGAAGCTCGGCCGCTCTCCGCTGGGGAGCTATTTCCCAGACTACTCAGGCGGCAACGACGTCAACCGAGCAGCAAAATACCTGTTATGGCGATTCAATCAGGTCAATCGCGCGCACCTCAATCTATACCCCCAGTAAGTCTCCCCAAAAGTCCCAATTCGGTACTTGCTAATGCTCTCCCAAGCCTCACGCAAGCTACCGACACATCGAACATCCGGCTCGTCTTCGCCGCAGTCAAGGACACAATCCTGCACAACGCGCTCGCAGATTCAGGCATCCTATAAGCGCGAAGCCGACTCGCAACTCGTTCCAGGGCGCTTCTCATCCACGCCTCCAAGGTACCTCTTCCGGGTCAGGCAGTTGAAAAATAAATGTACATATCCCCCCCCTCTTCTACCACCAACCACCAAAACAACCCTGAATCTAGGCCAGGAAAACGAGCGATGTACACTTTGTACATGCCCCCCCTCCACCCTTTTCCACGTTCTGGATAAATCACACGAATTGCCACAGCTTCCTTCTCTTGCGTTTTTCCGGCACCGCGCGGCGTTCCGGGCTTTTTTTTCCCTCCTGATTTGGATACGCACGTGGATAGGGGAACTTGGAAGGGGCTTTTTGGATCTTCGTTGTGCGAGATCTTTTCTTTTTTTCTTCCCCTTTAGTCGGGTTTTGTTTGGTTGTGTGGTCGATACCATTGCTGGGAACAAAAGTAGGGGGCTTGCGATCCCTGTTTGGCGGCAGCGTGATGTTGAGGTTCTTGGTCTGAGAGCGAGGGGGGGCTGGAGATGGCGGAGGGAGAAGGGACGTAGGTAGAGCTATAGGGAATCTAATATCGAGCAGAAAAATTCAGCTGAGGATTTAAGTATGTGTACATGTTCTTTGGTGTGTTGTGGGTGTGGAGGTCTATGCGAAACCAGAACGACGAAAATGAGAATGGTAGAGGTAAGTTGATATATGCATTTCGATATATTGTGATAAGCGCAGAAAGAGATGAACAGGACCGGCAAAAGAAGAAGAAGACAAAAAAAAAAAGAAAAGAAAAAAAAAATCCCGATCTAAGAATTGGAAAAGAGGAATTAAAAACTTGAAATCATGCTAGGGACCCAAAAACCACAGGTAAAGTAGCAGGGGTTTCAATAATTTTTGATTATGCTCAAGGCCCAAAAGCCCCTTTCCCCCAGCTAACCCCAGCCTAACGCTCAAAGCACCAAGCCATGCTCATCACGACCATCTGTCTCAGGCCCGAGAAAAATGCTCCACCCCTCCCTAGCGCCACCACACGACCGTGAACTCGTGAAAAAAGCGCGAGACACTAAGCGAGATAACCCAGCTCCTCATCCTCCAGACGCTCGAGGTACTCCTTCTCGATGAGCTGGTCGATGGATTTCTTGATGTCGGCTGGTTTGGGCTGGAAGCGGGCGGCGAGCTGGACGAGGGTTTCTTGCATCAGGTGGACGTGCTTCATCTTCTTGCGCGACTTCATGATGCGGACTATTGCGGACTGTGGGGGGGATGTTAGCTATTTAAGGGGTGGTGTGGGAAAAGAGTCAAGAGTAGGTGAGGGAGTTAGGAAAGACGACAGTACCTGAATCAGCAACTTCCTATCCTCCTCAATCGTCTTATGCGTGTCCTCCGCTTCCTGTTTCTGCTCCGACTTGACGGCGATATTGAAGTTGATCTTGATCTTCTTGCTCTTGAAGCCGTAATTGAGCGAGTATGTTGTCCCGGCTTCCGGCTTGCTGCCCTCAGGGGTAACGTTCAGGACCTTGGCCTTGACGAATATCGCGAGCGAAGGATCCAAGATCTCCGCTGATAGTGTTGTAGCTTCCTGAATCCCCTCGTAGGTAACGGTATCCGAGTCATTGAAGAGCAATAGGATCCCGATTTGAAATGTAGATACTATAAAGGTATAAGGGGTCTTTGCGCTGAGGTAGTTGGTCTTGATTTCACCCTTTGACAGTTGCCATAACCAAGTCAGCTTCCGACCGCTATGCTTCTCACAGTAGAAGCTCTCGAAGCGCTTGTAGGTCCTGACGATTTCATTAGGAGGGATAAAGGGAGTCGTAGGAGCGTTGAGAGGCCAGAAGCCGGTACCGAGGATGTGGTAGGTAGGGTCTACGGCTTTTTTCAGATCATCTGCATCCAGAACCTTCGCTTGCCATTCCTTGTACGACGAGTTGAGATCCTTGGAAATTTGCATGTCTTGGAACATACGCTGGAGCTTGTTGGTGTATTCATACCCGCAAGCTTCTTTCAATTTGGAGATCATGCTCGTTTCTGCGTCTTCAGAGGCGGAGCTTGCATAGACCAGACGCTTGGCGAGCATTCGAGAGTAGAACTTCTGGAAGACATCCTTGTCTTCAATGTACTTGAAAACAGTCATAACCTGGGTCAGTGAGACCTCAAGGTCGGACTCTTCAGCGCTTTTGCCACTCCGCTTAAGCAAGTTGTCGGTGTGCTTGGCTAAGAGCTCGGGAGATCTCGAGGAACCAGTCTTGCAAACCTTGTTGCGGTTGACGAACTCTTTGCAAGCATTGTCCAGCGACCGCACAAACTCCGACTCACCGCCAAACGCATCCTCAACAAGCTTGGCGTATTGAGTGTGGATTTCGAGCAAAGAGTCCACGTATACCTTAGGGTCAATGTCTCCTTCCGTAGCGAACTTGTCCACGTTAGTCTGTCCCGACTTCCTAACGTGAGCTTCGAATTTCGTCTTCAAAGGCTCAAGACCATCGATTATTCGTGCGAGTAGCCGATACATTCGAGCCAGATCATCCTGTCGATCCATGTCCAAGAGCGCCTGAAATTCATCTCGAAGCAGGGTAGAGTGATCCGTCACAAGAACCTGCAGGCAAGTCTTCATGAGGGTATTCATGATATCTTGGTGCAGATAGAGTCCCACACGGTTCTTCTCCTCCTCCAGTCGGTTCTCGGCCTTCTTCATGTACTCCACCACGCTATTCTCCGAGACGAACCGCTTAGACTCGGTCTGATAATAGGTCTTGGTGTCCTCGATGAAAGGGCGCTCGAAATGGAATCGGTAGACATCCAGGGTAGACTTGGTGCTGTCGTTCTCATCCAAACCTAGTGAGACAAAGGAGTCGACAATGCTCTTGATTTGAGCTTGTTCAATGGTCTCGCCGTTACGCTGTTTTTCCACCATCCTCAGAACGGCCTTCATGACAGTCTTGCTGACCTTCTCAAAGAGCTCTTCCCGCCATTCGACCAGGTGTAGGGTGTAGATATCGTAGACATCCTTCTTTCCCTCGTCAATCTCCCGCTTGACCCAGTGGCGATTCAGGTATTTGAATAAGTGGTTGATGTATTTTGCGGCGGTCGTGTATCGGTCCCACTCTTTGATGTAGAATGTAAGCAGAGCCTCGTCAGAATAGTCCTTGGACTGTCCAAGGATGCCTTGTAGATGCGATTTGAGGTAGAGCTTGAGGTTGTTGTATAAATCTTCACCCAGGAGGTTCGCTGTAAGACAGTGAGAAGGGTAGCGCTCATAGCTTGGGTCTCTTGATGTGACATACCTCCTCGATGAGCATTCGCTCCGATGATACCTGCCCCGGATTGTGATTGGACTGCCTTTTGCGATGTGCAGAAGTTATGTACCGCCCTGTGAGTTGATCAGCCAAGGCACGTTGCACACTCTTAATAGCCCCACGTGTAGATTCCCATATACTGTGAAGATGATGTTAGCAGCGGCGATGCAAAGTCGGATAGCGTGGTACTAACCGTGCCCATATCAACGCCCTCTCTTAGATTCCTCATAATTCTCTCCACTCCAGTCTGTAGGTAGTCCCATCTGTGTAGTGTCAGCTCACTGGAGCATCTGTCGCTATAGAAAGCACAGACGTTTGTTGAAGGTCATCCTTATTAGGAGCGGGAGGCATAGTGATGGGCATCTTGAAGGACGCGGAGTGCAAGCACTCAGATCACAGCTCCGTTGCAACAGCTCGCGATAGACCTTTGGTGTGTTCAGTATCCGTGTGTTCCCAGTAGACCCAGTCGGTAAAGAAGGTGTGCTTCTTTGGTATGAAAGGTTGGCAAGGCGCGTTGTAGGTAAAGAGAAGAAGGTCCGAGGTTTGATGTATAAGTACTGAGGAACAACGACGGATTACTTGACTTGATGACCTCTTGCTAGCCTGACTCGAAACCTAACGAGTGGCGTGTGATGGAGGGAAAGTGAAGTATGGAGATGTACAGTCACTACGGTAAAGTGCAAGGGCAGTCGTGTCATAAGGTAATCGCGCATCTAAACTTTCCAGGCTTCCTCAAAACGCCTGCGCCACATCTTGAGGCTGAAACAAGCATCACCACCCCTGGCCCTAGATCTGGAATTGCCTAATCAGGATGATGAATGTCTTCCTTATTCCTCGACTCTACGAATGCTACATCAAAGATCACACTTCATGTTCGATTCATACTTCTAAACATCCAAAGCTGGACCTTTGTCACCATAAATCGGATCCCTATCAAACCAGCCAAGTGACTCGATACCCTTCACCTTATCCTCCTCGCCTTCCCTTCCATAACACATATCCCAATTACACCCCTTGGGATAACTGCCAACCATGCTAAAACCACCTTTCAGATCTTCAAGTAGTCGGTGTGACACCCCGGCCGGAACCACCATCACATCACCTTCCTCCACTACGGGCTCTATCCGTTTAGGGTTGTCCTCATGTCCGAAGCACAGCTTTGCTTTGCCTTTGGCGACACAGAGGACCTCGTGTGATGTCGAGTGAAAGTGCGATGTGCTGACGTTCATTGTTAGGCTGCCCATGGGCAAAGGATACTACTGTGACTGACCTGTACATCCTGTTCGTGGTTTCGGAATTAGCATTTCGAATTCTAAATGGACTTGGACCGAAGACATAGCTGTTGGACTAGTGGATCTCAAGAGAATTTATAAGAGCAAAGATGTCTTGGAGTAAGAAAACATGCTTACGTATATCGCCACTGTGGCTCGACGACGTTTACACTAGTCAAGTGTGACTCCATCACTGAAGCTGAGGTTCCAGGATAAAAAGCTGAATGGTAGATGAGAAGAGGCTTCTTCTGTATGGATGTATTGGGAATGCGATCGAACGAGGGGATCTGGTGAGATGAGACCCGAAGATCTTTCAGAAGAGTTAATGGTGCTTTGGATGCAGCCATGGTGTAGCAAATGGTCGCTAGTCTTCGATTTCTGATGTAGAATGGGTCGTTGGAGATGTAGCAAACAGCCAAGTAGAAAGATGAATGCGCTCATCAAGAGGGTTCTTGTAAGTGACGACGTCATACCCAATGTATTTGCCGTAAGAATAGAATTGGAGGTAAACGAAGTGGTATATGTACGCCGAAGTTGTCCAAACCGCTAACATGCTAATGCTCGCTTGAACGCTCCATGAACATGCAAAAAGGTATCTGCAATTCCTGGCTTTACTCTCATACAGCCCGCACCCGTGCAGCCAATCCTGTGAACGCCGTGTATGCGGTCGTAATTCCTCATCTTATCGGTGGCTTACCCTCTCAACAACTCTGTATGGCACATTAATTCATGTTACAGAGCATAGTCAGAACACGTTGTGAGGATTTGACTGACCTGAGCACACTAATGGAAAATGTCAACAGCCATGCAATTAATGCGATTAAAAGGACCGAGGATAAACCCTTCTGCCTCCGGCATATCTCATGATTGCCGTCCTTGCCACATGCGTTATTGCTTTCAATGAGCCCTTCAAAGGCCAGACTTAGGTTGGCTGAGTCGAAGACGATGAAGAACAGGTCAAGGAAGATTAAGCGCATCTTCGCTCTCGCAGATCGCAGGCCTAGAGGCTTCCCAGTGTACTCATCGTAGGTAATGTAGAGGATGTACACCAAGGCTACTGCGTCTACGATTATTGCTATCATCGTGGACGGTGTATTGACCAGAGAGCCATTCTTGTGCGTTCTGTGGTGGATGGAGCCCGCAAGAATCAGGGCAATCAATGAGAAGATCCACACCACCGATCGGAAGACGAGTGGTATCATTGGGTTTCTCAAGATCGTATTTCGAGCGCGGATCCACCAGACCTTTCGCTTGGACTTCCAGAACATGCCTCCTTCTTGACCAGAGTTCTCGTCGTCTGCATCAGCAAGCCAAGGCCTCGAGTAATCGGGACCGTTCTGAACGAGCCATTCCTCATCGACCTTCATCCCACCATTACTTGACAGCGCTGGATATGCAGAGGCGTCGGCGAACGTTCTCCACCGCGAAGCCATCTCATGTGTTTGAGCGCTAGGCAGTGGCGGAGTCCATTCTCGTTGGGAGTCATATAGTCGACCAGGCTCGAGCTTGCCTTTTGGTTTCACTGCTGGGCTGTGGTTGTGCTGAGCTACCTGGGCGGGAGGTGGGCCAGGAGGAAGGAGGTAAGATGTCCCATTGGAGTCTTCGTCATCTTCATCAAGAGTCTGCACCCACGCTAGAATCAATTATTAGCCAGTAGGTCCATGAGACGTCCGCTTCTCTTGTCGAATCCGGCGCCAAAACCTACCAGGCACTGAGCGGACTATGCCTCGCGCTACCGGGTTGTCTACTGATAGTTTATTTCTTCTATCAGGCGAGACAGACGCAGCGTGGTCGTTTGCTTCGGTGTGTCCACCAGCCTCTTGCTTTTCACTCAGGTAAGGTTCCGTGGAAGCCCTCCTGGATCTCGATAATTTTTCGCCCGGTGCATCTTCGTCTGATGGTTTTGCAGTAGTGAACGGATGGAGCAATGAGGCCGCACGTATCCGAAATGTGTCTCCAGGAGCCATGGAGAATCTGTGTAGGGAGTGTAGGGATGAATAGGGATATGAGGGTGGTAGTCTCAGACAAGGCGCCTTCGGCCTATGCCCGGATCTGTTTTCCTCCTCAAGTGACCGTAGGTTTTTGACGATAGAATATGCCCTTTATCTCGCATCTTCGCGCAAGATTGGCGACTAGGGTGCTGTAGAAGAGCTTGCGCAGGGAATAAAACAGATGATCTCGTGCATTGGGATGACGATGAGAGATTGAAAGTTGGAACCCCCCGAGAACCAAGCGGAGGTACCGCGGAATGGCTCCGCTCCTCAATCGCGTCGTCGCCAACTTTTTGTCTCCCCTTGTTCACGCATCATCCTTTCCACCTTTGATGCCATGGACCGAGATTGAGGGCGTCTTCCATCCTCCCAAAATATCCTCGCCCTATTACCCCCGGCCCCCCTCCCTTCATGCGATGCGGCTTTTCCTCTTGCCAATCTCGACACGGCGAAGTTTAATCTATTGTCAAAAGCGCATTCCCACCTCACCAGGCCAGGTTACTTGGCTCAATAATCCAATCGAGAAGGCAACAACAAAGGGCGCGGAAACATGGCTGGGCTGGGAAAAGTACAAAACTGGCTGGCGAAAGAAGGTTACGGTATACGGCAACAAATTATTCCAGCGGCTGCCATTTGAGGAATGGGGATTGAAAAGTATCCCTCCATTAACGGCAAAACGAAAGGATGAAGAGCTGCAGGGGAGAATCAAGTCTCGCATTGAATATCCGGAAAGCTTGTTGAAGCAAGAAGCGGTGCAAGAGGCTTTACAGAAGTACGGTGGCGATGAGAGGCAGAGCTTTCACAGGAAATGGTTTTGGTTAAGCATACTTGGGATGCCACTATCAGCGCCTTGTGCCTTAATTCCTGTGTAAGCACTGCAAAGTCCATTTACTCCTGGAGATCGGCGACATTGATAGACGAGGCTAATCTTTCCCTATTTCAGTGTACCGAATTTACCTTTCTTCTACCTAGTTTTCCGCGCATGGTCACATTGGCGAGGTTGGTCGATCGAGAACATATAACTTCAGAGTCTGACCAAAAGTAGCTCGATGTGGGTCGGAACACATTGAATTCCTTGTAAACAACAAATTGTTTGAAACGCGACCATCTTCCGTCCTAGATACCGCATACGCCGTCAACAGCATCGGGGTATCATTGAAGAGCCTACAGCAGGACCTGAAGGATTCTTCCGCCTCGCGGCCGGGCTCGCAAACGACGCATACACGATCGGATGAGCCCGCAGAGGAAATGCTATTATCTCAAAGTGATAGCATTATGATCGCTGACTGCCTACAAATTCCAGAACTCGCACCAGAGGTTGAGCGTGCCGTGTGGCAGATCGAGAAAGAGATTAAGGCACGGAAAGAGCTTAAGGATGAGAAGGTGGAGCCCGGGCCAACGAAGGAGAAGAGTGAGATCGGTCGGTGACCATGACCGAATGAATTGGGCGAGCGTCTCTACTTGGACTTTGCAGCTAACTGTACATTACCCATGATACCCCAATCCACTTAACAATTCATCTGCATCGGGAGGCAATTTAACTCACAATAAATAATAGCAGCCACAGCTATCTACTCATTTGGCGTCGGGTGGCCATTCTTTATTCACAATATACAACATAGCAGCTAAAGCTACTTATTTATCTGGCGTCGCTTTCTGCAATTCAAGCTGGGCGCACCCGTGGGCGTTGATGTTAGCCTCGTCTGGTGCAGAATCTGATGGTAACAACTTCTTCATCCCCCATTATCACGTCTAGCTCCAGATACGAGTTCTGACAAACAAAAAGATTGGGCTACGGCAATGATGCTCGGCTCGCACCATGATACCTTGTCAGACCATGATAATCTTGCTATGTCGTCCGCAATTGACTATTGTTAAGCTGCAGGCTGACATTCCAGTGTCAAAGAACGGGAGCATCAACACATGTAAAGTGATTATTTGTGATACGATAGATGGAACTTGCCGGAAGTGCAGGTTGATTTTTGGTAATATCACATCGCGTCAGAAAAAGGGCCATTCGGGCCTTGAATTCAATCTTCTCGGAATCTTTAAAATCAATCGTGCGGTCTCTCAAGAATATCTTCCTTCGGAGAAACACTACCAGCAGACAATGGCTTTCATGGCTCTTCCACGCGAAATTCGCGATATTGTCTTCGAGAAACTTCTTCTGGAGGATCCACGGATGCATCCCTATGCCTACCCGCCACCGTCCCCACCAGAATACGTGCAGAGGCCGGAAAGTTACAAGGCGCCTGACCTCGCCATCATGCTTGTCAACAAGCAGGTCAATGCTGAAGCTACCCAGGTCCTCTATTGTGGAGCTACTTTTGTCATATTCTCTTGCGCCTCGTTGGCTGGCTTTCTCGTTTACGGCGACGAATTCGGTCTAAGCGGTAAGTCTTTCTTGCTAAATCTACCCTAAATCCTGTCTCATGATCTGGCAACGGATGGCGTACTTATCCCATGGTCTGCTTCCAATTGATGCAACTCTTCACGGATATGCACCTTTACGGATCGCCGCTCACCCGACTTTGAACGAGCTTAAAAGATGATGCCTTGTTCATGTCACCTTCATCAAGGACCGGTGCTCCTCTTGCCCGTAACGCGGATGTCGGCGGCGACGTATCAGGTATACAATGGCACCATTCCAGACCATGAAACAAAGCCTGAAAAGTGTGCTGCTGGAGCTGTACACTTGGCCAAGCCATGGAACATACTTACCTAGCGAAGCATTTCTAGCCTATGCGGAGAATACATACCATGCAACTCCGATTATTCAGTCTTGGGAAACATGAGATATTGTTTCTTTAGCAAAAACTTACTGACGAACAAAAAGAGCAGAATCCTGCACCCCCTGTTCGCATTTTCTCGTCCCGCCGATTGATCAAGAAGCTCGAATTCAATTTCGCGCCGCTATTCAACGACTACCATGATTGTGTTTATGCTATCAACAGCTTATGGATCAAACACGACTTTGGGCGTAGTGGCAACGAGGCTCAGCGGAGGAAAGATTTACATGAGGTAAGTTCAAATATTATCAGCCCAGGCTTCAACAGATATCCCATGCTAAGCCTGGCGTACAATCCACCCGAGCTGTTACGGCTTGTGTCCCCACGATTAGCCGACCATGGGACAAGAATCATCAAGGTCGGCAATTGATGTATTATCACCGCTTGTTGGAATTTGGCATCAGTTGTCGTTCTAATTATTATCTCTACACGTCACTGATGTACCGATCCTCTAGGCTAACCAAGAATCGGCTCTTGAGATCTGGGAAAATAGCTTACAACTAATCACGCGCCTGGACGGTCTTCAACATATCGTTCTGAACATTAACTTTGCCTACTGTCACGTCGGTTGCTGTCGCCTCGTTGACGGTATCTGTCGAATTCTTGAGAGCAACCACTTTGTCGTACCCCAGATCCGTGTGGCCGTTCTTGGGCAGAACCTTGAGGGGGAGAATGTTCGGGTTGCTAATGCTATTGGTCGTGGGGGTACCACTGTCTTCTACGACGCAGATGACCATCATGATATGCCAAAGGAAAAGCCGGGAAGTGAAACAGAAGAAGAAGATGTGACGCCGGTGATTTGATGGAGTTGGAGCATGACTAGGCTAGGGAGATGGAGATTTAGGGTCCTGTGGGATCAAGTTATGGAAGAGGCAGAGGAGTCCATGGACGGGTGAGCCTTTGTATGGTTGAGACGTGCTTTATTTACTTTTTCCCCGGTATGGGAATAATAGCTTTGAGTCTGCGTAGTTGATGAACGAAGTAACGATTTGTTAGAGTCTGAATCGTATTGCATTATTGCTTGAGGTGCGGTGTGTGTATATGTTTTCTAGGTACAGTACACACCGAGGTGCACAATTCATGAAAATTCTTGACATCGAAAAATTTAAACTTTTTCCCTGCCCCGGCCGTTTCAGTTTT
This sequence comes from Physcia stellaris, assembly GCA_018902385.1. Lineage (NCBI taxonomy): Eukaryota > Fungi > Ascomycota > Lecanoromycetes > Caliciales > Physciaceae > Physcia > Physcia stellaris. The sequence goes on along the minus strand of JABSSW010000034.1, from coordinate 375,015 downwards.
TTGTTAGCGATAACTTTGATATAATTCTGATAAATGCAATCAAGCGTCACTAATCGTCGTTAAAAACACGCTAAATTGAATTTAAATTTTTATATTCAAATTTTCTTTTGAACGTTGTTTTTTCATTAATTACAACATTTTCAATAATATTTTAAATTGCATGAAATTGAATCGTCGTATTATTAACGATGTAATGTACATATTTTTAATTTTTTGAAACAAAATTATTCGTTGTGAAGATATCAAGTAGTCTTGATGTTCGCTGGGGGAGGGGGAAAATTAAAAAATTTCGATGCCAAGGATTCTCATGAATTGTGCACCTCGGTGCATGCGACCGTGGCTTACATATTGGCTGCCAGTACGCGCACCTCCCATTCCGGTACGTGCACCCTCTATTCCGGTACACGCACCCCCATCCCGGTATGCGCACCCCCTTTCCCCGGGATAGTACCCGGAGTTGCCCCGGAAGTTGTTCGAATTTTATCTTTCATCTCCGATCAAAATGCGATTTCGTCATACAAAATGAATCTTTTTGTTGAAAATTTGTTTGTCGTTTGTCAATCGTCTTTTTGTCGTTTGTTTGCTTTTTGCATGTGATCAATTTGATCAAAATTCAAGATTTCGAAACATGATATGACTGCGATATTGATGAAACGTTTTTCGAATGACGACGAGACGCTCAATTGAAGTCGATGACTCGTTGATGACGATACAATTCAATATTCAGTTTCAAAATATCGTTACAGACGCGACAAACGTGAAAGAAATTCGAAAACTCGTCGTTAATTTCACGAATATTTCAACATCATGTACAAACAAGCTGATATAGTCGTAAAATTTGAGCGGAGAGATGCGCATACCGGAATGGGGGTGCGTGTACCGGAATAGAGGGTGCACGTACCGGAATGGGGGTGCGCGTACTGGCAGCCTACATATTTGGCCTATTAACCTAGTCACGTGCTGCCAAGGCCTTGAGGGATACCGATTCCTAACACGATTCCCAAGACATCAAGAGGTGTGTGATATACAGTTTGCACATGATGATAGCTCTTTCTCCCCAATCTTCGCGGAGTTGCGCTTCCGAGAACAAAGGGATTTATTTAATTATAAACTGCATTTTGGTGCTGGATGTTCAGTAAGTGGCCAGTTTCCCACAGACAAGAAGCAGGAGATCCAGTATCTCGGTCCATGAAAGATCCATAAATGGGAGAATAAACACGCAATCACTACGGTAACGTGGTAAGTCGCGCTGTTCCTCGCTAAACTTCTATGGGCCCCTTGCAGTAGACTTGTGTAACGTGAAGTAATCGATCTAAATATTCTCGCAGCGGCTAATCACACGGCGACTCACCAACATCACGCAGCGGAAAAAGATACGACTGTGGACAATGCTCAAGAACAGTCGTGGCATTCTGGGAGGAAGAAAGCTTGACGATATCCTTCAACACGACATCGCTAGATATGGTTTCACCCACGCTCTTCGGATACCGATTGCAACTCAGGCATCAAGACCTCAGCTCACAAAATCACTGCAGCACGCCATGTCAGATACAACGGCTGCTAACATACATCCAGCGGCATTTAATCCACCTGGTGTATACTGCATCACTCTTGGCTATCTTGAACTGGAAACACCGGACAGGGTGAAAAGAGTCTCGCAATTTCTGAAAGATTTGATGCTCGACAGAACTCTCTCGGAAATCATTAAAAGTAAATCCACGACATTGCATTCGACCGCGATGCTTGATTCAGGCCCAAGAGTATTGAAGCCATTACGCGTCTCTGTGTCCGGGCTCGAGAGCTATAGCCAACCACCAAGCAAGCTATGCAGGCTTTATGCTCCCGTGGTTGATTCTACCGAATTATTAGCCTCATTTGTCCACGCTGTACGCTCCGAATTTGCCTCTGCAGGATTCGTGAAGCTCCGGCCGTACGATCTTCGGACCCCTGTTCCTTTACATGTCCAGATTTTGGGCAATAATAGACTTTGGACAAAGGAAGCGAACGCCAAACCCAGCATATTGCGTAAATTGCCCAAAGAGTTTGTCCTTTTCAGGAAAGCACGATTTGACATCGGAGATTTCTATACCAAATTTCAAAACATGACCTGGGCTTCGGAATTCCCCTTGGAACGGTTGTGCATTGGGGGAATGCAACGATTTGATATCATCAAGGACGGGAGATCGATCGATCGAGGCTATGAAGAACTTGCAAGTGTTCCCCTTCCAGGAATCAAGCAATCGGAGGAAGACCCGTTCTTAAAACACACCGAATACGCCAAGATCAAGCGAATAATACTTGATAATAATAACGTCGCCGACACGAGAGATATTCATGCGATTCGTAAAGAAATTCAAAAACTGAGAAAGCCAAAAGGATCGCAACTTTAAATCGACACCTTTTCCGCCTCGACCTCGTTCTGACGAATCCTCATTGCTACTTTTATCAGGATTAATCTTGACATTAGAAGTGCCATTGAGTCCACAAGGAGTTTCTCATCCTCTCACATTGATGCTTCATTTTCTCAGAGTGATGCTTCTTTTACTCACAGTGATGCTTGTAGGAAATGGAGACAATGAGGAGACAAAAGATGCTGTTATCCACCCAAGCTTTACGAGACACCTGAGAGAGTGGATCTTGGTTTGCCAGCCTTTGATGAGCATTACGTCAAGCCCAGTCCGGAAGCTAGTCGTATATAGTTGTTTCTCAGTAATCACTTCAGCCCATGCACCTATAAATGGGACGAAAGCACGACATACAACGTCGCTTGGGGCTACCTGGACGGATTCCAGATCGCTGTTGTTATAAATACTATTATCTTGTGTATTTTTCATCGCAGACCGCCACGGTACACGTAATCGGAAGCTTGATAGCCTTGCAATATGTGCAGGAGCAAAGGACGTCGAAGAAAGCAGCACTAAGTCAGCTAGGAGAGCAACATACAACCAGTATCCAAGTGGGCCAGCCAATTCCAGGGCAAGATATCATGGAGAACCGGGAAGAAGGATGCACGCGCATTAGTTCAATCGAAAAAGAGGTCTGGGAAGTCATCGCTCTTGAAATATCAAACTTGATGAATCCGATACAAGATTGATTTATCATGTCCCGCATGACGAAGCCAGGACCTAAGCACCGAAGCAAGGGGATTTTCCATATCACAGGATGTTTTCGAATATATTGTGCCGAACCATTTCATGGGATATCAATTCATTCCATATTGACAATCGAACTTCTATGTTGGCCTGGACGACTATTTTCTATTGGTTTAGAAACACGCATAGCAGTAATAGCAATGGTTTGCCCAATAAGTCATTCAAAGACCCGGATCAGCATTACTCTGCTCATCGGCCGGTTCCCCAGACATGCAAAATCGTTGGTATCGAGTTCTCACAGCCCTCTCGCTTCACCCAGACATCAATTTATGTGTGTCACATCAAGCCTGTGTACCTCCCGGATGGCAAATTCTAGAGTAATTGCCTAAGCGCTTGAAATTTCATAAAACATAACGCCACGCCAATTCTTCAGATACAGACTCGCATTGTGTCTCTAACAAATTCTTTCTCTTTCTCAAAAATCTCCAAATGAAATCCACCCATGTCGATCATCCCCGAACCCACCTCCTCATGTCTCCCCCCAGCGAAAACCGAGTATTCAGTCGATGTTAGACACACGATAACCCGACTTAGGGATGAAAATGATTTCCAGACGTTCTTTGCCTGGTCGTCTACGATTATGCTATGTAGAACGGGCTATCGTGGCTTCATCATAATTGACTGTCACGTCTTTGCCAATCGTCTTGCAGCGATCAGTTCTGTTTTTGGGGAAAAGCTAATAAAGACTCGATCGAGCTCGTGGCTCGCAAGGCTGTTTCTTTCGAAGCCTCCACAGCTTCCACGGAAACGCGAATCCGAAGTTAAACCGATAGGCTTGAAAAACTAAAGATTGAGTTTTTGCAGGGCATTCGATCCGCAACCGTATCTACGCCCACGCTGATACAGATACATGGCAACCAGAAGGAAATCCCAACCCCCCCCAGGGAAAAACCAAAATTCATAGAATAAACATATCATCACCACCACCCTACCACCTCCCCCCGTCCGCACCTCCCACTCAACAATCTCCTCCTCGTACCTCCTCCTCAGCCCCCGATCCCCCAGCACCTCAGCCGCACACCCCACCTTCTTCGCCCACTCATCCACCGCCCTCTCCATCTCCGGACATAACTCCTGCCCCCGCTTGACCCGATCGGGGTGGCATTCCACCCTCTTCGCCTTCGCAGCCTTTACGATCGCCGCGTGCGGCGCTAGGCGCCGGACGCCTAGTATGGCGTAGTGATTTGGGGGTTTAGTATTGTATTGATGCTGTACATGCTGGCGGTTGGAAGGAGAAGAAGAAGAAGGAGAGGGGGAAGGGCCAAACCTACCTTTCGTAGGGCGCTTCCCATTCCCGTGCCGATTGACAGCTTCAGCGGCCAGATGCGTAGTGTCGAAGCCCATTTTCTCGTGCAGGGAATGGTTTTCTTGGTCGGGGGTGAAGGGGATGCGGATGCGGTGCTTGAGGTACATGTGGGCTGCTTTTTCGCAGCCGGTGGTGTTGGGGCCGATGGAGGCGCTGCAGAGGTCGCAGTAGATGTCGAGGCGCGCGGTGGGGTTGTTGTGCTGCTGGGAGGTGCGGTTGGGCTGGGTTAGTGCGCCTTTGGGGCTGGGGATGGGTTGTTTGGTTGACATGTTTTGTGCTGCGAGGGCGAGGATGGTTAGGATGGTGATGGTTGTGCATGAGGTATTTGATGGGGGAATTCAATATTGGGATACTTAGGCGGATTGAGGATTGAAATACTTAGATGAGGATTAGGGTCTAGGGATGGGACATGGGTTGGAAATATTTTTATAAAAGATTTACAGGGTTAGATGTACATGAGAAAAGGGAGAACAATGCATTATCACATGGCCTCAATGAAATTCTCTTTATCTCATTGTCTGGCGCTAGGCTATGGGATAGGGGTTCTTTGTCATTACCTGCCGAACAGTAAATCTGAGTGTATATTCCGAGTGCCATTTGATGGTTCTATAAGGAAGTGCTATTATTGTAGACGAGAGACAGCCCATTGTATAGGGGTCCTAGCGCTAGCGAGGCGCAAACTAACTAATTCCTATACACGAATCATGCTCTTACACAATAAAAGGCTAATCCACCGCCTTCCAAACTATCTAGGGGGACAGCCTATTAACGACAGGCCATGGACTTCTGGGGAAAGAATATATTAGTAGTCACTTCTTTTCTTTATTGAGCCGTATTTTACGAAGGGAAGAAAATAGACCAGATACTCGAGGACGACTCAAGGTGATGAAGATAGAATAGCTGACTCTGAATCTCTCTTGGATAAATGACCAAAAAAGACGTCAATCCATTGTGATATTGGCAAAGGTGACGTTCCAATTTTCCCGTCTGAAGCTCTCAGGGGTACCATGGTTGGTCTAGCCATCTGCTAATTTCCGTCCCTTGAGCTCTGCTCGGCCACAACTCATTTCAGTTCACCTACTCCAAGGTCAATATTAGTGGAACACTGGAACCAACATGGTACATCTGCTTTAATATGGCGTGTTTCTAAGCAGAACATCTGCATTGATGCCACATTAAAGTCTCGAGCAAGGTTTCATCGCAGTGGAGATCATAACCACACGATTATTCACGACGTTGCGACGCCGCCGTCTCGGACCACAATTTGGCAATCCAGCATGTTACGATAACATCTTGCAAGCTTCGCTCGGCGCCAACTTCAAAGCACAAATTCGGCGTTGCGTCGTCCCATCCACTGCGTGCTAAAAGCATGCCGGTTTCAGTCGTCCATCGAGAGTCCTCGGCCTTTTGCTGCGACCAATCCGGCGTGGTGCGGAACAAGGGCTTTTTGGCATCTTCGTGGTCGTGCCGAATCTTCCAGCCTCCGGTCCAGTCTCGGTGCATCAGGATCATGCCCGGCAGATGATCCTGATGTCGCCCTCGAAGCTCAAATTCCTGATAGTCGGGTCTTAGCCGAACGATGTCATAGAGAACGTCGTTGTCATTAAAATGCCCTGGTGGTAATGGATAGTCCCACATTTCGGCTCGCGTTGGTGAGTGCCGGACACTGATGGAGCTGGTATGGCTTTCCAGCACATGCGAGATTTCGTAAATGTTTTCAGACGGACCCGATGTTCCAGCCATGAAGATAAATTGGCCAACTGCAGCATTGTATTTAAGAGTCCGCGCAAGAGGTTTGTCGTACACTAATTGTAGCTTGGTTCGGTCAGTAGCAACGGTTTCCGTCTCTGGCAAAGCATTTGTGGGTTGGTGGTTCTCTACTGCGTCGGTCTTCTGGACAGGGACCCACTCGATGTCCTCTTTTGACTGAGCCATCGATTCCGTGGAATAATCGACTTGTGTGTCCTGGTATCTTTTGGCATCAGCAGCACAGAGTATGTCTACCACGGTATTTTGGCCTGCTTGGATAGCCAAATCCAATGGCGTCACACGTTGATCTGAGACAACGGATACATCTGCCCCAGCTTCGACCAAAAGACGTACACACTCCACGTGTCCATAAGAAGCCGCCCAGTGCAGCGGAGCCCATTGATAGTTAGTTTGAATGGATGGGTCTGTTCCACTTTTCAGCATGAATCTTACAACTTCTGTCTCGCCATCTTTTGCTGCTGTATATAACTCGCTCACCCCTTGGAGACCTTTGGTGCTCGGGTCGGCTCCAGCGTCTCGTAGAATCTTTAGAACGCTGTTATCCAACGAGCGAACGTTGGCACTCCATGGGGTCCGCCCATCATCATCTTTGCAATCTACCGTAGCTTTGTTGAGTAGAAGAAGCTTGGCAAGAGGCTCGTTGTTGCGTCGTGTCGCCCGATGGAGTGAAGTTTGTCCCGAATTATCTTTCGCATTCACATCCACAGAAAGAGCTATAAGACATTGCGCCATGGCCAAATCCTGTCTTTCGATCGCTAGAAATAGGCTCGTTTCGCCAACTTTCCGAGAGGTTGACTTCAGATCGAGGCCTTGCTCTTCTACAATCTGCCGGAGCTTGGCAATGTCACCATCGTGTGCCGCTAGCAAAAATGACAGTTGCTGCTGTTCAGTGCTGGATGCTTCCTCTTCTAACGTTGCGCGAGCTTTCTCTACAATAAGATCAGAAGCGACGCGCCATTCACGTTGGTTGACTAAGAGTAGTATTCCTTGACCATGGTCATGGCGTAAGTCAACGCAGGCTCCATTGTTAATCAGCAACTCAACAGCTTTCTCGAAGCCTCTCTCCATGGCAAGCCCTAACGCTGTCTTGCTCGTTTCGTCAAGAGCGTCAATATTGGTTGTTTCTTTCAACAGCAGAGAAGCAATCTTTGCAAGCCCCATTGAGGCGGCTAGGTGAAAAGCGGTGACTTCTGGGATCCGGCTACTCCTCATCTTAGTTTCCCATGGTTCTTCGTCGTCTAACTCGGTGATTGTTCTATCACTTGTGATCGTTGTCATACTAGCGGTTGATGAGGAACTTGAAGTGTAATGTTCCGAGATTTCAAGTGCCTCGTCAAATAGTGCAGGCATTTCTGACACCGCCGACTCGGGCGCCAAATTATCTGCATCGATATGAGATGTTGCATTAGTATTAGCGTTCGAATAAAAGCCTGAACGAATCAGGTCTAATGCATCTAGCAGAGATAGAAGTGGCTTCCTTTTATCTGGATGAGAAAGCAGACGGCAAATGACATCCAAAACTGACGGATCAAGGGATTCCTCGGAACTGTTTCTCGCATGATCTCCCATGTACTGTGCAGCATAGCAAGCTAAAGGATACTTCTGGACCATTTCCCATATTTTAGCACCTTTGAGCGCGTCTAAAGTCAGGTAAGTAGCACAAATCAAGGTTATGCCGGAATGGAAATTCGGAAAATCATCCAAATAGCTCTTGGTGCTATAATGAACCAAGTCAACCACATTGGTCCTCTGGTCAACAATAACAAGGCCAGCGCAGAGTTGAGTGATGCTCTGGCCATCCATGATCCAGTCCTCGTCCATGTCGTTGTCTCCAGGCTCCACAGCCAGGGCATGCTGAAGTTCTTTCAATGACAGAGGCCGAAAAGTAAAGCTCACCCATGCGAGCGTTTTCAGAGCAAGTAGCACGTGATCCGGTGCTTGATCTTTCATGCGCTGCATAACGTCATCATAAGTCCCGGTCAGTGTGGTGGGTAAACTTTGTAATTTATTGCGGACGTGCTTGACGGAGAGACCAGCCGCACTAGCCAATGACTCAACGTGCAGTCGAGCAAGGAGGAACCTGAAAAAGTCAGACCAAAACAATGAACATTTTTGATGGGTTATTGGTAGAGACTTACATATCCTCGGCCGTCTTAATAACACCACGTTTGATGTCATTGCGAAGAGTGGAGCTTTTGTCTACTAGTTTCCGAAGGTTTTTGTTTCTCTTGATCTGGTGATCAATGAAGAGTTCGATATCAGCTTTATTGGCTTTGATCTCGAAACGCTCATACGATTGCAAGTCCTCTGCAATGCTGTCGAGGTAGCGAGAGGTTATCAACAAGCGAAGCTTTGGCTGCAACTGATCAAGATTCTCCAGTAACTCCCACCGAAGCTCTTCACTACACTCATCTAGCGCGTCTAGGACACAGTAAACCTCGGTATAGTCGTCAAGGATTGCTGACAACGTCTCCATGATCTCACTCAGGGTTGGTGATGTATTCCGATCATGGTGATGCTCGTAAAGCTTTACAAGCGGGTTAGGTAAAGAATCACACTCTTGGGCCAATTGCTTGAGAAAGCTCGCCAAAATGTTGTCGATAGTCTGGTCGGGTTCATTGTATTTGAGGTACATAAACACTATGCCAACACTATTCTTGTCGTGCTCCGGGCGTTGCTGGCGTAGATGATTAATGACAATCGACCTACACATAGAGTAAGAGATTATTCTTGTAGCACTGGAAAATGGCGTCTCACGCCAATACTGTCTTCCCCGCTCCAGCTAAGACTTGTGTGTTAGCGCTCGCGGTGATATGTAGATAAAGGCCAGACACTTACGTATGCCCCAGCACCAAAGCTGCTTCTGTTTGTCATTCTGCCAATGCTGGAAGGCGTCGCTAGTAAGAAACCATTTGCCTGAGCTTTTTTGGGGCTGATCTGAGATGGTTTGGTGGACTTGTGCTATTCGCAAAGGGGATAGCCAGTTCATAATCGACGATTTGAGTTTCTGCTCGGTTGCTACAATCTCGAGATCAGCTTTATTCAGTATACTGGGCAAGACAATGATTACCTTCTTGCTGCTGGTGGTCAATTTGTTCCAGCCGGGAACTGTACAATTATTTAGATGATGTTCCAGGTCTGTGACCTTGTTTCTGAAACTCACTGCTGATCGTCTGAAAGCAGTAGATTGGCATACTGCTGCAGTCGAGTGACCTTTTCAAGGAGTGAGTAGACCTCGGGTTTCGTAAAAGACCATTTGGCCGCAGTACGAGCAGCTCTTAAGCGACTCTCCTCCTTAAACACCCCAGCAGCTACATCATACTTGAGAGTTAGAGCGAGGTCATGATACGCTTCCTCAAACTGGCGCACAATATCTTTATGGTTGTCCAGCCAAGCTTCATGGTGGAGAGATTCTCTGGCCCGCCTTCGAAGTCGTTCCAGCAAACGGGAGAGGGACGTGGCCTCTTCGGCCAAGACTCTTCGTTCAAGTACATTTTTGGCTTCGCGAGCATACTTGATCAATGCCGAAGCGATTTCCAGGGCGATCTCGACAGTTGCTATGATGCTAGGGGCAGTACTTAAAGGATCCATTCCATGGGTATGATGGTGCTACCGTACCAATCAATATGTGACTATTGCAGCTTCCGGAATGATCAATCTGTGCCAATGGCAGCTTCCAGATATGCATACAATGCGAATTACTTCCAACAAGAGAAGTGAGGAAGAAAAGGTCCACCTTCTCGCTTTTGGGTACTGTGGAGGGTAATCACGACAAATAGCCCCTCTGTTCGCCTTGTGCATCTCGCTTACATGCAGGCTTCATCATGGTGTAACCTTTGGTGACACGTGAAGTTGGCGCTCGACCGCAATGACCGTATCGTCAATGCTATAGTGATAGCCGGTCCTAATCACAAGGCGGCAAAACATCATCCTTAGAGAGTTCCGAGAAGACGAAGTTGCTGAGCGGGGAAACTTCCACTAGTTGTCTGTTCATTATATTGACTAATATGTTAGAAGCTGATAACCAAAATAGATGGCTGTCAGGCCGAATAGCTGTGACCTGACTGATGATAGACATGTGACAACCGTCGTGTGACGCCGCTCTATCGCTAGCTTCATCTTTTACTGGGCGTTTGAGGTTATTTGATGATTTGCTGACGACAGTACAGAGCTTTTCACGCAGGACGTCGGTGGTACAATGGGATAGATGAACAAGGTCGCGAGTCCGATTATTTTTATCGGCGATTAATTAGTAAGCTTTTCTTAGGTAATTTGGATGGCTTTCATTTTGGGTTAGTGTAAGATCGGCACCTACTTCTTCGGTGATTTGTATTACCTAAACGCTTCTCTGACACTTCCTCGGGAGGCACTATTCACGACTACCTGATGCAATCAAGGCTTGCTTATTGAAACGATCTCTGTATCCTGTCGCGATTTAAAGTTATGTCTTGTAGCAAGCTTGCTCCGTTTCTTTTGTTATTACATCTTTACTTTTCGTGCGTCGGTGCGTTATGGCCAGCACCACAAGAATACCATCATGGCTCGTCGACTGTCTGGCTAAGTCCAGCGGCTCGCCTGGAATTCGTGCCTATTCGAAAGCCTCTACAGTCACTACAACAACTTCTGAGCACTATTACGTCAGTGTACGTACCTGTACGGACTTCCTTGACTGTAAAGGCTAAGAATAGCAAGTTTCGATATCTATCCGAGCAGGGAAATTGGGATGGCTGAAAGGGCTCAGATACCCACTCAGATGTTGCTTGAAACTGCTTTCGAGCGAATGAAACATTCTATCATCCAACAGAACATTGTTCCCGACAGTTCCACCCACGAAACACAGACTACGAGCCAGGTAAAAATAATAGTGACTGCAATACTGTTGAGACCGTCGTATTCAAAGAGGTCAAGAACCTTAAACACTTGGCGAATGATGACTATCGCAGCTCCGAAGCGTACTCAATAAGTCTCGCAGGTAATGGCGAAACAATCATCCAGATAACCTCTCCATGAGGAGGCATGAATGCACTTCAAACCTTCTCTCAACTCTTTTTCGCTCGTTCAGATCATTCATTTGGAGATTACTGTTCGTTGGCGCCCTTATCAATTCATGATTGGCCAAACTTCAAACACCGCGGTCTGAATCTAGATATATCACGGAATTGGATCCCGCCGACAGCTGTTATGCGAACCATCGAGGCTATGGCTGCTACGAAATTAAATAAACTCCACCTTCATGCCGCGGACGCGCAATCATGGCCTCTGGAGATTCCATCACTGCCCGCATTAGCCGAGAAAGGCGCATATAGTGAGTCCCAAATATGGAGTGTGGCAGATCTAGAGGCTGTTCAGCATCATGGGTTACTACACGGAGTCGAAGTATTTCTCGAAATTGATCTTCCTGGGCATACCACCGCCATCGGCGACGCCTTCCCCGAGTTGATGACTGCTGCGAACGAAGATCAATGGTCTCAATTTGCATTGCAGCCACCTTCAGGCCAGCTCAAACTGAACTCCTCGGAGGTCACGCAATTCCTCAGCACTCTTCTGAACGATCTGCTTCCTCGACAGTCACGGTGGACTTCAAAGTTCCATATAGGTGGGGACGAACTCAACCTGAATGCATATACCCTAGATCCACGGTCCGATCTTCTTCACCCACAGTACTTCAACCGCTCGTTCAAGCTTTCGTCGATCACATTATCTCAATCGTCCAATCCCACGGACTTGAGCCGATAATTTGGGAAGAAATGGCGCTCGAATGGAATCTCACACTTCCCAGCTCTGTAACTGTGCAAACCTGGCTGTCGACATCCGCACTGAATGCAGTACTCGCAAAGGGCCACAAAGTGCTCTTTGGTTCAAGCAGCCATTGGTACCTCGACTGTGGATTTGGCTATTATGTGGATCCAAGCCTCCAAAACCCAAATCTCTCAGATGCAGATCGCGAAATCAAGCCACCCTACCTGGATTCCTGCAGTCCTTATAAGAATTGGCGACAGGTCTATTCGTATAACCCTCTCGAAGGCGTGTTAGAAGAGCATATGCATCTCATCGAAGGTGGAGAAGTCCATATGTGGGGAGAGCTTACAGATAGTGTTTCATTGGATACTAAGTTGTGGCCTCGAGTTGCAGCAGCAGCAGAAGTCATGTGGAGCCAGACGGACAAGATGCCGAATGAGGACACTACTAGACGTTTGGCTGACTTTCGCGAGAGACTTGTCGCTAGAGGTATAAGTAGCAGTATGGTGCAGATGGAGTGGTGCCTGAGACACGAAGGACGGTGTGCGCTTTAAGGATCAAGGTATGCAATCGGAATGGGGTGCCGGCATGAGCTGAATATGTGATAGCCAAAAGATTTTGATGAGCGCCTCATTCACGTCGATAAAGCACGGGCGTCTAGATTACGAAGGAGAAATCCCGATTTTACTAAGAGTTTACCAATCAGCAGCACACAGCCTTGTTCGAGGCGAAGGCCCCAGCCACCTCCTGCAATTTCGCTCCTCATTAATGCTGATCACACAACCTTTCTCAGCAGCCCCACGTCGCGAAATTGCCTAAATCTACGCAATTGTCCATAGCTTCCAGCGCATCAATTTCTTTCACTAATGGAGATGATCTCGTAGACTTTTGTGTTATACAATATCCGCGACAGCGATACCATTGACTCCCGTCTGGCTTACATTGCTACGCCAATCTTGAGATCCCACAACTGCGATACTATTAAGCTTAATATCCCCGAGACCGCAAACTTACTGCTGAAGCGAGATACTCCGAGGGCCTCGGTAAACCCGTTCTCGGCGCCCAAGTGGCCCCCTTGTCATCATGGAAACTGCATTTGATCGTGCTGCCGTATATAGAAAGTATTGTGGGGCTCTTGATTATGCACAGAGAGAGATTCGGCTTTTGAGAGTCCATCATTCTGACAACCAAGAGGTTGTCTGTGATATCAGCACCGTATCTCTCAACGAGCCGCCCGCTTATTTGGCCCTCTCATACGTCTGGGGCGATCCAAGCGACACCAAGCCTCTAGTGCTCGGTGGACGAGACTTCCCTGTTACAGCTAATCTGAAAGCCGCGCTGATGATCATTTCTCGTCAAGCTCCTGTGGAGGGAACTATGTTGTGGGCTGATGCTGTTTGCATCAACCAGGCCGACATGGAGGAGAAAAGTCGACAAGTCAATATCATGGGAGAAATATATAGACAAGCCACTGAAACCATTGTATGGCTTGGCCCAGAAGAAAGCGAAAGTAAAAAAGCAGTGGGAGCTCTAAAGCGCATGTCTGATTGGATTATCGAACAATACAATAAAAAGGATCCTGGATTGCTAGCGTGGATGCTGCGCAACATTGCAGACCCAAGCTACATGAAAAGACTAATTGACGGACTTGACTTTGGCTTCGAAATTAACCATGAAATCCCACTGGAGCCTATAACAGCACTTTTCGAGCGTCCTTGGTGGAAGAGAGTGTGGACTATACAGGAGGTTGCTCTCTCCTCGCAGGTCTACATCTTGTGTGGATCCGAGCGGATGCCATGGGAAGTTTTGGAAAATGTCGCTACTGTATTGACGATGAAGCTCGGGTTCTCCCCTCCTCTCGATCATTTTACCATGAAAAATATCTTGGAAATTCTCAGCCTTCGGTGGCATTACAGACAGCTTCATCTTGACGACAAAGCCACTCTAAGCAGAATCTCGTTGATCGACTTGATATCCATGAGTCGAATCGCGGGTTACAAATGCACCGATCCTCGCGATTATGTCTTTGGAATGTTGGGTATGACAGAAGATGCGATAGCGAAGAGGATTACGGTTGACTATGAGAAGAGCACTGTCAGAACTGTGTTCATGCATGTGGCCAAGCTGTCATTAGAAACCTATGGACTCAAGGTCTTTAGTCATTGCTTTCTGGAGCCTCAACCTGGTCTTACTTCCACCGTTGAAGATCGGTATATCAAGGATGACGCGGCAGAAGCTGTAAAGAGCCACTCGAGTAAAGAAACGCATCAGCAGGTACTCGGAACCGATCCGTCGCATCCAGATTCGATTACTACTAGCTTCAGGATCCCATCTTGGGTGCCAAGGTGGAGCAACTCGCGCTCTCAACTAGAATCTACAACGCAAGATCTAGACGGGAAACCCTTTAAAGGCGCTTCACTGAGCTTACCTGACGTGAAGCCTTTGCTTGAGTTCGGCAGTCACGACACACTACTTTTGAAAGGTGTCTTCTTGGATCAAGTCGCCCGTACTTACGCCATGCCCTACGAGCGACCTACTCTGAACGACTGGTTCCAGGAACTGGCTTTGATGATCCAGGACTCATCAGTCTACCTATCGGAAGAGCAGAAAAGGAACGCACTATGGCGGACTCCATGCGCGAACGTTATCTCGGAAGCCGTTCGATTAGGTCGTACGGCAACCCAGGCAGATGGACGTTTCATTGACGTGTTGCTCACACACAAAGCTACCGAGACTGCGGAGATACAATATAGCAAAGACAGCAGCGCCATCCCAGGCACTGGAAAAGAGCACGTGAAAAGCCGTCTACGCCTTGCCTGGAGCTTTCCGAAGCCAGAGATGTTTGAAGAATTGGAGGTTTGCATGAGGGACTATGCATTTTCCATCTTTTCCCTTGATTGGAAGATATATATCACGCGGAAGGGTTATCTGGGTTTAGGACCAATCTCGACCGAAACAGGCGATCAGATCTGCATCTTCCCTACCGCCGAAAAACCTCACATCTTAAGAAATGTCGATGACAGAGGTCGCCATCTTCTCGTCGGAGAGACATATGTTCATGGGCTAATGAACGGGGAGCTTCAGGCTTCTGAGATGCAGCCAATTACGTTGATATGAGCGAAGTAATTTCGGAAACCAACGATGCCTCTTAACTCAATGATCTCACGATTGTGGCTTTCAACTTTCATTCCTTTGCTGCAATGTAGGTTCGAAATCGGCACTGGATTGTGTTAGTGGTGAGTATCTCTCGGACTCTGTGAATTTTGCTTCCTTGACCCCGCGACTCTTGGGTTCGTCGTTTAAGATGCAAGCAAACTGCAAGTAGCTGAACAGTGTAAAGTGGTTGAAATGCTCAATGTCCAAAGGGCCTAAAGAAAGCCAAAGATTTGGAAGCTGACTAAGCTTATCCAGCGGGAGGTTTTACCCGAAAGGCAGGTGCAACCACGTCATCCAGAACATGGAATCCACCGACCAATCAGAAGGCTCGTAATTCAATTCTGCTGACCTTATGTAGGATGGACACATTTTGGTGCTCGTGCCAAATCTTCATCTGTTTGTTGGAGTTCAGGGGGTTTGACTGACCGGATCTTATCTCGGTCTGCAATCACATGAAGTTCCTGGCTGCATTGGCATAGCCGCTATCACGCCAACGCCAAACGACTTCCTACTACTACTTAAGCGCTTCGCATCAGCCCTCGTACCAATGAAGCTGAGCTGCTGATTGCCCGACTTCGTGCATGCCCATTGAGGAAGGATAGAGAGATGAAGTAATCGCACTTGCCGATCGTAGCGCTAATGCCGAAGTCTCGCGTGGTTGCTGAAGCTAAATACGTACTCCGTACACAAGGCAGATGGACGCAGATCTTAAACCGTCACCGCCACCAACGGCACTCGTCGCAAAAGTTTCACGCTAACCGGAACAGGCTCTATACAGCGCTCAGGTCAGAGATCTGCACCCCCTCATTATGACGCCCACTGGCAAGGCTTACTTCTACTTTAGCAACGTCCATGGGTCTCTCAAGCGTTCCTAGTAACCCCTTCTAGTCCCTGGTACCAAGCTCGAAATTCAACTAGAGATCGGCGCTGGCATGGGGCTGACTGCTAACGGCAGCGACAAGCACCCATGGGAGGCTGTATCTTAGGGCTGGTGCGACATATAAAGCGATGACCATTCCCTTGGATTTCCATCTCGTACCATCGCGACGAAACCCAGAAGACAAATATCGAAGTCTACCCATCAAATAAGTACCATGAACTCCGACACCAAGCACATGGAGGCAGCGACCTCATTCCCCGCAACCTACCCAGACGACAAATCTAGCGCACCCCCACCACCCTACTCCGAAGATGCCGCAAACCAACAAACTCCCTCCGACATCAAAGACCTCTCCTCACAGCGCACCTCATTATCTTCAGAAACCTCCTCATTACCCTCCAAAACCCAACCTTCACGCACCCTCCACTGCGTAACGGACGGTCTAAGCCTCACCAGCGCCCGCGTCCTCGACACCGACAAATCCACCCTGGCCTACAGCATCAAATACCGCCTGCGCAAAGCGCACCTGAGTCTCGTCTGCGCGACCACAGGCGTCACCGTCGGCACCGTGAGCTACCACTGCCGGACCACCCGCATCGATATCACTGTCCGCGATACACCGCTCTCGCTAACGAGCACCGGCATGTTCAGCTGCGGATATAGCTTTGAGTCGCCTGCGCTGGGCGGGCAGATGATGAAGTGGAAGACGCAGAAGAGGTGGGGGACCGATTTGGTGTGTGTTGATGAGCGCGGTGAGGTGTTGGCGAGGTATGTGTTTAGTCGGTTTAGTCTGAGGAAGTGTGGTCGCTTGGAATTGTTTGTGGATGGGGGGGATGAGAAGCTGGTTGATGAGGTGCTGGTGTCTGGGTTGGCGGTTGTGGAGTGGGCTGTTATGACGAGGCAGTCGAGTGTGCCTGTGCCTGTTGTGGTTACGTCGTAAGAGATGGGTGGAGAGGCGGTAGGGGAGTTGTGCTTTTGTTTTTGTACCCTCTCATGTTCGAAGTTCCATGGAGTCGGTCTGTTTTGTGGATAGAGTCTGTGTTCCGGAGTATTTCTCCTTCCATTCTGTCTTTCTTCGTCAACTGCACCACTTTTCCTTCCCTCCATTCACACTCTATCCATAGCCCACCTCTTCAAGATAATCCTTTTATCAAACCCAACTCTCCCCCTCGGAAAGGCTTCAAAAAAATTCCAGTGAAACATGAATGAAATTATAAATTCAATACAGTTTCTAAGTCGAACGACCATCTCTTCCATCCAAACTAGCACTCGCCGCTCTAATCCACACTTCAGCAAGACTATTGCTATAGTTACTTACGGATTAAGACTTATTATAGACACTTGCATAAAAGCCTCGAGGAGACACATATTGGATGAATCGCGTTCTTGTTTTCTGCGGTGGTTCTGGTAACATATTCGGCACTTGCCGATGGTACCGCCCTGCAGCGTTTCTCTCAGCAATTCCATCCTTCGTGGCGGTAGGGGCTGTGGTTTCCCCGTTGCTGCTCTAGGATCAGCCGCCATTCGAACACCAGTACATCCGGAAACCTAACAGATTCCCCAATCTGGGTATCCCATGCTCTGAGCGTTTTATCGAGTCCTAGTGCGGCTCTTAACTCGCGGGGCTTAAGACGAGCATCCTCGCCAACTTCAGGATTCGCGATTCGGCATGAGTTGGTTCATAGCTTCGCCATCCAAGGAATGCAAGTCGTTGAGTGATCAACCACTTGATTCAAAACAATAAAAGAGATGTGAAAGGATCAGGTGTGCTGCAGAAAGCCTTTGTGCTTTGATCTCGGGATTATAACTAGAAGTTTTGCCATTATTGGGGATCATAAGACTGATCCCCAAAAGTTTAGCAAGCAGCGGCGCTGTGAGAATAGATTGGCTGATAGTACAGCTCACTTGGACTGTACAAAGGGCGGGAGCAAATCTCGGTTTTCAGGTTCTGAATAGGATCAAGTGCGAGTACGTGGATCCATTGCAAGTTCCGCTGTTTCACACTCATTTGATGTCAATGGATATCGACAGCTATTGTTGATTCACTCATCGGGATTCAATATTGTTAAGCTGGAGCACTTTTTAAACATGACAATCTGAAAAACGTGAGAGATGAGAGATAGCGACTGCTTGCCAAGCTCGCCAAGGCATACTTTCTCAAAAATTACACTTTCTACTGGATAGAATGACGAGAAGACAGGCAACAAGTGATGCGAATTTCTCGCAGAAATTTTCAATCTTCCATTTTGAGGGTTAGGGTATTTCTTGACAAGCGCTTATCGGTGGCAAGCAAACTAGCCGAGGCGAGTTTTCTATCAGAATTCCAAACATTTCACTGACTTCATGAAAAAGCGTGATTTCTATCAGAGATCTCTGAACCATTGCAACTCTGTCATCATACCATACACTGGTGAAGGATGACACCCTTTCTTTGGCGCCCGAAAGTCGTACAGAGGTTACCTAATGCGCAGCCTCGTCGTCGGCGCCAAGACTGCGCACGCCTTTTCTGCTGATCGCACATTGGGCTTCTTTGCGTCATGTCGCGTCTCAGTAGGTCACACCGGGTGCCTGAATCGTCATTGACCACTTGGCAACATGTTTGGATAGGTATATCTCATACAAGATCATTCCCCCAACTCTAAAGTCGGATCGAAGACTTTTCAATGTTCGTCGATACTTGGTTCCCCAGGATCCAGGATTATGCCACTCAAATCTCGCAGCGCTTTTGGATTCCAACGACATTTTCGTAAGCAAAGCGCCACAGACTTTGTATATTTTATCACATTCTGCTACCTCATTCTCTTCGGTATCTTGAATTCCTTGTACGTCGAAACTGCACCATACCAGAAAGCCGCGCAGTTCAACGCTTACAATGTCAACAATGCTGTAGTGAACCCTGTTGTCTGTTCATTTCCTATCAGCAGTCAGTACCACAAAACGCCCAGAAGCATATGTTATCTTCTTTTGATCGTTACGGTCTTGATCCGCAATCAAAAATGGCTTGCAGCAGGTGCCGCAGCCTCTGTACTCACTTATTCTGGGGTAGCCGCTATTCATTTGCTCGTCCTTTTTGCAACCAATAACAGATTACATCTACAACAGGCGAAGACTCGTTGCGAATCAATTCCTACTCCAGGCTCCAATACTCGATTTGCTGCATGTGCTGGGATTTCAGATCCTGATGTCTCCATAATCGTGCGCATAGTGACTACCGTCATGTTAGGCGCTTTGCCTATGGTAGCTTGGTCAACTACGTTCAGAAAATCAGCGAGCAAAGCTATTCTGATGTTCTGGCTTCTACTCTTAGCCGTGGGTCACACATTCTATCCCTTAACAAGCACCAACCCGAATTTTCACTTTCAGATATGCCCGAAGGATTACGTCGAACCCCTTCCCAAAAAGAACTTTCAAGCACCTGTTTTTGATGATACCTGGTCTGAGTCCTTTCACTCACTCGTCTCGGCTTCGCAGCAAGCATCTCCGCCTTTCGAGAATGACTCCGTCCCTGCCTGTCTCTACTCTTGTTTTGCCACAACTGCTTATGTCGGCCGTAACGACCAGGAAATTGTAGTTTATGCCGCCAAAAAACCGAATCCATTCATCAAGTCCGTTTCAAAGCAACGACTGGCTGTTATTATATTCTGGTGGGCTTACGCCTTCCTCGCTCTTCTCACCTTTCTCACCACTGAGAAGCAGCGCCGTCTTCCTAAATGGGTGTTCAAACGAGTATGCTCTGTTGAGTATCACCAAAAACCATGGATGTCAATTTGGAAGCGCAGCAGAACGAATGAAAATGCCACAAACATGGTCAGCAGGGATCAAGGCAGTGGTAAAGATACTATGATGGCAAAGTCTCTGGCTGTGGATAAAGCTCCTTCTATGAGGCATTTCCAGGTCACAATATTACGCTTGGTCCAGTTCGTCACTCAGATCAGCAGCGTGGCCGCATTCGTTGGAGTGTTTTTGTACAACGAGATAACAGAAAATGCTCTTCACCAGCGGTTCCTAGAGCAAGAGCAATTTGCCGCTGTCGGTCAATGGAGTTGTGTAGCTGTTGTACTACTAGTGCTCTTTGCGGCGGTCGTGGGTCGGATATGGGCCACCGATGAAGAGATCCAGAGCACAGAGAAGGACGATGAGAGCCGTGACGTAGAGTGGATGGGTATGGAAGAATGGGATTGGAGAGTTGGATATGCTTCTTAATAAAGTTTATGCATTGTGGGACAAGCCACGACGGTATGACCAGGACGTGAACAAGACTCGCCTTTACGCCAATTCTCTGGGGTTTCCACAATGTGTTACCAAGACTCGCAATGGCGCTAGCAGGATGACAATTTTACGGCTCATTGCTACGAGACAAATCGCGACGTTATGAACACGAGTGTGAACACATTCGTTCACGCGCATTTTCGTCGGGTTATCACAATATGTCACCAAGAGCGCTAGTTACTTTTATGAGTAACTGCTACGAGATCTCGGAGACCGATGCGGCTTCTTCTATCATCTGACAGGATATAATATATCAAATCAAGCTAACAAAACGAAGATAAAGTATAGCTTAAATCAGTCAATTAACGCGGTCTGTTCATAGGAACGATCATGATGTTCTAAACACTCATTTTCTATATAGCTTTAGATCCCTACTTTCGGTGGTCCGTGGTCGATGAAAACCTGAGGATGACAGCTCAACTATCACAGGCACATAAAGGTGACTCGGTGTTACACCAACGCAGAGCTTTCGCACTGACCCTTTTTTCGCGAACAGAACAAATGCAAAGCCAAGCAGCAGAAAAAAGCCTCGCCAGTTCCATCATTGCGTAGGGGTCAAAGCGCAATAGGCGCAAACTACATATATAATTTTTTTACACACAAATCTTGCTTTTACACGATAAACGGCTAATCCACCGCCTTCCGAACCACACCAGTTCCATCATAAGTCAGCCAAGTCCCCACCTTAAAAAACGGTACCAAATTCCATATGCGCTTCTGGGAAATGACCATCTTTCTTCCCGCTTAAAACCACCACATTGGGGGCGTAGTAATAATCCGAATAAAAACAACACAACCGAACTGCAGAGGTGACACTTTAACTACTCCAGAACACGATGAAAATGTACATGTTTAGCCCACAGACTTGGCAGATAGCGCTCGATACAGTCGATGTTTTATACATATACAGAAGTCAAAACCCTTTCTCGGCATGGCAATGAAAGGGGATATGGTCGACGATCTGAATTGCGAGTATGTGAATCAAAGAGTTATTTGGAGAGGGCGGTATTGGTTCTTGAAGACTGAAAATGCGACCACGTTCGATGTCCCGGAAGGAAGGAAGTGAGATGGATCTTCCGAGCAAGTTTCCCAATAATAAACCGCAAGAAAAATCTATCCGTCAACGTAACCGAACCCTTTACTTTCCCACCAATTCTGGATAGCCGGGTTGCGGGATCTCGTGCCCTGAATACTATTAACATTATTACAGCAAAGTTCTTTCTCCCTCTATCGAACGCGCCTTCCATTCCTCCCCCTTCCCAACCCCAAAAAAAAGACGACCAGGCCGCAGTCTCGCAAAACAGGTTCCAACCTCAAACCCAATCACCAAAAACAGCCATCCTCTACCGTGTCTCAGCATCCCCACCTCTGCCCCCAGCACCTGGATTGAAAAAATCTGCGATGAGCTTTCTGTCTAAGGTACGTGGATTGTTGTCGGGAATGGGGATATGAGTGTATTTTTGACGTTGGGCTGAGTTTGGAGGTTTAGAGTTGAGCGGTCTTGGGGGCCGGGGTTTCATGTAGGCTTTCATCTATTCCTCCTGCTACGTATAGCTTGCGAGGTGGGAGCTTGTGAAGAACCCTTCTGTTTTTACTCGCGGCGCGATGAGACAGAATTAGGATCCCCATCATCATTTATCTGGACTGAAAAGACGGGGCACCGCTCTGATCCCCCACTCCCTATCCCCCACTCCCTATCCCACCCACCTACCACCTACCCTCTCCCTCCTCCCTCCTCCCTCCTCCCTCCTCCCTCCTCCCTCCTCCCTCCTCCCTCCTCCCTCCTCCCTCCTCCCTCCTCCCTCCTCCCTCCTCCCTCCTCCCTCCTCCCTCCTCCCTCCTCCCTCCTCCCTCCTCCCTCCTCCCTCCTCCCTCCTCCCTCCTCCCTCCCTCCCTCCTCCCTCCTCCCTCCTCCCTCCTCCCTCCTCCCCCTCCCTCCTCCCTCCCTCCCTCCTCCCTCCTCCCTCCGCCCTCCTCCTCCCTCCTCCCTCCTCCCTCTCCCTCTCCCTCCTCCCTCCGCGTCTCCTTATCCATAGAAATAAATAAACGCGTCTCAAAATCTAGCTCCCTGAGAAACTGAGAACCAGAGCAGTTCGATGTCTGTGAGGCGGGGCTCTGGGTTTGCTCACTATGAAAGAGGGAAGGGAGTCACGGGGGGGGGGTGGTGAGATTGGGTGGGGTGGGTTGGGAGTTGAATGGGGCGGTTGGCAGAGGGGGTTGGGAGCGCTGAGGGCTCTTGCTGCGCATGTGGGACCACGTGTAGATTTGCCGGTTTCTCTCAATGAATGGGCCTAGAGTGGATGTACCTCCCTCTACGAGTGCATGTGATAGTATTACGATTCGCAAAGATGTTGGTACAGGAGGTTGCACAGATCGGAATGATAGGTTTGGATTAGGTTGGGGATTGTTATAACTATGTCTATGGAAATGTGGTAGGAGCTTGTGACTTTGAGAAGTGATCTGTCCTGTCACTTCCACCCCTGATAGAGTCCGAGGGTACGTATACCCCTAGATCCCATGAATGTAGCCCACCAAGTCCGAGGATGAGTATATCTTACGACGCTATGGACGTAACTAAGCATCCAACGATGACCTGCGAGATTTCATTAGTGGAGATCGTCAGGCAGGGATTTGAGGCTTACCATGAGGATGATCAAGCAATTCAGCCGTGGCGAGGAAGTCCATAGTAATTGAAGTGGCTTCCTGCGAGAAAGTCAGCTAGAAATAATCTCTTGTACAGTGAGACTGACCATTTGGTTAGCGAAGATAGCTGAAACCCAGCGTGGACTTCCGAGAACACTCGGATGCTAAGAAGAGTCAGCTCTGGTAAGGATCTAGATGAGGCGAGGAACATACTATTAGAGCCAAGGCCCTTGGAGGTAATCCGATATTACCCCGGAGTAGGCACTGGTGTACGGAGATAGTGCAAACACTCCACCCACCAAGCCTCATGATCCGGTAACATTTCCGAGACGGAATTCATCTGGTCTGTTTTTTCCTTTCTCGGGATGAGAAAGTATGCGAGCAGCAGGTAGTCCAAGAGCTTCCGGCATGCTTGTCGACACAATGCCGGTAGATGATATCCCTTTGCCTCTTCATACATTTTTTGAAACGCCATGGCCGCTTTTACGGCGGTGGGAAGATCCGATTGGGTTTTTCTGAACTTTGGAGCATGCCAGCAGGCACGGTGGGTCTCTTCGAAGAGCTTCAACGTGAAAGGGCGTGACTATGACACGATCAGTTGAGTAAAAACCCCTAGCAAGGAGGATAGTCTCTCACTCGTGTCCACTCCTTCCGCTTCAGAGCAAAAGGGTTGAGCGTGCCAGGATGTGTCTCAGTCATGATATAGAAGAGATCGACGTCTTGATACGGAACGGAAGGGCCGCACAAAGAATTGTTCAGGTTATCAGGATCAAGGTCGTGGATTGAAGCGTAGAGAAAGGGAGTGAGTGAGGGAACGCTGGAAGGTTCAGCTAAGCTGTGATTCGATGGGGAGAAACTTACGGAGTAACCCCGCAAGCAGGGGAGGCCTGAACAGGTTCGTCGTCGGAGAGTTCTTCAGGCTTGATGGAGTAGCTATCGGTGTCTTGGACCTCAGGCTTCGACATGGTGGAAAAGAAAAGGACGAGACACTGTCGAGGATGTGAAGCGTGGATAATAGACAATGGAATCAGGATGTGCACAGGAAGCCTTCTAGATAGTATAGCAAGAAGAGAGTGAAGAGTTCCAGGTGAGAAGACGAGGAAAAGACTTGGGGGGAGGAAGATGTAATAAGGGAAGTTGATGACGACAAAGACATTGCTGCTATCTCGACTGGCGGTGAAGAAGTCTAATCTCGGCTGATGGAGCAGCAGTGGAGTCCTCTGTGCAACCTGATCATTGATAAAATGGAATTGTCATCTTCCCATAACCCTAGAGGGGAGACGACTAGCGATAACAAAGCCCTTCATGTGACTCGCCCAAGTCCCGTCTTCCGGAGATCTCGATCTTGGTTGCTGATCGGAAGGTGGATGCGGGGTGGCAAAGCATTTGTCACAGAGCCCTAATCCCCTCAACCATATCTGTAAATGGCAGCTCCATCGGATTGGTAGACAAGGGAGGCATTCCGTCATCTCAGCATGATGGGAAAGGGCAACGGTGCCCTAAGGGTAGGGAGGTGATGGGACTGAACGCAGCATTGAATGGACGTTTGCCCATTAACAAGCGAGTAAAATAATAGCAAGTGTTGGTACTCGAGAAAAGTTGGATGAATGACGTGGTGAGAAGATGTGCGACGTTGAGCGGGCTGAGATCCTATTCTTGCCTGGACTTTCGACGGATGACAAGATCAAATTTGACATATCGTGTGGTCCGATAGAGGCGGCAAATGCAAGAGTACCCCTTTGTGGTGTCAGCGATGCTGACACAGCACAGTAGATGACGGCCACAGCATGCTGGAAGACGACTACCACCTGATAGAATAGTGTTAGACAGAGAGTAGCAGCGACAGGCAAGGAGTAAGGAAGACAAATCTTACATAGATCCATTAGTATGATAGCGGACTCGTTCGATCCAGATCCGCCTAATGGATAACAATGTCATACTTCTTTCTGCACATTCTGACCTCCCGCTGTTGGCCTTCTTTCTGCTTCAATCGTCGCTCTCTCATCTCTCGTCTTTGCAGCTTCTTGTCTCGGAATTCGCTACTGCTCATCCTTCGGATGAAGAAGACAAGCTCTACAGGCCTCTTCTCTGCAAAGTTGTGGTCTGAGTTGAAGACGGTTGGGTCGAATGAAGTTAAATGGTAAGTCTGTCTGTCCTGAGACATGATGCTAGAAATGGAGAAAGAAGTAGTCAAGTGTCTGGAGACTCCGTGAGAAAAAGGTGATAGTGAAGTTTGTCAAGTACTGGTCTTGATAGCTGGGAGCTTCGACTGGTTGAAGATGCAAGATACGATAATGTAGAGCATCTTGGAGCCTTATATCGTCCAACCTCCACATGGCTCTACCGCAGCAATGCAATGCATCACTTGCCTACGCAGATGCAATGCATCACTTCGCTACGCAGAGCCGCTCAATCAGCCGCGTCGCACCAGTCTTCTGTTTGATAAATTGACAATCATGCAAGAAGTGATAGGAGCTGGAAGGAACCGCGATGATAGCTAATACAGCCTTAGCCTCGTGTAGCGCCACTAAGCGCTCAAGACTCACGGCTGTCCAATACCTTTGGCATACTTGGAGACACACCCCTGTGCTAGCTTCTGGTTTCGCGTTTCCGCAGTGCCCCCTGCCTAGCCGCCTGTTTCACGCCATATAGCGCCAGCGGTTAAATCGACTCTCCTATACGATCGCCATTTTCAACATGCTGCGCTATGCTAAAAAGGTCGTATTACTGGACTGGAAATAACTTGAATAATTTAGCAAGCCGAGACAAGTATTTCGGTAACCTCAAAGAACCCTGGAAAGGCTTCATGTAGTACAGATTTGCATGCCTTCTAGTAGGACAACTATGAAGCTTTCGAAATTTCTGTTGATCATGTTGTCTTCCGCACCTCAGCGTTTCAGGCTTGAAACTGTCACTTGTTAGGGGAGAAAGAGATTAGCCAGACTTGCAAGCTAACGTGCAACTACGTCTCTACCTGAATACTTGATTTAGACGCATCTCATCACAGACGATCATTCGCCTCCAGTCGGACCTGTGAGCACATTATTCCTCGATAGTCGTTTGTTGCAACGAATGCGAAGTTCCCTTGAATATGGAACCCGGGTATTTTGGTCCTTTTCCGAACAACCCCCAACTAACCTCCCGCCTGTCTACACCTGGCCAATAGCTGTTGAACCCTCGGTAATTACTAACCATGATGTGGGAAGGGTAGTGAGTGTCAGTGGGACCGTGACAGAAGTTGGCGGTGATGTGGGGTAAGGAAGGAACTCTTTGTCTGCTTCTCACGCGGGTGTAAGTCGTGGCGTGAACGGAGCTCCTGTCACAGAAAAGGTGGTCAGTATTTACTTGCGAGACCCAGAATACTATCGGTAGGCTGTTCGAATCTGTTACCGGATGGTGAGGATACTGAGATCAGGGCACTCCATCGCTGTAGCTTCGCATAGCCGGATCAGAGCGTCGTCTTCGTCTATCTTTCGTTGCGTGTTGCCGTTGGCTTGGAGTCTAGGCCTTAAAAAGCCTTTGGTCCAGATCATTGGAATTGTGGCATTTCCGTTGACCGACTGGCGTAGTATTGTTGGTGACAGGATCTTTGAGATTCAGAAGTCGGAAAGATCGAAGTATGCCTCGTTTTATAGGCTGACCCCGATAGACAGTCATCCTATTAGCTCCGGAGCACACCGTTGTAGTCAGCATTATGACGAAGGTCTTTTTTGAGCTCTGGATGAACGATATTAAGCAACTAGTCACCAACTCTCCAGCGTCATACTATAAACAAGCCGAAGCGGTGACAATTTCTAGGTAGAGCGCAAAAAGCTGACGAAACTTTCATAGGGCTGACTGTCAATGATTTCGTGACATGAGACTCAGTCAAAGGAACAGGCCTGTGAATCAGTGCCAAACTTGACCGGGTTCCTGCATGAATAGCGGCGCTGTCGTCATATCTTGTGTAGCTCGAGATTTGCCAGCTTGTATAAATTGCGCTGGGTACAGTTTCGCCCATTTGGTGTCCCCAAGTCTCAATACTCTGAGAGGAACAGGCTATTATTTTTGTTTGAATCGTAACTCTAAAGCGACCATTGATTTAGTAACACACCGCGAAGCTTACCTCGGCCCAACACGCTTTACTATTATCAAGGTCAACGCTGAAAGCTCTCGACAAGATGGACAATATAACCGTCCTTGACAGACAACATGACCATATAGAGCAGCAGCCGAACCTCTCCTCGGATCCTGAAGGCTGTGACGCTCCATATGAGGGTAATCATCATCTCTCTCCAGTAGATTGGGATTTCTACGGGTTGAGTCTTGAAGTGGAGTTGCTGGATAACTACGAGCGGGGCGGTTACCATCCAGTCCATCTCGGAGATACTTTCCAAGAAAGATACACCGTCATCCATAAGCTTGGCTTTGGTGGATCAGGGACCGTTTGGCTGGCCCGTGATAAACTGCAAAATCGTTATGTCGCTCTCAAAATACTCTGCGCGGAGGTATCAACTGACTCTCACGACGTTGAGATACTGGAATTCCTTGAGCAGAGAAATGATAGCGGACCAGGCCGTCAATACATCGCCTTCTTGCTCGATCACTTCCAGATAGAGGGCCCCAACGGATCGCACTTATGCCTTGTATCCGAAATCCTAGGGCCTGCCCTGTCACAGTTGGCATTATCAAGCAAGCAGCTTCGTGGTAGTGTGGCGAGAAAGGTCGCCCACCAAGCTGTCGAAGCCGTCGCGTGGTTACACTCTCATGGAATATGTCATGGAGGTACCAGAAGCTGCATCTCCTTGGTAAGGTATTGACCGATCGCTTACACATAACCAGATTTGACAGCCGCAAACTTTGCCTTGGAGCTGGCAAGTATTGATTCATGGTCAGAGCAGGAACTTTACAACCATATCGGCAAGCCTCGCACCGAAGCCGTTAGGAGGGCATCCGGCAAACAGATCCCGCCTTCCATCCCTCAATACCTTGTGGAAGCTGCCTCATTCTGGCAACTCGATCCACAAATGTTGACGGGAAACATACGGCTGATGGATTTCGGGATCTCGTACTTCGCTGATAAGCCTCCAGTCGATTTGGGTACACCGCCCGGGTTCGCTGCACCAGAGATCTTCTTCGAGCAAACAGTGGGCCAGGGTACTGATCTATGGGCCCTCGGTTGCACTATATACACCATTCGATCCAACGCTACAATGTTTGAGATCAGGTGGGGCGGTCTGCCAGAGGAGTGTATTGGCGCGGTGGTAGAAGTATTGGGGCCGCCACCACCCAAATGGAATGACCTCTACTTCAATGAGGACGGGAAACCAAAGCCGCGCGGCGGCGCGAGTGAAAATGGAGAATCACCGTCATGGGCGGATTATGTTCCGGATCGGATACCGCTGTCTGAGATCACAGCCAATATTGCCGACGAATACCATGGCCCGCCCAGAGAAGAAGATAATCGTCCAAGAGAAAAGCTACCAACGGAGCTGAGGATGACAGCACAGGGCTGCACTTTTGTGTCGCCTGAAGAAAAGCCCATCATTGCAATCGCAACGGAAGAGGCAGATAAGCTCGAGGACCTGCTGCAGAAAGTCATCAGGTGGGATCCGAATGAGCGTGCTTCAGCTCAAGAGCTACTGGTACACGAGTGGTTTCGGGGAGATTTTGAGGACAGCAAGACAGCGGAGGGCGCACCTGATCTATTTCAGTCATAGAATAATGGTTTCGCGAAGACCAGGCTGAATGCGTTTGGAGCGCGGCAAGGGGTCTACCCTTCTTTTAGCGTAGAATACACCCGGGAGCAGCCCTTGGTACTTAAAATAATAATACATTATTTTGGGACAGACCACCCCTGTGTTGATGGTGATCATCGCGCCTTTCAATACGATCAGTATACCTCCTCACAGCCATTCATGTAATGTCAGTTCTTGTTCTCATTCTCCCATGCACTGGTGTGGCGCTTCGGCTCTAGGCGGTACTTAGGTAAGGACCAGCTGGAGCGAGGCCCGGAATCGCCCCTAGAGCGCTCCGCTGCCGGGAGCTCGTGGGAACGAAATCTGAAGTGCTACCCTTCACCAGTGCATGGATATTTGGTCTCGTGGCTTGTTTGGCGTGCTGCATACATGCTTTCTTCAGCTGCACAAGACAATGGTACACAGAAGCTCTTGCTTCCGATGGCTTGGTATAATATAGAAAAGCCTCCCAAGTACTGTGAAGTGACAAATCTTAACCCCCTTTCCTTAGTGAGTGAGGATTTAGAGACTCGTGTGTTGACATTCCGTAAGGCAAAGCTGCGTTCTTCCCAATCAGAATATTCGTCCTTGATAGCGACCAAATTGGACCAAAGTACCGTGTCTGCTGGTACCTTCTCTGCTAGCCTCACATCAACGAAAACTTGAGGAAGATCGTGGCAAGCCTCGTACTCCAAAAAGGCTTGGGTTCGGCCTAATCGTGGGTCAGGACCACACTCAAACTCGGGGCCTCCCTTTATCGAGGAGTGATTGGGCTTTAAGGGCGCTGTTAAGGGGTAGAGGTCGTCAATCGTTATGGTCTTGCTGTTTCCTATCCAAAGCATCCTATAGAGCCAAAGGAAGACGCCAAGGGAGAAGATACCGCTCGTTTCTTCCGGAGTGTGCTCCTTATGATCCCAGCATACCGATGGGGACTTTCTTGGGCTTCCAACAGCAATATCAGAGCCTTCGAAGCTATGGCAGCGCTAAAGTGGCGCTAAAGGTAAGCTCGGACTTGCCATGCGATGACAACCAGAGCCTTTTTGCCTGCGTCGCGTCCAGGAGTCTAGGAGAAGAGTCGAAGCCGAGTAAGTGGTCGGCAGTACGGACAGTCTCGGGCTTCTGCTGTGATTAAGAGTGCTGAGCGCTATCATCAAGAAGGCTGACACAAGCTTGAGGACCGAGGTAGCCGTGAACATGCTGATCACTTTGTAGGATCGAATTGCAACCATCACGAGTAATTCGATTTCAATAGCGAGATAGGTTATGATAGTAACCTGTAGTAGTTCTATCAGCACCTTACTTGAGAATATCCACACTTTGAGAACATAGTGCCACTTTGATGAGCTGAAAAACCGGAGGATTCACCACGGTGGGTTTCCGTGCCTGGAAATCCGTCCGCCATAGTGATGTCACGATGAATAACGCGGACGGTTTGATAGAGAAGAACAACTGCTCAAATCGTATATTGAAGTGGGATTGTTCTTGATTCAGCTGCAGCAATTCCTCTCCGCCATTTGTGAAAGGCATCTTGATCGCCTAAGCACTTTGTATGCTTTCAGATCGAGCTGGTTTCGCCGCTGCACAAGCCGCCATTGCTCGCCGTTGGGAGAAGTGTGAGCTTGGACGCCATTTCATCGGCTTCGCGAAAGAGTCTGCGTGCAGTAGTGTAGGGTCAGCGCATGCATGTGTGACTGTGATTGGCGCACAGTATGATCTCCGAGCAGTGTGCCGTTCGCAGGTTTGGCTGGCAGACCCTTTGAGGCAGCACTATTCCCGAATTCGACTTCGACTTCGATGGGAGACGCACTCAGCCGTTTATTGGGGTCACGATTGTTGATGAGCACTATCCTTAGTGCGATCAACATCGAGCCATCGGGCTCGAGTATGGCGATGCAGTCAGTAGTAAGACAAGCAACGGGCACATCCTGCCCACCAAACGGACCGGACGGCTCAACTGCTCGGCATTCTACACCACAATTTGCTCGAAAGCGATGTTCCTGGTGTCAAATCACTACGGATACCTTAGAAGCCATCAGCAGGTGCCACAGCTCACAGCCACTTTAGCCTTGGCGACGCGCGGAAAAATCCCGCCTGCCAAGAGCTGATCTTTATTTCCGCTCCACGTTCTCCCGCCGGAGTCCCTCATGCACCTGTAATATATATGCAAGTATGCCACGGTTGAGTACCAGAAGACAGAATCAGGGTCTTCGTAAGTCAGGATTGGATCGGTCTCAAGCTTTCCGCGAAATGAATCCTGCACAATTGCTGACAGGCGCTCTCTTCAATAGATAAGAACGTTGGCTTGCAGCGCCTCCGCACGGTCCAGATCTACCGGATCTGGAATATGATCGACGGGAAATGTGCTTCGGTCTACGGTCTCTTAGGCCTCCGGTCGTACAGCGCAGGCTAAGAGATCCGTACAAGCTGGACAACAATGTTGTTGTCTTAAAGTCTGACCAAGCTTTCTCCATTTCAAGGGACGGCCCGCTATAGCTTGGCCGAGCCTCTCTTTATCGCTCGCTTACTTCAGGAACGCGGAGGCATGCTGGAGAGATTTGTAAGTTCCAGATGGCTGATCACATTATTGTTTGACACTGTAGAGACAGCATTACGCATCCATGGCGGACGAGCTTTAACGAAGACGCAGTAGACTCGATGCTGTCCCTGCATATGCGAAGAAAGAGTCAAAGAAGCATCACGCAGTCCCAAGGGTCTCAACGGTGCACATGCACTCTTAGTGCAAAACCTGCACTTCTGGACCCTGCTGTTCCATTGAACTTTCTGGTGTCACGCGTGGTAAAGCCTCAAGACTCTGGTGTGCACTAGAGCAGTTGGTGTATGATCGAAAACCACTTGCGCACTCGAAAGCTGAGTGGTGTGATTCGGGCGAGAAACTGTACTAGTGCACCGTTGAGAAGCTTGTGCAGTTCTTATTTCACATCATCCTCTCGTACCTATTCCCCGACCACCCTCAATTTGCTTGCTCCCACAGTCCACATCATGGTGCCTCTGTACTAAGCTCAAAGAGCTCATGGCCAGCATAATCACAATGAATATTGTGCATGAATGACATGTTCTATGTCGTTCCCCGCCGAAGACCCCCGCACTCGGCCTTGTATCGTCGCGAGCCGCAGCTTATTTAAAGCTTGATCGTACTTCATGCGCACTAGAGTGTACTTGGTGATCGTTATTGTCAATTACAAGGTAGACAATCGTATTCGCCATTTCAGCTAAGGTGTCAAAAGTGACGAGGTGCTATCAGACCTGAGTGTATCGAGCCGATGTTGGATACACTGCCCGATATGCTCGATATGCTCGATACAGGGGTGACTGCCCTTTTGTATTGAACGATACGTATCGTGCTGATGTAAAGGATTGATGTGATTCCGAGTGTAGGACCCAAGGTCGATAAATATTAAGGTAGATACAGGTGGGTGTCTTTGCTTTTCAGACGATAGGCCAGAACGTATCGGCCTCCACACGTATCGAAAAGAGTATCGGCTCGATACACCCAGATCTGACCGCGACTAATAGAACGCAGGGATCGCCTCGCACCATCGAAAGCCTTCCGTTCCGTACCTGTGTTAAGTCCTTCTCGTATCCTGACAATTTCAAGCCTAAGGTTGTCTGACTTCAATGACGACACGACTGGTGAGTCCAATTAGCGCTTTCCGATAGAGTACTCGAGATTGAAGCTGTGGGGTTTTTGTGGTTATCGAAGGAGGAGAAAGTGCCCTGGTTGGCAGCATTCGGTCCGGGAGGCCGGACCGGCTTGTGATGACGGTACTCCAATCAATCATGCCAGTCCGAGAGGCCAGACACAGGCGGACAACGTTGTGCAGGACGCGAAAACCGGACGACAAAAGTGTCGTTACTTAAGAAGCCGCGAGGACCCAGTTCCGAGCTCGACATCCTCTGTCTATAATTGTGTATCCAACTACATCCACCCAAAGAATAAAACTTTTTAGCAGACTTCAGTCGAGTAACAGTGAAGCTCCATGTCTATTCCCACAGAGACTACGGTGTTGGTGGTTGGTGGGGGTCCAGGAGGCTCATATACAGCCTCAGTATTGGCACGCGAGGGGATAAAGTGTGTCGTCTTGGAAGCGGACAAGTTTCCAAGGTGCGTCGGTTTCTCCCTAATCGTCTCCCCTCTTTCTCGTCTGTTCTGTGACTGAGTATGGCGAGCTAATTGTCCCAGGTATCATGTCGGCGAAAGCA
Source organism: Physcia stellaris (assembly GCA_018902385.1). NCBI lineage: Eukaryota > Fungi > Ascomycota > Lecanoromycetes > Caliciales > Physciaceae > Physcia > Physcia stellaris. The sequence continues at coordinate 342,162 of JABSSW010000034.1, read as the reverse complement.
TGTTACCGTCAATGCGCCATTTCTTACGGTTTATCGACCTGGATGACACGTTTGTGGCGCATGGCTTCAGGAAGAAGGTGAGTCTAACCACCGTGGACGATATCCCAGAGTCTACAGGCTGACCATCGATCGACAGATGGGTGCAGCATTCAAGCTCAATAATGAAAAGGCCGTAGGATGTATGTCCTGCTCTAACCCCAGCAACCCCAATGATGCCTTGCTTACAGTACAACCAGTCACCGATTTTGTCGCCGTGGGCGGCCCAGGTACGTAATCCTGAAGGTTCTTCTCATTCCTCTAAGTGCTTCACATAAGAACTTGTACCAGCTTCGGGCGCAACCTACAGCAGAGAGAGATAATCAAAATACTGACCATGGAAATACGCATAGGAAATCACTCTTGGAATGTGGTTCGCTCTGAGGCAGATGACTTGATGTTCAGACACGCGGGCAAGTGTGGTGCGGAAATCTTTGACGGCACCAAAGTCGACTCGATTGAGTTTGTACCCACGAGCAACGCAAATGGCCAGACCCAGGACGCATCCACCCCAGACCCTGGACGCCCAGTCTCTGCCACCTGGTCCCGCAAGGACGGCAGCTCCGGCAAGATCGAATTCGACTATCTTGTTGATGCGAGCGGACGAGCGGGTGTGGTCTCTACCAAGTATTTGAAGAATCGGAAACACAACCAAGGACTGAAAAACATTGCAAACTGGGGATACTGGCAAAATGCCGGAGACTATGCCGTTGGCACACCAAGGGAAGGGCAACCTTTCTTTGAGGCACTCTCAGGTACTTACATCATTGATCTTGATTTGCCCCCAACCCCTTAGGGTACTGACGCACTTCTTCTCCAGATGCGAGTGGTTGGTGCTGGTTCATCCCATTGCACAATGGGACTACATCTGTTGGTGTCGTACAGAATCAAGAGCTTGCCATGACTAAGAAGAAGGCTATGGAATCCCCTTCTACTGTAGGATTCTACAAAGAGTCTCTCAACCTTGCTCCAGGGGTCAAGGAGATTCTGGCCAACGGTGAACTGGTGTCCGACGTCAAGGCGGCATCAGACTGGTCCTATAGCGCATCTACTTACGCGACTACGAATGTTCGTCTCGTTGGCGACGCTGGCTGCTTCATCGACCCATATTTCTCATCGGGCGTCCATCTAGCGCTGTCTGGAGCTCTATCGGCTGCAACAACGATCTGCGCAGCTATGAGAGGAGACTGCGATGAGCAGGCCGCCGGCAAATGGCATTCGAGCAAAGTGTCCGAGGCCTATACCCGTTTCCTAATGGTGGTTTTGAGTGCTCTCAAACAGATCCGAAAACAGGACCAACCGATCCTGAGCGACATGGATGAGGAAGGGTTTGAGAAGGCATTTGCACACTTTAGGCCAAGTGCGACTCCCTACGTATGATTTTGATTTCTATGACTGACTGATTTTGCCAGTCATCCAAGGTACAGCCGATACGAATGTGAATGGCAAACTCAGCCAAGAGGAGCTCTCCAACACAGTCGACTTTTGCCTCAACGCATTCGAACACCATGCCCCCGAGAAACACCAAGCAGTCCTAAAGAAGATGGAGACTGCCGTGTTCAACGATGGCGCCCAAAATGCTCCTTCACTCGCTGTCACTAGCGAGAAAGAAGCAAAGGTTCAAGAGAAAAACATTGTCGACCCGGAGGGCCTCTCACCGGATGAGGTGAAGATTTTGAACACCATCCGGGCCAGGCAGATGCTGCGAGTACAGGATACCATGAGCATTAAAAGCTTCACCACCGACACTATCAATGGCTTGTCACCACTGGTTCAAAGAGGAAGCTTGGGTCTCCGTAAAGCTGGGGCGGTGCCCATGCCTACGGCTCCTATGACGGATCTCAATGCCAGAGTGCCAACGGCAATCAAAGTATAGAACATGAGTCTTGAAGGCGGATGATTCTAGCTGTGGAGTAATGGCTCTCAGATTCAACAACCAATATTCTCCGCGTTGCCGGACGCCTGATAACAACATCTTACTAGGTACCGATCAACTGTCTTGTAGCTTGGTTTATCCAATGTAACCGATTCACTCCCAAATATAGCTTGATAGCTTCGAGTAGTCTAGTGCCTGTTCGCTTACCCATGTACTTGCCACAATCGATCAATGCCCTACTTTAGCCCGAGCTTACCTCCGGCAAACCCAACGCTTCTCTCAACCCTTAGACCAGATCTCGACTATCTTGATGGACGATTCGAGCGCCGTGTGATTTTTCCTCTTTTATCCAATTTTGTTTCATGATCTGCAGTCGCTTCTTATGTTCTAGCCTCTAGATCACGGCGAGACTGTCGGCGAAATCGGTTCGAGGGTAGAGCTCGTCCAACCAAAGCTGGTAGTATCTCAGCAGGCGGGCCACAGCGGAATACAACATCACGAGGCATCCACTTTCTTCTCCCTCCATTGGTCTAGATACACTCGAAATACCTCATGACCCCCCCCGTCGATCTTGATCTCCTCTTGGCCGTCTTCCTGAGCTCCGGAATATCAGCTTGCGACAACAGTCTGTCCTCATTGAGCGTCGCAGTGGTCGCTCTTGCTTCCTTGAGTTTGATCTCCTCGTCGATACTCCAACTCCACACTCTTGGCTCTTTCAGCTGGCTGGGCTGTGCTGTATATTGCCCGCCTCTTGGAGGTACGCCCATGTTTGTATCGACGTCTCGGATGAATTTGCGAGGTTGGTGGTGTGGTCGGATGGATGGTCGACGTCGTCATTTGGTAAAGCCAGAGATGGTTCGACGCTGTTGCTGCAGTCATTATATGGAGTGCATGTGCAGATCTCGAATAGGTTGAGCAGATGCTGTACGGCGTTTGTCGAATAGGTTGCAAAGTTGGATGCCATTTGTATTTGTTAGAAACACGCGTGTCCACCCGTTATGTCTGGTGCAATTGGGAGTACGCGACAGTATCACGTGATGCTAGACTAGCGTGAAACGTGTGGGGGTAGCGCGCGCGAAGCCAATACTGCAGAGAACCGCCATCTTATCTTCCCCTTACGGATATGAGACTGACATATGCGAGCTCTCGCGATAACGTGCAATGTCAAACATCATGCGGCCAGTCTCACCCCTCATCGGTGAACGAATGTAGCAGTCTCCAATGTGCCTTTCGTTCGGAACGATCGCTTGACTCCCACGAGGCTGAAACCATGCAGCTCCAACAACCTGGGACTGAGGGGCGAGTATGTCTGCAGCATGCAAAAGTAGGCTGTGCACTACAAACAAATCTGACAATGTCCCACTACACCCACATTGAACTTGCGTCCTGGCATTCCTAGGAATTCGCCCCCAGAATCTATTCAAACCGAATGAATTGAAACACCAAAGGGAACCCACCACCCGACTTTGGAACCCAGCAGAATCCATCGCTCCCTGTAAATCTGATGATAGACTTGTCATGGCTAGGTAGTAAGTAATTTCATTGCCACTGGACGTTATCAGGTTTCGGGCATCTACCGATGATCCGAGACAAGGCTGTGGATGTCCATGTTCAGAGTGGTTAATCCATGGACTGTCAGTGCAGCCAGCCGCAGACGCGTTGGAATCGGCGCGATAGTACGGAGTGCGTGAAGGTGACTAGGCGGCATGTGTTGAGTGAATTTGAGTCAGCCCCGCTATGTGAGGTTTCAACTACTCTTCCATGCATCTCTTCTCCCTTCAACCTATTCCCTCTCATCCAAAATCGAGCATCTAGCGCCTATATGCAAACACTTCCTCCGCTGCGGAAATCACTGCAAGCCACTCTATTAGGCCTCAGCGTTTTCAGCTTTGGATATACTGAGAGAGCCGCATGACATTCAGACAGCCAGCCAGTTACCACCGTCTTCGGGTTCTGCCGCACAAGCAAACTTCCAGGAGCATAACCTAAGACTACGCTCGGTCGTGTAGGGATTCTAGCAGTCATGGCGCCACCAGCTGCAACGCGTAACTTCCAGCAGGTAGGGCTGCTTGTCGCATTCCTTTTGAGAGTTTGGGAGATCGAATATTTCTGACGATGACTAGCATCAACCGATCACCACTGCTCTTCGTCAGATTTGTGAATCTTACCCGGCTGGCACATGTCTCCGCGAGCTACTCCAGAATGCGGACGATGCCGAAGCTACGGAGATTGAGTACGTGCTGGGTGAGTTATTATGTCTTGCACATCAAAGCTTAATATGATCGTGCAATGCTGATTACTAAACCAGATACCAAAACCTACACCGAAGAACCACTGCTCTACGATGGTCTACGACAATTTCATGGTCCTGCGTTACTGGCCCGAAACAACAGGATATTCACAGACAAAGATTTTGCGAGTCTAGCGAGCATCGGGGATAGCAGAAAAAGACACGACTTGGCCGCCACAGGGAAATTTGGGCAGGGCTTCAACTCGGTAAGACCAACTGCCTCTTCTGTCCATGGTCTGGGTTTGTGTGATTTGACCTCTCATGTATCGCTCATACTTATTGCGATGAATTCCGTACCCTTCTTCGGAGTGTTGCTCTACTTGATACTAGGCCACGAGACGATAAATGAACACTTGCGCTGACTTGGTATTCAGTGTTACCATTGGACGGATGGCCCATGGATCTATAGTAATGATACGCTGTTACTCCTGGATCCCCACGAAAATTGGTCGATTCCCACGGGAAAACCTGGAGGTCCGGCCTGGGATGTGATCAGTGGGGCAGATTCGGAGGAGCTCCAAAATCACTTGAAGACCTTTGGCGCCATGACGTCCGACTTCTCTAAAGCTCTCAACGGGACCATCATTCGCATACCGTTGCGGACGAAAGCGCAGGCGGCTCAAAGCAAGATCGTCCAGAAAGAAGTCACAGTTGAAGACATCGTTAAAGCACTGACTGTTTTAGGACGAGAGGTTAGGGAGGGGGGTTTGCTCTTCTTGAAACATGTACGAACAATGATAGTACGAGTTGACAACGAAGTGATATGGGAAGCCCACCTCAAGGAACGCTATAGCAGCCAACAGAGGTATGCATAGTAAGGTTTGAATGGTCTAGACAGGTTGCTGACTTTTCCAGTGTACGAGATGAGCTTACCACAGACTTCAAGACTTTATTTATGCAGCCAGTGCCTACGAACGGCACGGTGGTGATTTCAAAGTCATTCGTACTTGATTTGATCTTCAAAGAAGAAGAAAAGGAGATCACTAGTCCTTTTCTGATCCACCATCTTATGCTTCAATCTTCTGGCGATCATGAACTTGACGCATGGGCTAGAAGCAAGAAGTTGTTTCCTTGGGTGGCTGTTGGCGCGCCATTAAAGGTAGGATGTTTTGCTTTCCCCTTATCAAGCTCAATCGGAATGACCTGCGTTCTCCGTATCTCTTAACTTATTCAAGCTTGAGCTGACTTACAATCTGAGTAGGAGTCCGCTCCGGAGGAGCCATTCAAAGGACGTCTTTTCTCAAACTTAAGGCTGCCAATAGAGACTAGTCATCCAGTCCACATTCACGGGCTGTTTTCAATTACTCCGGATAGAGGTCGGCTCTCATCATCAGGTCAGACTCCGGGCCACGAGGACTTCGAAGTGAAATGGAACCATTTCATGTTTGAGCGTTGCGTTGCTGAAGCCTGGGCATCACTACTACAGAGTCGAAACAGCTCATCATGGAACGAGGAAGGATTTAATCTATGGCCACGGGTGGAGGAATCACCAACCGAAATATGGACCAAATTGGATGACTTTTTACTTTCTAAAATATTTTCAAGCGACCTTACGGTATGGAACACTGCGCACGTATGTGTTGCCGCTTCTGAAGGGCTTTTGACCAGCAGCGATAGCGAGACTGCAACGAAATATGCCGAAGCCTTAGAAGGCGTTCAATTGCCTGCGGTGTATCTGAAACCATCACTTCTCACCAAATCGAAGAGCATCGCAGCCGGAATAAAATCGCCACTTCGATTCGTGACCCCGGAGACAGTGCGATCTTATCTTCGTGAAAACCCATCCGCGATAACGGACGGAATTTCCTCATTAGTCCTGGAATATTGTCTACTGGACGCCGTGAAGAGTAATCCCGCAGATCATGTCCGACAAACGATTTATGAAGGATTGAAACCCCTTCCGCTCTGGCCTACCGTCAAAGGTCCCCTAAGAGATCTGGCTCAATCGGCGCTGCTACTCCCTCGGAACACCGACGAATTGTTGCTTTTTGAGCCATCACGACCAGATTTAACTATAGATATCAGAAAATTGACTCTGACTGTCAACGCGCGCGTAACGAGGGATGTTGCATTGAGATTGGTAAACTCCATCAGGAGAAGGACCATAAGCGACCTCAGCATAGATTGGCCCTCAATTTATGGCTCTCCAGACGAACATCAACCTAGCCAAGAGCTGTCTCAGCCTCGTTCGACAGAGAAGGATGGCATTTTAAAACGTTGCTGGGGCTGGCTGGAGTCAAGATTCCAAGAAGAGCAAACTTTTCCCGGAGTCCTCGGGACGCTTTTTCTACTACCAATCAAGGGCGATCACATTCGACGATGCATGCCGGGACATGATAGCCCGCCGATGCTGGTTGTTGAAGCTTCTGACAAGCTTTATCGACTTCTGGACATAGATGGTGCAGCTTCACAACCCTACTTAGAGGCAGCCCAAGTTCTTGATTGTCAGGCTATAACCTCTTCTGCAACGAGATTAATTCATGATCAGGCACCTAGGATATCACTGTTTTCTGCTGCTTCAACTGAGGATGCGGAATCGCTTATTCACTGGCTTGCAGCTAATGTGCCGCTTGTCACACAAGTCTCGGGGTCAAACAGAGTGATGCTCCTTGATATACTCCGGAGACTTGTTACCGAGAAATGGGGATTGCGCGCCAAGGACATTGACCCCATCACCTCAGACCGTGTCGCGAATGAGCTTAGAAAACTGCCTTTGTTTACCCGATTGCATGCAAAGCCTCCGTACAAGTAAGTAGCCTAACAAAGTTCTCCGATTAACAAGTCTATCCCCTCAATGTTTTGGTATTGTATGCACCGAGCTGAACTGACTTGGCGCTTCAGGGACTGGCTTCTTTCCACATGCGACTTGCTAGACGAAGGAATTTTAACAAAACGGCCCCAAGACATGCCCGCTATCTGCCCGGTACCAGGAATCAATTTCTACGCGGCGTCAGAGCATAGCGAGAAATACGTCTTGGATTCCTTCAAACTGTTGCAGGAGATGACTACAGAAACACTTCTAATGGAACATTTGCTTCCATTTGTGTTCTCGCAGCATTCCGTGGAACTGAATGGCGTAAAGGATTCATTGGCTCGCTACACACTCGATAAATCTTGTGATCCACGCTCGTCTTGGATAGAAAAACTAAATCAGATCCCATTAATTCCCCTGAAGGTTCCCTCAGGTCAACCACGTGCGTACCGCCAACTGCAAACGCTTGTTGACCCAGAATCACGCTTGGCCAAGCTCTTTTTTTCCGACGAAATGGTGTTTCCAGACCAACAATTCTTTCACCGACACCGTACAGCTCTGGGGCTGTGTGGTTTACCAAGTGCAGTCACTCCCCATGTCATTTTCGAGCGAGTCCAGTATTACGCGCAGTTCCACGAAGTCAGTGAACTGCTTGAAAAGGTTCACAAAATGGTCTCATCCTCCGTCGATTCTAGGATCTTTCAAGACGCCAATGTCATCTCTCAAATTAGGACTTTGGAATGGCTCCCGGTAACTTTACCGTCTCGGGAGCTCGTCCGATCTTCTCCTTTGAACAGCCGAGCTATCGAAGAGACAGATCTTGTGGACTGCGTCTATGGTATTCTCGACAGCAAGATAAGCAAAGACTGGAAACGACTACTTGGATGGGACAGCCCTATCGATGAGGAAGTGATAGTCGATCAACTTGATGCTTGCCTAGGAAATTTGTGCCATTGGCAAATTGACAAGGTACTACATTACCTCTACAAAAACTATGGGCTATCTTCTATCCGATCACAACATTGCCTCCGAACTGTGCGCCAAATCTATGTGGAGCCATCTCGAGCGATTCTTCCGGGTAGCGATCTGGACAGCTTCCCATTAACACCCTATCTAGAGCCGTTGGACGAATCCTTCATTAGTACTCACGATCGACTCATTAATGAGCTAGACGTCAGCCCCAAACCATCACTTGAAAATCTAATGAAAGTCCAAGAAGCCATCTCAAATCTCGATAACGGCGAGATAGTGCGGGATGAGCACCTCAACATTATCAAAAACGTACTTGAGATTGCCTCACGATCTTTTGGGCCCGAAGACTTGGTTGCTTTCCAGATCCCCGACAGCAAGCGAAAACTTACTCCTTTGACCGACATAGTCTATGGAGACGCTGGAGCGACAATCAAAGGCGCTGAAATTCAATATACACACCCTGCCCTATCTGCTGAACTGGTCAAGCGCCTTGGCATTGAATCTCTGAGGGAGCGAGCAGTAAGGCTACAAGTCGCTATTGAGGACGAGGACGAAGATGAGTATGTGCCTCGCGAAGAATTGACGACAATCATTCTCGATACCCTGACTCGGTACCCCATCACAGCAACCTTCAGTGAATTCCTGGCAAACGCTGAAGACTGTTCTGCAACTAAGATTTCATGGATACTCGACGATCGCGAAACATCTCACTTTAGCGGCCAAAATCTTATGACAGCCGAGTTGAAAGCACTGCAAGGTTCTGCCTTATTCTGCTACAATGACTCGGTATTCACTGAAAAAGATTTTGAGGGTTACAAAGACATAGGACGTGGCGGCAAGCAAGCAGATAACACGTCAATAGGTCTCTTCGGACGAGGCTCAATGACAATGTATCATTTCACTGACAATCCTATGATCTTGTCTGGAGATACAATGGTGATTCTTGATCCACAACAGCGACTGCTGCCGAAAACACGCAATTTCAAGCATCGAAAAGCTGGTGTCAAACTATCTCTAGATACATTCAAGCACAAATATCCAGATCATCTGCTACCTTTTGACGGGCTTTGCTCGTATGATAAGGAAAAGAATTTTTACCAAGGCACCCTTTTCCGTATGCCACTAAATCGCCCGTCAGGTTTAGCAAAGACTTTGGACGTCCTCGAGGTTCGAAGACTCCTGATGGAGTATTATAGCCTTGCGCGTGACTCACTGCTATTCCTACGAAATGTTAGAAGCATCGAGTTCCGTGAGCGCAACCAAGCATTTGCTCAATGGAGTATCCGCGCGGATTTCCTACCGAATCTTGCAGGAGGAATCTTTGAGCAACTACAGTTACGAGGACAACAACATGGGGCAGAAAATTTCGAGGAAACTTGGTATATTGGGCTGATGGATCGCGAGAGAGTACCTGAGGATGTGCCTATTCCCAATGTGGGAGAATTGAAGATAACCGAACTTGGTGTTGCGGCATGTCTTGAAAAAGAAGTGCTAAAGGAAGAGACTGCACCGAAGCTCTTGACTTCACCCCGCAAGATACATTGCAAGCTGCCTACTACCTACGAATCTGATCTGCCCGTCGCTCTCAGTGCGACCTTTGCCATGAGCAGCGACCGTCGTACAATATTCACGGAAGAACCAAGAGAGCCTACATCTGGGTGGAACCATTGGCTACTACAGACCTGCCTTCCCGACCTATACATCGAGTTTCTCAAACACTTTGCTCCGATCCTGGGAACGCAGGTCTTCCAATTTTGGCCCTCAGTCGATGCAAATACAAACCCGATTGCGAAGCTTGTTCAAGCGGCTTTTTGGGAAAAGATTGTCTCCCCTCAATGTAGCCAGTATCCTCTGTATCCGGTCTTGGAAGGAGCATCATTACCTGATGACACAAAAACGCTCAAGACCAGGAAATCCGGTGCTCGGAAGTTGCATCCTGCAGCTTCAATCGAGAGTGCTGAATTCGACAACATGCCCAGCTTTGTTTCCAACTTGCTTCGTCCACTGCTCAATAGCCTCTGTCTACGACTGGTTCGACCCACTGAGAAAATAAGGGCAGAACTCATTGCCAGGAAAAATGGGGGATTGACATTGATCGACTCCAGCTACCTGTGTACTCTACTACGACAAGAGCGAAATCTGGCAGCTGTCTCGGATTTTCTTTCTACCTTTGAAGATGCAGATCTGAAAAGGAAGGCACTCGAAGTAGTCCTTTTGGAGACAGTACCTGAATATATTGAAGGTCGTGAAAAGGAATTACATGTCCTTGACGGGTGTCGACTACTTCCGAGACTTGATGGGTCTATCAGTATGCTCTCGTTAGTGGACTCAGCCAAGCGGTCCGCCGCGGATTGGGCCTTGCTACCTTCCCTTGAAGAGAGATCGATTTTCGGGTTTGCAGGAACATCCTTGGTCGCCTCCGGGCTCTTTGCTGATCTTACGAGCAATAGTTTTGCTAGACCTGAATTCATGGGGCGGAATCCAATCAAGGAGCTCGTGATGTCTTCTTTCAATATTCGGCAAATAGAGATAACTGACATCAAACACTTTTTGTCCCAAGAAACCTCACCTCTGGCAGCTACCAAGAATCATTCGCCCGATGAGAAATGGTTTTCCAAATTATGGGCTTACCTTGAAAAACAGCTGTCCAAGGCCGACAAAATAAATTCAACTTCGTCCAATCGCCATACTAATTGCACAAGTCTGCTTGATCTAGGCGATTGCCCAATATACCGCTTCGAACAAGGTAGAGCGTGGAAGTATCTTACACCTAACACTTTCCAAACGGGAGCTTTCCTAATTACACCGGTACGCGAGAAGGAAGTACTTCTATGCCAGGAACTGAAAGAGCTCGGATTGATCGATAGAGCACATGTGGAGTCAGCCCTTGCAAATGCCGAGCTTGATTTGAGCCACAACGCTTCCTTCGAACGGATGCTTCGTGCATTACGGAGAGCTGAACAGACGTGCGGACTTCCGATCCAGAAGTTAGTGAATAGTAGGCTATCGGAATCTTCTATCAAAGTAAGTACTCCTCCTTCTCTGTAGCCAAACGACATGAACACGTCGTAGCCAAACTTGGAATGATATCAGCTCTAAATTCCACATGCTCATTTTTTGTCCCGAAGCGGCTATCCGCTCCTAATTCCTTCTTTTCAATGCTCAGTATTCTCAGGGTTGAGTCGGCTTCTTAATTGCTGACCTCTGCAGGTTCTCCGCGACCTAGTTATCTACCACGCAATGGCTCAAAAAACCGTAGACGACATGCAAACATACAAAGTGTTGCCAGTCTGGCCTCGCTATTCTTCCACACCTGCAGCTAGGTTTTTGGCAGCGCAAGATGCTTCCTTTTGTAGCCATGCGCCTCTACTCGCATGGCTGGTCCTTTCGAACAGAGGTTCGAATTTTGTCGATCCCGAATACGTAAGGGTATGTCCCTCCAGAAACCTTTCTCTACTATCGTACCTGTCATATTTTTTTTCCTTCAAGTCGTCCCATGGTCTAGCGCAATTTGCTCTCTCATGCATCGCTACTTATATGGTCTTGCAACAAGACGCACACTTCTCCTTGGCACAAAGAGCACGAATATGCTGACAGCTAATCAACAGACTCATGAGACTCATCTTACCAAGCTTGGCTTCCGTGTCAAGACTGCCAGCGAGGTTTTCAGCAACCACATCGAAGGCAACCTCCCGAGATCTCTAATCGAAGCCCAGACTCGCCCATTCTACAACATGATTGAATGTCTCTATACTTACGGCATTCGCACGTCGAAGGATATTGTACCCGACGGAAGTGGTACCCTTTGTAGCCCAAGAACTATTTATGACCACAGCGATAGCATGTTCCAAGCTGCTTTCCGGGAACAACAGCAGAACCTCGAGCGTTTCGTCAAATCGGAGTTCCGCCCGCTACGTAGCTACTGGGTGTCAATCGGCATACGAACGAAGTTGAGCCCTGACGTGTACTCGTCGGAAGATTATTTAGCATGCGTACGGGCGATAGACAACAAACGCTGGAAAGCTGTTTCGAGGGAGAATCAATTCATTGCGGACGCCATGACTGTGGCTTCTTACCTAGACTTTGACAAGCCATCATTCCGCGACTGGGGATACCAAACCTGGGAAACGATTGCCGCGGCAACTATCTTCGCTGTGAAGACTGACTTCTCCCGGGAAGGTACGTACCGTCAATCTAAAATGCGAGAGCTAGCACAGAGCTCCTCGCATCGCTCTCTGGATGAAGTGGGTAGACCTAGTGATGTCCGCCTTTGCTGGAGCCAAGTCCCTTTCTTAGAGCGACCACCAACTGCCTATGTATACGAGGTTCTAGGCACTCGTCCCTCTCCACAGGTGGGGGTTGTCTATTGCCACTTGATCTATCTCTTGGAGATATGCAATCAAGTAGAGGGGGGAGATGTTGCAGAGTTTCTACGAGATCTCCAAGCTTGTTATGCCTTCTTGCAAGACAATCACACGATGACGAGCAGCATTGAAGGAATCAAGGAAGCCGAGATCTGGCTCAACCTCGATACAACCGATGTTGAAGCCGTCATGCCTGAGCAGCTAAAAGACCACATCACCTCCGCTAACCGCCTATGCATCAACTGCATCGCCGAACCGGAAGGCTATCGAAACGCCTCTAATTTCTTAAGTCCTTACGAGAAGCTCCTTAAAGCACTAGGTGTTCCCGCGCTAGTAGCACGGAACATTAGAAAGCGCGACCACGACCAAGTCAGCAAGTCGCCCGCCGAGTACCTGATCGACAACCAGAAGCGTTTGCGTGCCGAAAGCAGGATGTTCGACGTCACCTTCCTCGCCAAGCACCCTTCTGACCCGGAACACCTCGTGGAGATCCCCGCCCACAAGTTCGTGCTCGCGGCAGTGTCCTCGTACTGCGAAGCGCAATTCTCCGGCGCGTGGGGTGCCATCTTGTCCAACGGCCAAAAAATCGTCATCGAAGACATCAAGCCCGATACTCTCCGCAGCATGATTGATTTCGCCTACTGCGGCACGGTCGACTGGGTCCCGGTTCCGGATAAGCAGGATCATGAGCGGGTGGCCGAACGCGTCGATGAACTCCTTGATCTTCTGCAGGGCGCGGATATGTGGCTCATGGAGAAATTGCATGCGATCGTGCAGGACCACTTCATTGATCACTTTGACACGTATGTGAGACCGGATAATGTGCTGGCTGTGATGAAGGAGCTGAGGGCGGCGAGGGCGGGCAGGGTGGTTGAGGAGTGCGAGATATTTGTGGTGGACAATAAAGGCTTTGTGGTGAGGTTCGGATAGAGTGGTGGGTGCGATGAGGCAGAACTAGGTTTGTGAGTAGAATTCGAGCGATATATGTATCCCGTCACCAGGGTTCTGCCATTGGGTATGCTGAAAAAGTCTTAGAATACCTATGGGTGCAGAATACAATCGAAATCATCGATGATAAAGATCCAATCTGAGGGAGCCAGTAAATCCAATCAAGTTATTAGCATTACCCAAGCTATCCCTCAATCCGCACCCCCTGCCCTGACCTCCCGTCCTCTATATCTTTCAGATCGCATCGATATCTCACACTCTCTCCATCTCTCGTCTATCATCCCTCACCTTCTCCAGAATCATCAGAACAGTCCTCTAACCAGGATACATCCAAGACTAACCTCAAGTTTCCCACATCTCATCATCAGCCATAAGTCACCCAGCCTCGCTCAACCCTCAACAAACCAACGAAATAGCACATCCAACCCACCACATCAACCGATAACGTCCTCACAACATTCAGCACGACCCAGTCTCGCATGTACTCCCTTCCCCTCTCAGCTCTATCACCTCGCATCCGCGCGAGTACTCCCGCCGCCCCTTCACGAACAGGAAATGCCCCCGTGCACGAGCCGCCGAGACAATACCAGAATCCGCCCTCGCTCCCATAAAGGCAGGTATTGACGAGCGCAAGACCGCGAAGCATGTAGATAGCTATGAATGGCGGTATGAAAGCCGTGGACTGGGCTTTTGGACTTGGAGCGAGCATGCAGCGGAAGAAGAGAGAGTGGTCGTGCACGAGGGTTAGAAGGCGGGAAGTTGGGAAGGAGATGGTGCTGGGAAGCCCGTTTTGATGAGATTTATAGAGATATTGTTGGTTTCGGACTGTGCTTGGGGTCTTTTATCTGTAGGTATTGGGCTGGCTGTGAACTTTGCATAGTGGAATTGGTGGCATTGGACCGTTGCGGGCGTAGGTCCATGGGCGTGGCTCGTTGATGCTATGCTAAGCTAGGTGTGTATGATCTCCATCGAAGGGATATGACTTTGTGGACATCGAGTGATTGGTAGAGACACGAAACGGACAGCAGCCACCCCTTGGTAAGAAACGCCATGGCATTAACTAAGGTAGCCTGATTTTTGACAAGCCCCATCGGATTTCACGAGCACCCGAGATTGCGATTATAAATGGGATGGGACTGGCTAGTTCCAGAAGTTGTAGCATTGACCAACGAATTTTTTGGAAAGTTACACCAGCTCCTGGAATCATCTGTGATTTCAATGGAATGGCTTGATAATTGGTTGATAGCTTGGTCAAGAGCTTGCTTGAGCATCTCTGCTTGAGAGCATACGTGTTGTTGATATAAACACAAAGAAAAGGTATCAAGGGGCACTCATGGCTGCTCCCAAAGTCACAGTCTTCTTAAACCTTCATAAGCCAATGCCTGCAAGAAGATAAAACCATAAACGAAGACTCTTCTCCAAAACTCGCCATGGAACGATAACCTTAACGTGATCGAAGAGTTGCCACCTACTGCCACACTATTAGCATCACAGCCATCTAACTAAACTTGCCCTCAGCCACTCCTCCACGAACTCCCTATAGCATCCAACTACTCCAGCCCCTCCCCACCACCATGCCCACCCAGCTCACAACACCCCTCCCTCGCCTCCATCTCAAACCTCTGCCGCCCCTTCACCTCACAAGCTTTCTCCTCCGCGCACATCTCAAACACCTCCCTCCCTTCCACCTCGCGCCTTTCCCTCTCCGCCTCCATCTCATGCAGCTGCTGCTCGACGCTGAGCTCCCCCTTGATCTGCAGAAAGGGAATCGGCTCCACAGCTACTTCCCCCGAGTCATCCGTCGCGGCAGCAGAACCGGAGTCCGAATCCAAGATCTTGGAGCGACTCCTTCGTCGACGTCGAATGAAAAGGAAAACCCCGGATACGATGGCCAGAGCGCCGAGCACGGAGGCGACGGTGCTGCCCGCGATCGTGGCTGTACTATTGTCGGTTCTTCGGATATTCGAGGTGTCGTTTGTGTATACGCGTGTCGAGCCGGTGGGGTACGTGGGCGTGGTGAGGTTGTAGAGAGCGTTATTGAAGGTGTTGGTTGGAGTCGCGGCTGCTGATGATAAAGAGCGGGGGATTCGGTGCCCCGTAGAGGAGGCGGATGCGGAAGAGGCTTTTGTTATGGATTGGTTAGTGGTTTTTCTTTAATTCGCATACCAACTGATGAGGTATGGTACTTACGGAATCCATTCTCGGAGGCACTACTGGAGGCTATACTGATGGATATACCCAGTACTAGCGCCAAAACTCCCAGGCGGTGCGAATGGGCTGAAAGGTTCATCTCTTCGGGCCCAGAGAATTCCGATGTCGAGATAGAATTCTGCAGAATGAATTGGGTAACAGGCTCATCTTGTAGCAACCCCGTGCACTGGCAAGGCTGTGCCTGGAATCCATACACTTCCCTCACACTCACAGTCTGGTCATATCGATAGTACGTGGGGCGCGGTGCATGCAGTACACGCTCAAACGGGCCTCCGCCAAGGCGCCATCCAATCGATCACGATCTTCGACATTGGAGAAAATCGCCTTGGGGCATGACCCAGGGTGGACCGACCTCCATGTTTTCCGGCTATTCTTGCTGTCTCAAAACGACCCCTCATAGCTCACCACTGGTTCATCCCATTCCCCCTCCCCCTCACCATCCGGAAAGAAATATACCTCACCAAACTCAGGACCATAAGCCGCCTTAATTGCGATGAGTCAAGAAATACGGAAGGGGGAAGCGAGTTACCAGCGCACAGCCCAGAGCATTGTTGAAAGTATCATCACGTGCCCCGGCGCAGCGTGACGCACGTCTGTGAAGATCTGGGAGATGGAAATCGAAGATTGACAGTTGGAATTGGAAATGGGGAGCGGGGTTGATGCTCGGTGCTTCTGGGTAAACATTATTATGGTTGGTGTGGAAGGGGTGTTTAAACAGGAGAAGTTGTCAAGGTAAGGATACTACCTGATATCTTGATATTGAGGATACTTTTCTATGTTAGTCGAGGTAGGGGAAAGGCAGATCTTGAGATGGTGCGGGAAAGCAAAGATGGTGAATGGAGAGAAGTCTATGAATCAATAAAGAAGCGCGTATGAAGCCATTGCGATTTCCTTGGCGTTTGTGGTAAGATTAGAGATGCTGGGCGATAAGTACCAATTAGGCGGCTGTAAGCTCTGAACAATAATGCGCGGCTGGATGGTAAATGGCCATTGATCTGCTCTGTTGTATGTCGTCATCAAGGTCTGTCGCGAAGGCATTACTAGGAATGAGAAGAGTGCATCTCGTGGGAGAACTAGTTGCCATTTATCGCTGCCAGGATCCCAAAGCACCAAACACTGGCATCTAATTCATCCATCATCAGTTCCTGACCGCGTGAAGTACAGATGTGCCGCCGTTCGAACCGGTATGAGAGTTGATGGCGCCGACGAGGCCTGATATGAAAGATCAACGGGTCTTACGAAGAGAGTCAAGCTATAAATCACAAATGATCCCGTAAGCTGACGTGACTCTTCACCAAATCTTTCATCCGGTGCTACAACTTCCGAGTCCGCGACGAGCGATTTTATTGGCTATACTCAAGACTGTGCGTGGGTATATCGCTTCTCGTAGAAATTTCTCTTTCTGGTAAGGCAGCCAGACTGATGGGTTTGTGGTTTTGTAGGGTATGGGGTATGTTCGGTAGAGCGTGATGAGAATAGGAGATAAAAAAGAGGGGAGGGGAAGAATGAAGCGAATGAAGGAAAAACAAAAGAGATAATTGAAAAGGGGAGATAATAAAGGTATAGAATACGGGAGGCAGATATTAAGAAAAGAATAGGCTGCCAAACGAGGAAAATACGATTAATTAATACTAGGGAAAAAGAACAACCACGAGACTCGGAACGCTTAGCTACAAGTCCTCACAATAATAATGAAAACATTTTCCCAAACAGGATTTACAAGTGGAAGACCGAGAAGGGATTGAAAACGGGGATTGACGGTTGTCGGGGATCGCTGTGCGGAGGGTCGATGTGGTGTGCTGGAAAACAGGGGTATAGCGTGTATAGTATAAAGCATGAGATCCTCAGGTTGAGCTGGGGAGCTGGAGATCTCGCTTGGGAATAGGGATGATGGATGGAATGGTGAGGGTTTGTGTATCTATTTTAGAAGATGTGCAGGGCGGGCTTGATTGCGGAATGGCAAGACATGGAAGCGAAAGTGTGCAGTCCCAGAGTGGAGAATATGATCAATTGCCGAGTGACAAGAGGTGGAGGCGAAAGCATGCCTTTCGAGAAGATGATAACGTGAGCCTATCCAGGCCATTTGACTTTCTTCTCCTGAAGTGAGACTGGTTTATTGCAGGTTTGCGAAGGAACGTAGGTATGAGGAGTGGAAGAGAAACAGGCATCCATTATTCAACATAGTCCGCCTCCAGTATATAGTGTTGATCCCATCAAGCTCTTCCTGTCCTCCGTTGAAATATATAGCGATAGAGTTCCCCACAATGACATAAACCGGTGGCGCAAGAAAGTATCGAAAAACGCCGAACGTCGCAGAAGTGAGTTGTAATATAGCTTTCATATATTGAAGGTTGTTTGGCAGTATGACCGTTGAAAATCCAAGATGAAGTCGTTATAGAGTCGAAGGCGAGGTGTTGTAGGCTCAGGCAATATGAGGAAAGTAGGAAGACCACTGTGGAACGTCGTAGACTCCGGCTGGAAGATGTGAGAGGCTGATGAAGCATTCGACCACCAGGTACGCGCGCGCTAGGATGTATGCTAGAAGAATCAAATTACCTAGCGTGGCTGTCAAAAAATCAAAAAACGGGATGTCGATGGTACCATTGGCAACATAAAATCCTATATGGGCGGGAACCCCGCCCATCACAATAGCTGCAGATATCCGCCACAAAAGTTGCTCCGTTGATGAATTGAAGTTTGCGAACCATGCTAATGCGTGAAGTCCGCCATATACAACGGCTGTGATGCTGAACCCAAACATCAGTCGGTTTTGCTCGATTATGTCGGACATGTCTGGCATATCTTTAGATCGTCGACACAGATGACCATCTAAACGGTCGTACTTTTCAACGGCGCGCCACGCCATTCTCCACCTAGTGATATCTTGAGCTTCGAGAGTAACACTCAGAATGGAAGGCTGTAATTTGAAGGCCTGGTTGAGGAACTCGGGCAGCCATTTGAAGTAGACTCTACGTCTCGTAGCGTTACTAGAACTAGTAGCTATTTCTTTGAGGTCTTTGATTGAAAATCCTGTCCCATTTAAAGTTTGGCCAGGAGCCAATGTGATGCAGGCGCCCTCCTCGCTTTCATTGGGCC
The DNA here is from genome assembly GCA_018902385.1 of Physcia stellaris. Classification (NCBI taxonomy): domain Eukaryota; kingdom Fungi; phylum Ascomycota; class Lecanoromycetes; order Caliciales; family Physciaceae; genus Physcia; species Physcia stellaris. Next base: position 323,617 of record JABSSW010000034.1, on the reverse strand, counting down.
GTCGGTTTTGCTCAGAATCTAAGCTGCTGTAGCCGCTCGAATGTGCACTACCCAAGTCTCCATGGACGGAGGTGCCGCGCAAGTCGGAAATGAGGTCAGTCTCTGCCTGATGGTATTTAAAAAATGCACTTTTCCGATACTACGATCATTCGATTAGCTTTTGTGATTTGAGATTAAGGAAAGACGACCAATATCTCAATCTTTCCAGAGAAAGCCTATGTGCAACTGTGAAGTGACTGAAGTAAACTCAACTCAGCAGGTTGCCTGCGTTCTGTGACGTCTATGAAATGGCCGATCTGTACCTTTGTGAGAGCTACGAATTTGTTGTTCTTCTCTAGGCAATCTTGAAGGCCACGACGGAGTTTTTCGTTAGCAGGCGATTGATTATCCCTCATCCACAATAGCGCACAGCAATCCCACCAGCTTTCACCTTCAAGCATCGTGGGATAATCAACCTCGAAAGGCTTGTGCCACCAAAGAAGGTATATTAGAAGCGCACACACAGCATGACCAAAGGTATTTAGCTCTAGTAAACTAATAGGAATACGTTGTGCGACTGTTTGATAACGTCAGTATAGCATGCTCATGTTTTGATTGATCATCTATACGAGAAAAAAGCTACTCACGTCTCGTCAAACACTGTGCGATGAACCACAGGGCTTGGATACAGACAATGGTCTTTGCGAGGCCGTTGGCTTTGCTTTTTGATCTTATCTCTGCCTCCGAGAGGTTGGGGAGATCGTTGCGACCATTTTGTGTCTTCAGCAAACCGATTATGGCATCTCCATCCAAGAACCAAGTTCCACGATGGGCGGGAGGCAGGAAGCTTTTAGTCTTCGGGAGGTTCTCAGGAACATGCAAAGCTATACCGCCCATGATCGCGTAAAAACCATGGACCAAGGTCCATGTGTGACGATTCTCGTATGGGTCATGTTTCTGGGCTTCGAGGGTCGGTTGCTTCTAGGACGTTAGTTGACATAACCCGGAAAGCGGGGATTTGGGACTTTTCCCCTTACACGGATCGTCCCTTGTTTCGGTGTCACAAACACCTCTTGAAGCATGGTAAGATGTCTTTGTATATATCTGGCTGCATATCTGTGCCAGGGAGGCGGGCTTGTTCGATCGTAGGCTTTGTTGGCCTCGCGTACGACTTTGAGCGCTTGCTGCCGTTGATGCCTAGCGGTGATATGTTAACTTGAATTTTGGAACTGTCCACTGAATAGCCAATCTTGGTTTCAGCCCTAAGACTAATGCGAAGAGAAGGTACCATGCGGTATAAGCCACCAATTCGGGAGCAAGTAGAGCCAGGATCAACCATCCAACCTTCCTGAATCTAGGCTTCCAGACACTCCCTGGTGGAGGGACATTCAGATGCACTGCCGTCCAAACACATAGGAACATAGTGATGGTGCACGTCGTCAAGATGTCGATAGTGCCGCGTTTCTGACAACTAGGCTCCCATCGGACTATATCCGAGCCATTACCAAAAAGTAGCGAGCTCATGACCGAATCGTAGAATGAACCCCTAGTGTCGAATATCGGACGATTTGCGCAGTGGCGATTGGAGAATCATGGAGATTAGTATGGTCTACCGTCGACTTTTGTGAGGTAGTGTCTTAGAAGGCTGTGAAGATTGGGAGCCTAAATTGGACGGTCGTCATACCTCAGATACGTGCGGGCACCAATCCTTTTCGCTACTCTCGAATTAGAATACGTCCGGAAACGCGGCTCGAAGCTCCGATGAAAAACATGTGCCGAGACCACACGAGATGTCGAAGCAAACTCATTTCTCGATGCATTACAGCCTGGATCTGGAGAATGACAGTTTACAGTTCAATGTCATGTCCCAGATACCGCCAATCTTGCCTCATGGGTATTTTTCTAGAAAAGGTTTCAATGAGGGGACCTGATGCATAGGGAAGAACTGTTAGAGAATGAAGATGGAGAAGGAGTAAGAGACGCGATAGCATTGGTTGAATAACAGACCTGGACATAAAAACACCCCCAGCCAGAGAAACCTGTGCTGACGACGGAATGGAAGAGTCCAATTTCATTAGCCAGTCGTGATATTATTACAATGTAGGTCGTAAACCTGTGCTAGTACTCACCAACATCTGCAGAGCGGGGCATCGAGGATGATTCCATTGCTTAGGATTTTCTGCGTCCTGAAAACCGATGTAGAAATCTTTGTTGTTCGGTTTCGATGGGGGTCAAATAGATCCCTCCGTGACCTTCGGCAGCTGTCAATCCAGGACTCGGACCAGGAGTCCGACGGTTTGGGAGCGTCGGCCTTCAGGTAGCTGACTCAAATGATTGAAAGTATTGTGACTTAATCCTGGAGTGTCCTACATGAGCTGGAAGCTAAGGCATGAATTTGTCTAGTAGCTCATCTGCCTCGAACTCTCTTTCCATACTGGGTTCATTCTCATCCTAGGACTTCGAGGAAAGCCAAAGATCGGGTCAGAATTGCATGATCAGGTGCTCCTAATCTCCTCTGCGATGCTCGCCTAAAAATATCGTGACGCTCATAGTCCAGAGATTGCTCTGCAACCGGATAGAAATCTGGAGAGCACGAGAATTGTTCCCGATCCCCAGCACATCCTCGGTACGTGGTAGTCATGATGGGCTCTAGGCACGGGTGTCTTTCGATGAACGCTTTCCTAATTTTAGCAGTATAATGGCACACAGTATGGCCTAGGCATTTTAGAGCGTTTAATTAGGCTCCATGATCTACCAAAGCCTGTAGTGTTCAGCAAATATGGCATCGCTCTGCTGTCTGACAGCTGCGTCGGTGCTTCGACGCTGCACGGGCGAGGAGGTGAAGACTCGTTTCCTCAAGTATTTGATGTCTGGCATTTACATCGTCAAGTCCACTTTGTAAGAGAACGCACCGGCTGCTGCAATATCGATTTTCCATGACCATGATTTCCTTTCCTTTGGGGCTTTGGGAAAGCTGGAGTGATCACTCACCTACTTGCGAATCTGCGGCAAATCCAGCATGTTGAGGTTTGCTTGCTTCCAATAATCGATAAGGGATCGGACTGTTTCATCTCTCACCTTTCCCATTCTATTCTTCTTGCCCTTGAAGGAAGCAGTAAAAGCGTGACGACAGAATGGGTTTACGTACCACAAAGTGCCTTACCACTTTGATCATGGGACCTCATTCAGATTGAGTACGCATTCTTGACTTGCACCTAGTAGCACTCACCCCTGGCAAAATTGAATTCGGATCTCATTCGACATGATCACAATCATCGGCATAAAAGCGAATAAACAATGATAGCCCGACTTGGGAAACAAGGCGTGTCTAGAAATCGTCATATCCTTTGAGGTTCAGAATTCCAAAGGTGAGTACCCTTGATATGACAAGTGAATCCTTACTTCTATGTGCACTCGATTCTGTCCGGGACGTGTGCAGCATCCACGCCCTCTCCACTACACCATGACATAAAGAGGGTGACTCAACGCAGGTAGGCGCGGAAAGACCTGCTACAGTGGACCGCATATTGTCTAGAATAAGATTTCCTGGAAAGGTAAGGTTTAAAAGCAAGGCAGCGTAGCGAACACTGAAATACTTTATCGCAGGTGAGTCGAGCGGTGATGGTAGAGGATATCGATCAGTTGGACAATTTCGGATGAATTCCGATCTGCACTAGCGCCTTGAAGTCCGGACTCCGCACCTACAATAATAAGTCTCCTAGCAACTCTTTGCCCAACTACTGTGAGAAAGATTGAGTCTATCAATCTTAATCCATGAACACCACGAGATTATCAAAGGATGCTTCTCGAGAGGATAAAACACCATTAAGAGGAATGCTCTTGTATCAGCCACGCACCAATGAAGTGGCCGTGTTTCGCGGCTGTAGGTCGCCAATCATCAACCACGATGTCTTGACGCGATCCGTCTTCATGTTATTACCACTCGCCCGAGGGGCCGTCGGGGTTTCTGGGACTTCTAGTCAAAGCCTCGGTGCGATGAGCATATAACGTGAGTTTTCTCCGGATAATGGTACGTTAGCCTTTTATCCTCTTGCCCTCTCCGCCCCGACAGGTCAATACCTTCTTCGAATCATCACGATCATTATTTTAAATTCTCTCACAAACCTCTCAAATGCACTGCAAGTCTCCCTCCATTTCAAGGTTCCAGACGCAATCTCTGACCTTACCTTCTTCCCAGACATCAAAGCATGGCCCCTTCTCGCAGCCCTAATGCCAGCGCTCCTCCACCTCACCTACGCAACCCCATTATCTCCCCCTGAACGTCTCTCCCAACCCTCCTCCTCATTCTCCCCATCCTCCCTACTCCGCCGCGCCGGCCCTGGCCCCGTATACACCAGCCACGACACCTCCGGCCCCGCCCCCTCCTACCCCGGCACAATCAACTGTTTCCGCAGCGGCACCTGGCTCTCCCAAGCGGATATCGCCAAGACGTGGCACCTAGCGTGCCGCAACGAAGATGGGGCCGCGATGGATGCGCGCTGGTCGCACGCCCATTTCAACTTCGCTGATGGGGAGAGCAAGTTGTGGATTCATATCTGCCATGCACGGCGCCGGTGACGGATGCGGCGGGGAATACAATCTGCTATGGGGATCAAGATTTGCATATTAGATTTGATGCGGGGTTTAAGAGTGCGAGGCACGCGAATGGTGGGGATTGCGAGTGGGCTATGCAGAGGATTGTCGATGTGAGCTTTTCTTTTCTTTTTTGTTTCTGATTCTTGCTTTTTCCCGTCTGACCGGGGCTGGCTTTTGCTGATTTGATGCGCCGCTTTTCAGGTCTGTCATGGTGAGCATCAAGATAGTCAGGGCGGGTGGTGGCAATTCAATGATGATGGGTCGACGTACGGTTTGGATCCGTCGAGTGACCGGTATGGAGGTATATAACTGGTGGAAGGGCGAGTTAGAAGATCTATCCGACGATACATATTGCCTACTATGTCCACATATTCAACTTCCAATAGGAATTCGATGAAGACATGTTCGCATCCCTCAATAGTAAATACGATGAAGTTCTGTTCCCTTCTTCGCGAGGTCAAGAAACTCTTACATATTGATTGATTGATTGATGGACTGATTAATGTATGTATTCATTGAGCCTTAAATCATCGATGAAATGCGTTTCTTTTCCCTCTTTCTTTTCTATACTCTTGATTGGCCAATTCCGAGGACCAGACACGAATCACGTGATCAACAGCAGCCGGGCCGTAGTCGCAACCGAGGGCCGGAGGGTGCCCCCCACTATTTCCAGATGGTGGGGTTGAAGGGGACCCTTGGAATTGGAAATGAATAATAGATGTGAATGGTAAGGGAGGGGTCGGTTTGGCGGTGAGAACTGAAGACAGTCCATCGGACTTTCCTGCCCAATAAGCAAAGTGAACAACACATCGATTCCGTCATATTACCGTAGCATGAAGGAAGATTGGGAAACAATCAGGAACGATCTTCTTTCTCTCCATATCCACCAAGATCAAATCACTTGATAGTTGATGTTATTGAGGTGCCAGATCCAGATTGTTCGAGATTCCAGATTTGTTCTGAGACCGGTCGCCTACAGACGCCTTCTGTTGCTTTGACCCTCTCACCACCCACCCGAGCCACCTTGACCCGTCAACTCGGCAATCAAACGCCCGCCCGCGCACTGGTCGCTTGGCGTGACCCCCATTCAACTCCCTTCCTTGATTCTCCATTTGGAAGATACGAGTAGCAATAAGACATGGCTGCGCCGTTCATTGGACTGGGTATGCGCAATCTTGCTCCTTACATCGTTGCATGAGCAGAATGCCAAACTGACTGTGACTTGCAGGGCTCAAAGGTAACTTACTTGCAACTCACTTCTGATTCTTTTTCCCTTCGCAACCCCTCCATAACCATCCATCCACTCTCGGAAATATTCTTTACCCCTTCTCTGCTATCGCCAAATAACCTACATCACGAAACATGGAGGATGCTCTGGAGCTGGGACTTGAGGGCACTGGTTCATTTGTTGGCCTTGTTGACTGTCTGCTAATTCATCAACAGCCGCCACACCTGCCATTCAGCATTATGACAAAGTCTACGACCCCGTCAAGGAGCGCGTGAAGCAGCTTCCGGAAAAAGTCAAGAACATGCGCGGTCAGAACAATCAAGATGGCTACTCCTCGGAGGACGACTACTACGACAGGCCCAAGCATCAAAGCTCTCGTCGCGATTCCCGTCGCTCTCGTGATGATGGTCGATGGGTCGAGGAGTCTTACGAGAGGAAGGTATCTGGACGCGCGAGGAGCGCAGGGAGAGACGGACGTGGCCTTGATAGGGAGAGACAACGTGAGCTGGCTCGGCCACTATGATTTAGATGATTCGCCTGCTAATTTCGTGCAGGACGTAGGTATTACTCCGATTCCGAGTCTTCTGCGTCGCCTCCACCCAAAGATCGCCGTCGCAAATCTCTTGGCGAGCAAGCTCTAGCTGTCCTTGGTATTGGTGGTGGCGCTGCTGCTGTGGAACATGAGCGCGACCGCGACCGAGATCGTGAGCGCGACCGTGATCGAGAGCGAAGACGCCGCCGCGAACGTGAGCGAGACTACGCACGGGATGACTATCGCGATGACAGACGTGACGACTACCGACGGGATGACTATAGGCCACGCGATGGACCTCAACAAGATAGCAGGAACAAATACGTCCCAGCAGCATATCTCACCAACGGAGAACAAAAGCCTAACAATGATGGGACCGTAGCACGACGTGAAAAAGGTGGGGGTAGCCAGGTAGCTACTCGTAACAAGAGCGCATTCGACGAGCATCGCGGCGAAAAGAGATCATCATCGTCATCTTCTTCCGATGTGTGTTCCTCTAGCGAAGATGAACGTCGTATAAAGAAGGCGCGGGGCAAAGAATTCCTTACAGCCGGCCTTGCTGCCGTTGCCACGATTCACGCGGCTCAGGGTGTTTACAAGTCGATGGAAGCCCGCGACAAACGACACGAAGAAGTCGCCAAGGGGGAAATGTCACCGGAGGAAGCGCGTAAATTGAAGAACAAAGCTCGTCTTCAGGATGCCGCTGCCATTGCCATTGCTGGCTTGGGTATCAAGGGAGCATACAGCGAGTGGCAGGAAGTACAAGAGCACCGTCATGAATTGGCAGAGGAGCAGAAGGAAAAGCAGAAGAGACATGAGAAGCGGCTAAGGAAGGCGGAGAAAGCGGCTCAGCGAAACGGATACGGAAGAAGCAATAGCTACAGATCGTCTGAGCCCGACCTCAATCGCCGATACAGAGACTAGGGTAGGCCCAAGACAAGAGGGGGCAGCGGTTCAACAGTCTCCCTCGTGTGTGGCCAACTTTTCTCGGAGGCGTCCGGTCTCTATCGAACGCGTTTGACGACGAAATGATTTACGGCATTACGATCAAGATGCCAGAACAATTTCCAAGCTGAATGCATCTGGACGTGGATTTCTGCACGGATTGCATGGTCCTGATGGAGGGTTTCGTGGACTGTTGATATGATACCACTTGCATGATTGCATGGCGGGCTGTTCCTCGATCGATGATTTTTTCTATTGCCTACTCAGCTCATGGACGGGTGACGAAGATGCATGGGGTCTACAACAGCATTAGATAGATTGCTCCACTTTGCAGAGCACCACAAGTCCTTCCGTGTAATTACATGAAGAATTATGTATTTAGCAGCAATCACGAATGCCATGAAGCGCAAAGAAGTTCCCCAATACCTGACCAGATCACGTTGTGGGTCATAAGGGTGTCGAGAATTGGGTAATTGCGGTCGTGGCGGTTTATTTTGATGTGGTGTTGACCCGAAGTCCCCCCTTCAACTTCAACCCCAAAGACTTATCTGCTCCATCATAAATCCCTCGAAATTTCTGTAAATTATATCATTTCTGACAGTCTAGCAATTTCACGGTAAAAAAGACTATGTCCGATAGCGGCCAGCCAGCGAAACGGAGGAGAAACCGGATCCCCATCAGTTGTAGAGCATGTCAGCTTCGAAAGTCCGTAAAGTCCATTCCGTCTTCCCGTTCACCAGAGCTAATGATATTGTTTTTCTAGGCTTCGATGCAACCGGCAAAGGCCGTGTCAGAACTGTGAGACGCGTGGAGATTACGATGACTGCGTCTACGCCGTCCGTGGAGATGATCGAGCCTCCAGAGCTTCGGCAGCACCGGTTGCCAGTGGCATGCAAGAGCGCATCAGTAGACTCGAGAATCTTGTATTGAATGCCCTCAATGAAAACCGGAATGAGTCTCAAGATCCATCTCATCAAAAAGCCAGCGAGGAACGAGCGGTGGCTACCAACGACAGCAAACCCCAACACGGTCTGCCGGACCCTACCATAGGTATTCTGGAGACAGATTCTGCGGAACGTCATCTCTACAGCGGCGAGACTGCTTGGAATACGGTATTGCATGAAGTCAGTGGCCTTTACATCTCTCCATATCAGAACCTCGTTGCTGAGCAACTAACCACCCTTTCTGTTCAGATCAGCGATATCAAGGCTTCTTGCACCGAAAGCACCCGCAGTCGTCATTATGAGTATGAAACTTCTCATGGTGAGCGACTGCAATCCCGACAACATCCGAATGCGGATGGGTCCCACGTCGAAGGTGCGCAATGGAGTCACCAAGGTTTGCTGAATCAATTACCACCCAAGATGTTATTGGATCAGCTGTTATCTGTGTTCTTCGATATATACAGTCCTGCAATGCCAGTTCAGTGTATGTATTAGAATCTTTACCATTGATTACCACTCATAGCCACTGACTTCTGACAGACATTTTGCACCAGCAGACATTTATGGACCAGGTAAGTGACATTTTCGATTAAGCCACGGCAAAGATTGTTGAGGCTGAAATGATTAGTATTGGAAGTATGTGGAACCCCAACGGCCACTGGGGCAGTATGGCTAAGTCAAGTATACTCCATGATCTCTATCGCACTTCGATTCTGGGGCCAGGGCCAGCATGTTCCAGCAGAGTTCCAAGCCGACCCATATGAACATTCAGACACTTTCTATCAACTTGCTGGTCACTGTCTCGGCCTCATCGACATCAATCATCCTGTTAGAGGAACCGTCGAGGCTCAATCAATCTTACTCCATGCGGGTCCGACCTTTGATCGGAAGGACATTACCAAGACTTGGCTCACAGCTGGAGATATCGTACGACTTGCCATGAGAATGGGATATCACCGGGATCCGTCTCAATATTCAGATCTCTCTCCATTTGAAGGGGAAATGCGAAGACGTGTTTGGAATTTTATCTATCAAACCGATTTACTCTTCTCTTTCCAGCTAGGTCTTCCACCTGCTATTCGGAATCGCGAATACGACACAGCAACTGCGCACAACCTCTACGAGGAGCAACTGCATCATAGTATGACTACTCGACCAGCTCCCTTGGCACCTACAGAGCCTACATACATCTCGTACATGGTTGCTCAAAATCCAGTCTTTCGTGTGTTTGGAGACATTGTCGAGACTTTGAATACACTGCAGCCTCAGCCATATTCAAAGATACTAGAATTGGATGGCAGACTGTTAGCCGCTTTTGCGGCAACACCACAGCATCTGAAAAGGACTCTTCCGGATTCACCAACGGATCCTCCCCGCTTGGTATTGCAAAGGATCGAGTTGGAGTTATTCTATCACAAGGTCAACTGTATCCTTCATCGACGTTTTCTCACAGCCCATTTCAAGGACTCGGTCTTTGAACCGTCGCGACAAGCTTGTGTAACTTCTGCGTTGAGGTTATTGACGTGCCAAATCGCTTTGCACGACAATCACAGATGGCCACACGCAAAATGGTGGACCTCATCGCTAAACTCCCACGACTTTATCCTTGCCGCCACAATTTTGTGCTTATACTTGTCCAAAGATTGTGAGCGTGACGCTGCCACTCTCAATCCCCAATTGCAAGATCTTCAGCAAGCTTTGCGACAATCACTCGCGATATGGACCGATATTAGGGATGCATGCGTGGATGCCGAGAAGGCTTTCGTGATCTTTGACTCGCTAAAACGACAGCACCCAGATATACTACCGCATGAACATCGACAAGCTGCTTCATCAAATGGCCCATCGCTTGCAGCCGGTGCGTCGACGACAGATCTTATGTCCACGAGCCCTTCGTTATTCCCTGGAGCCGACTCGACAGAGTTTCCCAAGGCAATAGATTGGGATCTGTGGGACTCATATCTAAGGGATGTCGAGCCACTGGTATTACCGCCGTACCAGTAGATCAGTCTACCAGAGGGCGTCTAAAGCCTAAATCACAGGCCGTAAGATGCCATCTACAATGTCATGTCACATCTTCAGCCCTGCTCATCCTTCCACCTGACCCCCCAAGGACCCTTTGCAAAGCTTGCTTCCACCACACGTCCGCTTTGGATAGCTTCAACTCTTTTCCGTCGGATATCACCACCTTCATGATCTTTGCGACTTTGTGATTGAGTCAACGCCTCGGTAGACCTTGTATGAAAACCGAAAACAGCCCCCCTTCTCGCTGCTTGTCGTACCTTTTCACGATTGGCAGCTCGCTGACGACCGAGCTGCTGGGGTGTCAAATTATCTATTACTTCACGATTCCTCTCTGATGATACTCCTGGCAGGGGATAACCGTCTAACGGGACACCGCCATCGTCGTCGTCATCGGACGTCTGACCCGAAGAACATGCCTCACCACTTTCAAGCGCGTCATGCTCCCGAACGTCTAATTCGCCACTCTTTGCTAATGCCCCAAAAACTTTTCTTTCAACTTCCGCACAGTCAACCACCCTTCGACCGCCCCAGCCAAGCATTTCTACAAACGCCCTCTCAATCTCCCCCTCTACACCTTGCTGGTTAGCAGGTGGCTTCTCGCGCCTGCATCGATCCGAACAATACTTGGGAGGGGTCGAGGTATGTAAAGATTTAGCGTGGGATTTCCGCAGTGTGATGACTCTACCGCATGTATGGCAGTACAATCCCCCAATCAGTGGCGACGGGGCAGCAGCGTTGCGAGACGGTCGGGCCTTCTTGGTGGACATGTTTTGCGCTTGGTGATTCGTGGGCGATATGCAGGACGGGGTTGCTGATTGCAGATGGATGGCGCGATTGTAGGTGGCGCTGAGGGTACGGCGCAGGGAAAGGCGAGTTGGGGTCATGAACCTGGTAAGATAGCTAACAAAATCGAGGGCCGATGAGATATATGGAGCGCTATTCGTCAGATAAAGGGTATCCGTCTTTCGGAGGCAGGAACGTTGAAGTGGTATGCATGAAACTTTAAACCTCCGATGTTTTTAACCAGGTCGGGCTATGGTCTGTCTGTCCCCTTTTATAGTCGATGGATATGAAGAGCTGCATTGCAAGATAACAGCCGGTGCATGTGCATGGGAATCCTTTTACGTGCATCTGTCACAGTCGCACTCGCCGCATGTCATGTCGTTCCAGTCCCGATACGGATCCAGGAACAGGAAAGCGTGGGCTTGGCGATATGCACCTCGAGGTGGATGGTCCGTGCTCAAACCTTCGTCTCGAGTTTCCTCTGATGTTTTGGCTCTTTCTCGGGCAGTCTTATCCGAAGAACGTCGGGTTTCTTCTTCGGACGTGATTGTGAACAGCATCTCTCTGAGATTGTCTCGGATCTTGTGTAGCGTTCTGCGCCGTTGTCATTCTGGGGTGGTTGTTTAAGATTAAGGTTGCATGACTGCATCGTTCGAGATGGTTCCTTGCGTTGCATTGGACGAGTTATCTTCAGCTAAGCGCCCAGCATCAACCCAGCGCCCACCATCCACGCCCGACCACGAATCATGCAGTCCAGTCTCGTCAGCTCATTGTCACGTTCTGATTCATCCTCCTTCTCCACCTTCATCTGTCGCCATGAATGGTCAAGATGCCCCAGGCTATTATTCCCCGCTTGGCGACCCACTCTCCTGCTGCACTCGTTGACGCCCCTAGTGATACCGACGTGACACTTCGTGAGCCATTCATGGACTCGTCCCTGGCCTGGTTGCTTTTTATGGATTCACATGGGAGATGATGCGTTGTTTCAATTTCCCACACAGCTTTATCTTGTCCTACCTCCCCACCCTTCTCACCTTTGATGCTTCCTGGCTCAGGTGCGAGGTGGCGGCGATGAGAGATCAGTGATGAATGCTTCGAGTGATTGCATGGGTTGGATACATTCGAGATGGCTGGCTTCATCCATTGCTTGTTGCTTTCCTAGACTGCCGGATCAGTCAGAGCCGGAACCACCGGGTGAGTGGTGCATGTTCACGTTACATTTCACATGCTAATTGAACACAAGCTCTTAATGAGAAGAGACAGATTTGTTGCGAGCAACCTCAGCCCGTTGAAACCCTTACTTCCGAGCCTCAAGATACCCAGACCGTTCCTCGAACCTCACATCGCCCTTCACAATGGCTTGCGGACAGTCGCAGCTTTGCCTCGAGGGCATCAAGCAAGGCAAGCCTGACAAGTCGAAGGAATGGGGCACGGCGTACAAGCATTGGGACAATCGGAGCGCCCTATGACTTCAAGAGAGTGGAGCTGCCACGAGGTCGAGGAGAAGGGTTTCGGCCGTTGGTACTAAGCATTCATATACCCGGCAACGAATTACCATCTCTGCCCGAATTCGATGAAGCATTGCTAGACGATACTTCCCTGACGTTCCCTCCGCCAGCCCTGACCAAATCCAGGTCCGAGCCCATGCTTTCACGGCCGTCGACAGCGTTCAGCATACCAAGGAAGCCTGTCCCTTCGAGGGTCATGTCTATGGATGTCTCACGATCGAGTATGGACAGCAGGTACACCTACAATGATGCAGGACGAACATCCCAATCCATTCATCGTCGTCCAAGCATAGCTCTCTCTCAGAGCACACAAGACTTCTTAGACTCCCTCGACACTAAACTACCACAGCCTCCACCTCCATCAAGAGCCAAGTCAGGCCCTGAACCAGTCTACACGCTTTATCGAAGAGCTAGCGAGCAAAGTCTTAGACTGAGGACCCATCTAGAAGAAAGGCAGCAGATCGAAAGACGCTTTCCCGAGTGTCATACAATCATGGAGGATAAGGAGGGGGACCTGGACAGGAGCCCGGTATTGACACGTCTGACTGGTCCAGCTCTACTAGGCGAAGACGTTCAACCTACCCAAGACCCTTTAAATGCAAATGAAGGCATCTATCAACGACCACGCGCCCCTTCTACACGTACTCGCATCTCTCAATGGCTACTCCGTGCCAACCCTGTTGCTCAACCACCCGCCAAGTCAGAGGAACCTATCTCTGCACCATTCTATTCTCTACGACCCTCATCGACCCACCATCGAACTTCTGTGTCCTCGAGCGTCTACAGTACGTCCTCCACAGCGGCGGAGCCCAATACAGCATGGAGCACGCCCCGCTCCTCGCCACACCGGAAGGGGAGCTCGTTGTCGTCCTGTCAGACAATGGGGCTATCTGCCAGGGGCTACAGTGTGGATGTTGAGAAGAGTCCGGAACCAGTCGTGGTTGATGTTGGTGTTGCTTTCTAATTGTCTTACTCTGAAAAATATCGTTTTGATTTTAGATACCCTGGTGAGGTTGATCTCGCCGCATAGTTTAATTCACTCTAATCGATTATTTGCATTCGCCGAAGATGCTTCTGGTAGAGCATGTAGTTTTCTTGCTGTATGCCTACTGGCCATGAGTGCTGATACACTTTTTGATTTCAAAGAGTAGGTTCAATGCTCGTCTACCACGTTCCCAAGTTGGGGGAGCTGGTACTTATGAGGTAAGTCGTACATGATGCCGACACGGTTGACCGGCATCCCGATCTCGCTTAAAGAAGGGTCCTTCGGAACTTACCGGTTTTATTGCCGTCCGATGATACTGAGTCGTCACTCCATTGATCATTCAGCACACACAACTAAACTACGACTCTGTTGCCATTGACTCTTTTCGCGGTTGCTTCTCTTATTCTCGTTCTTGTGCAGCGTACTATTCCAATCCAGACGATGCAGGAGCAGGATATCAATTGGTTGTAAATTCTCAATATCGCCCAGCCGTCCGAAAAGCAATCACCCACAATCGGATTTCCTGAGACGGTTGTTTCAGCTGTGGCTTACTCACCTCAGAGTCGTTCCGGCGCCTGTCCTTCCTTCGATCGAACCATAGGACATTGATCTCTTGCTTGTCGTACTCGAGGTTGGTCTGATTCTATTCCGGTCTTCTTGCATTTCTTGCTAATGAGTGAGAGGAATTGTCATAGTTCACTGAACGCAAGGCCCTCTAATCCCACCGTCACCTCTTTAACAAGCGTGTTGTTCCCTTCCATCTTCTCCCAGAAATTACACTCACCTCGTCTGCTCCAAGGAACTCTGTCGGTCCTGTCTACCAACGCATTTCTCTACCTTTCATGCGCTTGGATATCCCAGCTGTTACACGTATGCTTCGGCGTGACCTTGGTTACGATACTCAAATGGTAGGTAGAGTGGCATCCCCTATCTGATCTCGCTGATTGGACACCAGACTTCTCCACGATCACCGCTTCAGCCGCCACCAACTGCTACAGTAAACCCCTTCGAGAAGGCACCTGAGTCCAGTGGCGGAGCCCCATCAGTACGGTCAATCACTCCATACTTCTCAGAAAGGGGGATCGGGTATGGTGGCGAGATGACAGTTTCTCACCAACCACCTATGTCAGTGCGGTCCCTTGGAGTTGAGGATGCTGCTCTCAACGAGCTGATGAGCACCACCCTTGCGACGACTACGTCGAAGCTCAACCAGGTGGAGCGACAACGTACACGTTTTGAGGAGGGGAAGGCGAGTCTATTGCATCTCGTCGACCATGAAGAAAATTTGGTGAAAAAAGTGCAAATACTCTACGATGGTTGGAAAAGGCTGCCACTGATGCGCCAGAACGAAAGTACGGCTGAAAGCTTCCTCATCAATATTGAGCGCTTCTTGGCTCAAGCACGATGTGATCCTTCGATATCAGCAGTGCGGGTGCGCCAGTGGTTAGATCAATTTACTCTTCGATTGGACGCACAGTCTCAACGCTATGGCTACGCTTGCTTACACAAGGGCATCATTGAAGAATGGCTAGTCAGTGAAAGGGGAGTCGCAAAGCCAGTTTCTCCACAGCCTAGTCAAAGAAAGTCTGCAGAACCAAAGGTAAGTCATATCAATGTGGCTGCTCTCGAAAAGGATTTATGCATCGCAGTCTCATAAGCACACTGCCGTGTAGGAATGTACCAGAAGAGAACCTCTTCTTGGGTTGAGAAGCTAATTAGTTTGTCTCGAATAGAATCTCCCAACCACCGCTCAAGAAGAGCGTGTCAAGTGGGAAAGTTACGTCTTCACGGCCGTCGAAACAGACTCAGCAGCAATCACAAAGTACCTGGAAAATCTATTCACTCCGGAGCCGATTAGAGCGAAAAAGCTGTCAGCCGTCAAGCAGGACATAGCAAAATTAGAAAGATCTTTGGCCGAAGACGAGCAATTCAACAGCCGTACGCTGAACTGGTGTGTGCGAGGCTTATTGAGAAGTGACCTCCTTACCAATGAGAAAAAGGCGATCTTGACCGCCATCCAGCGTAATCCAGACGCGATGAAAGACCTTGGTGATGACCTGGACATGAGAATGAAGACCTTAGATCGCTGGGCCTGGCCGTCCGAAGGTGTCAAGGCAGAACAACGCAAACAGATCAATTCACAATATCGAGTTTTTCACGAAGAACCAATACACGACGCCCTACTCCTTCGATACATCGGCGTCAAGTGGTCTGTGCGTTTCTACAAGAGTCTAACGGAATTCTCTGAGTCGCAAACGTGGTTCGATGCACCCAAGATGATGGATCTTCAAGACCGTTACAAATGGCAGCACTACACCGGCGGCGCTCCGGTCACCACAAGCGTTCGAAGCATCCGGAAGCAGACACTTAAAGACGATTACTTTCTGTCACAGCTCCTGCGAGAAGAGAACGAGGTCGACCGTGGGTACGATGCCAGTGCTGGAGACGACGACGATGATCCGGACTTGATCATACGCAAGCCCATCTCCGAGATCAAGGTGAATTTATTGCACTTGTTACAAACCGAGATCAATATGAGCTTGAGACTATCTGGAGCCACAACGGTCTTGCGCTCAGATTTTGAATCGTTCGGACCATCTCTCCCCCATTCCACTATTTTTGCTGTTCTTAAGTTCTTTGGTGTCTCTGACCTATGGATACAATTCTTTCGCAAAGCGCTAGAAGTACCCATGAGGTAAGTCTCCTCTGCATTAATTGCCAGTCGTTGTCTTCATTGAGAGGCTAGCATTGTGGTTTGAGCACAATTCCCCATATTGGGTACATGATCAAGGGTAGAAGCTAATTCGTATCTACTACCAGGTTTGACGAAGATGGTCCAAATGCCAAAATTCGAATCAGGAAGCGTGGAACTCCCATGAGTTCACCACTAGCAGACGTGTTTGGAGAAGTCTTAATGTTCGTTATGGACTATGCAGTCAATCAGCGTACACAAGGTTCGCGCTTGTACCGGCTCCACGATGACTTTTGGTTTTGGGGCTCCGAGGCACTATGCGTTCAGGCATGGTCGGCCATGACTGATTTTGCCAAAATAATGGGCCTCAAATTCAACCTTGGTAAATCGGGCAGCTTCCGCATTACCTACAAGAAATTGAACCCATTGGATACAAGCCTGCCGAAGGGGGATGTGCGTTGGGGCTGGCTGATTCTCAACAAAGCCGACGGACAATTCACAATCGATCAGGCTATGGTCGATAAACACATTTATGCATTGAAAGAGCAGCTCAGCAGCGCGACGTCCATCTTCACCTGGATCCACATCTGGAATTCGTACGCCGTCCGCTTCTTCACCTCGATGATGGGAAAGCCTGCCAACTGCATGGGGCTGAACCACATCAAGAGCATCCTATCCACCTTTGAGCGTGTTCAGAAAACCCTATTCCCCAAAGCCAGCGGCAATGTCGCTTTACATGTCAAGACGATGCTGGCGGAGCGCTTCGGCGTTGCCGACATCCCCGACGGCTTCATCTACTACCCCATCCAACTAGGCGGCCTCGGACTCCTCAACCCTTCCATCCCCCTTCTCCTTCTCCGCAAGTCGATCCTGGAGAAGCCAGGCGATCTGATGGGCCCAGACGGCTTCTTCGCTCAGGAGAAAGAAGCTTACGATGCCGCCAAGAAGCTGTACGAGAGCGGGAAAGTCCGGAAAATCGCGGGCAATAAATTCGTCCCCCAGACGTCGGGCTTTATGTCTTTTGAGGAGTACACGGAGTTCAGGGAGGAGACTAGTCCGCAGCTGGTCGAGGTGTATAAGAAGCTGCTGAGTCGACCGACGCCGGAAGCTGGGGTTTTGTCCAAGGAAACGAGGACGTTGCTTGGTGGTGAGGGGAACAGGGATAAGAGAGATGTGAGAGTCAGGGATCGCTTCTCGGCTTATGAGCTCTGGGTCATCGATCTTTATAAAGAGGAGATGATGCACAAGTTTGGCGGGCTTTGTGTGGTTGAGCAGGGGCTGTTGCCGATGGGGATGGTCAATTTGGCGAGGAGTCTGCGGATTAAATGGCAGGAGTAGGACCTGTTTCCGAATGTTGTAGCTAGTAGCACGAAGTCCAGAAAGCTTCCTGCAATGGTAAAAGGGAAGGAGTCCGTACACCCTCAGCCTGAGTACCGCTTGATCGCTTTGCCGCAATGGTTATGTGAGCACGAGACACCGAGGAGGATGGGCAAGGAGGTTCTATTTCTTCGTTACTATAAGCAGAACATCTTGAAAGTTTTTTCATGGTGAATAAGACGATAAATCAAATCTTGCTTTTAGAGTTTCTGCGTGTCACAGGTCATGCATTGGCCGGAGACAGGATCTTGGCTGATAGAGCGGAATAATAATGTCTGGCGTTTTGACCCTGATGGACCAAGCCACGTGATGCTATCAATCATCAATGCGTGAAGCACGTACCCAGGCCAACAACGCGCTTCGTCCAGGTTGATGTTTCATTCAGACTCTGAATGACCGTAAAATTGAATACAGATCGTAAGTAATGGTATGGCACCCTTTGTGAATGTAAGGGTCCACTTTTACCGAGACTCAAGCCGCTCCCAAAGCTCGTTCTGTATACCTCTGATCATGTTGGAAACAGTCATCGAATTCTCTGACGCTGCAAAAACGCGCAAGAATTCGTCAATGTATAGAATAGAAAACAAATTCGATTTCTGACGCCGAATGCATTTCTGCGATGACTGATTTCGATTCACATTAGTGAATTTGAATCTCGAGCTGAAAATAAGTCTATGCAGTCGATAAAAAACGAAATTGCAAATGAAATTTAATTGCGAAGTCGATAATATATAACATTTTTTGAAACGTTTTTGATTTCGTTATAATTTCGTGTTTTTGTTTTCATTTTTGAAAATACGAAAATTGAAAAAAAAAAAAAAAACTTTTAGATGTTTTTGAATTTGAATATATTTTCATTTTATCGATTGTCACGATTTTCGTGATTTTTCTTTTAATTATCGAATTTTTTCACAAAAATTTTTTCGTTGAATTATATATGACGTGATAATATTCATGTCAATTTTTTTTTCTTTTATCGTTACAATTGTTTATGCAAAAGAAATTGAAATTGATAATGATTTTTCTATTTAAAAAATTGTAAATCGATTTTTTTAATTGACGAAAATAAAAAAATATTTCGTTTTAATTTCTTTGATTAATTTGTTTCGAAACATCGTTTTGAACAAAATGAATTAACAAAATATCACATGTACGTAATGCATAATCTTGCATGATATCTTACAATGTGTTCAAGAAGTCTGAACAAGAGTTGAATTTTTGTACTCATCTTCCATAGAATCTAAACCCGACCGGAGTAAATCCTGTCTCTGCTCAACGGCCGAAGTAGAACTCCTGATATTAAGAGAATTCTTTCTCTTCTGAATTCTCTTTTTCTCTATGTATTCGCGAGCTTGAACAAGTCCATGCACGGTTGCAGATATACAAAAGATGAAGAAAATAACATCAATATACTATATATCAGAGTCTACAAGAGAGAGCGCCGCGGCACGTGTTCTCTGAAGGAATGATCTGTAGTTGATAGCAGACTGAAGCTGCCATGATGCTAAGAAACAAAATTGTCTTTGAGTGAAATTAATGAGCAGAAAACACGATCACAGAGATGCGAGTGAATGGTAATGAAAAGGGAAAAAGAGAAAAGAAAAGATGGAAGCTGCAGAAAACGGATCGAGACTTGAGCAGACTTCTAGACGGTGCCAAGCCCCCAGCCACTTCCTGCGATTTGGTGTTATTCCTCCAGCGGCCAGGTCCAGCCAGCCGATGAGAAACTCAGTTCAACTGTTCAGGTCACCAAACTCAATGAGCCGCCATCGTGAGTAGTCAGACGAGAAATCTTCACAACTTAACTTCCAGGATGGCAACATCCATCACCACCGACATCAAGCCTACTATCCTCATTGTCCCAGGCGGCTGGCATTCTGCTTCTGTCTACAGTCACTTTGCGGCCCAACTTGAGAGCTTGGGATATCCAACGACTACTACATCACTACCCAGCGTCAATTCCAAGAGCCCCCAAACCGCGACATGCACCGAGGATAGCAAAGCATTGCGTAAGGAACTACTAGCCTTGATCGACACCGAAGAAAAGGACGTTGTCATCCTCGCGCACTCCTATGGCGGTGTTCCTGCCGGAGGCGCCGCTCACGGCCTCAGTAAGACGACGCGCGATGGCAAAAAGGGCGGTGTTCTGGGATTGATATACATGAGTGCATTCGTGGTGCCGGAAGGGATCAGCTTGCTGGATTATCTGGGCGGGAAACACGCACCCTATTGCGTTGTGGACCAAGTGAGTGCAATCACCCATCTCGAATCCCATTCACCAGCCGCGACTAATGCCGTGGGGGTTTCCCCTAGCCGTCCGAAGGCCTCAGCATTGCGTCTCCGGCCAAACAGGCTTTTTACCACGACGTTGATTCGGACACTGCGGACCGTCTGGCCTCTTCCCTCCTTCCACATGCCACGCTCGCGTACGAGTCCCCTGCCCCGGCACAGGCATGGCAGGAGCCAGCGTTCGAAGGCAGGCTTGGGTTTGTGAGATGCACAGTGGACCAAGCGCTGCCGATTTTCGTGCAGGACATGTTCGTGAAGCGAAGCGGGGTAAAATGGACGGTCAAGGATATGGACACTAGTCATAGCCCTTGGGCCAGTAAGCCGAAAGAGTTGGCTGAAACGGTTGCAGGACTTGTGGAAGCCTTTGGTGGGAAGTAGCCATGACAGGGCTAAAAGCAGCTCGCGCTGCTGTCTTGCCTCTAGTGCATCATCACTAATACATTCATTATGACAAAACGTGTATCAATTTTGTCAAAAAGCAAATGAAAACGACATGAAAATGATTTCATTTATTAATTTCGTCTCAAATCGAATAATCGCAAATTTGTTCTCGATGCATCAATAATTTTAGTACCACTTACTAGCAGACCGTGGAATACCTCATCTAGGATCACAGCCAAGACCTTCTCCAAAGGGGGATTTGATATATTTTCGACATCATGCGATCATGTATGTCTCTGTCTCAAATTAATGATCCAGATGCCCTGTTGTTCGGAGGTTATCACAGTATCTGAGGTAGGAAGATATGCTGTTAGCATAAACAAGCCACTGATATTTGGTTTGTCAAGCACCTCTCTCATACCCATTACTGTGTCTCGTATCAACGGCTAGTAATTCTCACCTGCATCAACGCTTCAATTCGAAGTCTAGCGTGGCTCGAAAGCTTCAATGTCAACCATGAATCTCATATAACGTGATGATGTCATGAGCGGGGAGTACCTGACTGATTACAGATAGGTAACTCTTCATCCCACGAAGCTACTCATGAGCAAGTTCCAATTCTGCTTGCGGCTTGGAAATGACAAACCGGAGGTAATCAACCTATGAGATGAGAATTCGCGCTGCTGAAAGAGGCTAAGTTGACACAATCCCGTCAGTAAGACTCCCGAACGCCGGGGTTTCGCTAAGGAAATATGCTTACCGCTCACAGGGATGGTGGCGACCCCAAGCTCCCGCAGCAGAAACCACGACAGTTTCCAATCTTTCGGTTTCCGGGACAGATTGTCGGGGAAGATATAGTTCGCAGGGATCTTGATGCTCGATGCATTGGCCATGATAAAATGGGCACCTGATGGATAGACGCACTAAGAACAAAAAGCGGTCAACAAACGTGTGGTTTCCAGATCTCATGTGACCCACTCACCGAAGACAGCACAAAGGTCATGGATTTTCTTCTTCATCGCCATCCGATGCCGGTCCCAAAACCCATTCCGTTCCGCCTCCTCCAGTCCCACTGCTGCAGCGACTTGGGCGGGCCCGGCCGTCGTGTAGCTGAGGATGATGTGCGCATTCTTGACGTGGCGGATGAGATCTTTGTCGCCGATCGCGTAGCCGATGCGCCATCCCGTGGCGTTGAATGCTTTTCCGATGGAGCCGATGCTGATGGTCTGGCGGGCGATGTTGTCGTTGATGGCTGCTATTCGGGGCAGGGGCATTGATGGGGTGTAGTAGAGATGCTCGTAGACTTCGTCCGCTAGGATGATGATGTCTTTTTCGACGCCGATGATCGATAGCTCTTCCGCCGAGAAAACCTTTCCCAGAGTGTGGCTAGACATAACATTTAGGAGAGAACGAACGCTGAGGCGCTTTTGAACTTACGGCGTGTTCACGATCTGGAACCCGTTGAATATAACTGTTAGCCCTTCGTTGCGCACCAACATGGGCTTACGTGTAGCTTCGTTCTCGGTGAAAGAGCCCCTTTCAGTTCTTCCAATCTGAAAGTCCATTCGTTGGCTTGGCTCATACCGGTGACTGCATGCTCTGGCGGATGCAATGGTACTATCCTGAGAACACCACCCACGTAGCGTACATGTAGTTCATATCTTTTCCACATTCAGTAACTTGTTCGACCGGCAAGGAGACGTGCACATACAGATCAAAGCTGGTTCAAAAACAACCACCTCATCGCCAGGCTCTATGAAGGCTGTAATGACGCTCAAGAGGGCTTCCGTGCCCCCTGAATGCACCGATATATTCGAATCGGCGTCCAAGGTCCTGTTATGCAGCGGAGAATAGATGCGTGCGAGCGTTTCCGTAAACCGCGGTAGACCCTAGGCGAGTGGCTCAGTGTCAAAGACTCTTGATAATACCTCGATTGTGGGTGTCTCACTCCGGTCGGACCGTATTGATTGCATTGCACGATATCTAAGCTTCGCTTGTGAGCCTCGATCAGGAAATCGGGCGGATTCTCGTAGCTGCGGGGATGTTAGTTAGAAGCGTGTCCGCGGACGGCTACGCAACTTGCGCGAGCCCTTCCCCCAGACGTGCTACTGGTTGCACGGGTCAGTCTCTCACGCAGAGGGCTGACCATTCCCTGGATGGCGCGTGTAAGCAATTAAACAACTGAGAATGCCCAAGTTGTTACTACCAGACACTGTTAATTACAGCGGAGAGCGTTTTGATTCCTTCTCTACCATTTTTCGCTGTAACTCTCGTCGAGTGCGCACAGCCCATGTCTAAGAAATCAGATGATGACCGAAAGCTGAGTACACATAGACTGTATAGTAGGTGAACGATTACCACATGTATATATCGGATTGTCGAAGGATGTGAAGGGAAGACGCGATGTTAGATCATCTAAGGCAACGTGGCCAAGGCGCGCCTGAACCGTGTTGCCGCTTGGTATCGCTCTCTATAATTGGTCTCGACTGCCGCCGAGCCTAAATTCGGGGATGATGTGCCTCTGGGCTCGTGAAACCATAGACACTCAGAGACTCATGCTCATTCCTTGATCGCAACGGAACGTCAAAGCATCTTAAGATGGTATGTGCGATCAGTGAGTGTGATGTTTGATCTTTCGTCTTATAAAGGTTCACGAATTTACAAGGACGGCGCTATCGAGACTTGGTGACAGTAGCTACTGGTGCATCGCTAAGACTTTTCCATATATATACCATCATACATGGCCATGCCCCAGCGTCTGAATCACGATTGTGATAGTCTTGGAACACGATAGCATGCTACCGGCGGCTGCCTCTCTTCTGTACATGTCCAGACAGGCTGAAAGGTTCCTCGGGAGCTTCAAAGTCCCGTTTTATATGCCCGACTGCACAGATTCGACAGGCATCCTCTGAGAGCCGCGTGGGCCGATGTGGTCAGATGAAAATTATCGCTGATGATCAGTGGTGCGCTTAAAGCTTGTTGGCTATATTCAACGAAAAAAACCCCATTCGCAACGCAGCCTAGTGTTCCGGGCTCTCCTGAGGGAAATGACGAAGTTAAGGATGATCTGATGCAGTAAGACTGCATAACCCCTCAAGACTTGGCAAGCTTCGGTACGACTTCCATTTTTCCAGGGGGCTTAGCACAAGCAGGACGCCTACTTTCAATAGTGGAATGCAGCCTCGCTTGACTGGAGTCTATGCTCCGGCGGTGATTGAGTCCAATCACGGGGATGATTCCCAAGACCCATCGCATGGTGGCAATTGCTCAAAGGATATTGTATGCCGTGACCGTCCTGCATGTATTTGTTCAACGTGCACTGTTCCGATAGCTATCACTCTGTCCCCCTAGCAAATGGAGTGAGAAATTCCAGACTAGGTCTTGGATATCTTTGAAGATGACCGCGTCACGACTTGCAACTCTTGCGGCGCTCATATCAGAGAACTCAGACAAGATTGAGGCATACATTGCTCAAAAAGGTTTTTCGCCAATCTCGTTCGACGCGGATACACCAAGTCCCTGGATCCATGACAGCGAAATCTCTCAAGCACGACAAGTACTGCTTGATTCTACCGATGAGATGCATGCTCTGATGCTCGGACCGATTGGGGCATTGACTAATCCTTCTGTGGGTCCATTCAAGCCGGCCTGAACTTCAAAACATATGCACAGCTGATGCGTCAACACGAACATAGCACAATTACTTGATAAGCCTTCAGGCAATATGCAGCCTCGGCCTCGTTGATGCTTTCCCAAGCGGCAGAGATCAGGCAACCTTTCAGGAGATTGCCATTGGGTCAGGGATCCCTGAATCATATGTGCGAAGAATACTCCGTCATGCAATGACACACCACATCTTCTGGGAGCCTCAGAAGGGTATTGTCGCTCATACTTCGGCATCAAAACAACTGGTGGACGATCCAGCCATACGAGAATGGATTGGAATGGTGTCCGAAGAGATGTGGCCCGCAGCCACCCGGGTAAGCCAAGCTGTACACTACATCCAAATAAGTTGAGGCCTCTTACTCCTGAATTAGGTTGTAGATGCTATGATAAGATGGCCGGGTTCCGAAGAGCCGAATCATTCAGTACCCAGAAACCCTTCCGTCAGCTTTTCCAGGCTCGACTGACCTCCGCTCGTACAGGGATTCAACCTAGCACACCAGACAAGTAATGCTCTGTTTCACGAGCTATCAGGGCTCCGGGCTAGAGGTGAACGCTACGCCGCTGCAATGTCATGGTCCTCCAACAGGCCAGGCTTCGAATCGAGCCACATATTGGATGCCTTCCCGTGGAAGTCTCTTTCCGAAGGCCTGATCGTTGACGTGGGAGGATCGTATGGTTCGGTTTGCATAACCTTAGCGCGGAGTCATCCCTCATTACGATGCATCGTTCAGGATCAGCCTAAGGTAGTCAGCACAGGACTCCAGCAACTTCCTCCAGAATTAAGCGATCGGGTAAGTTTCCTTGAGCATGATTTCTTCGAAGAACAGCCTGTCAAAGCAGCGGACGTTTACATCCTGCGTTGGATCCTGCATGACTGGTCTGATAAATATGCCTTGAGGATACTGAAAGCTTTGGTACCGGCTTTGAGTAGCAAAGTCAACGTTCTGATTGGTGAGTTGATTCTGCCAGAACCAGGAAGTCTAACGCCATATCAAGAGAGAAATCTACGGTGAGGATTCCCAGAACAAGAGATTTGTGAGCCGTCTGACAGTGTCCAGATCTTTCGATATGGCTATGCTGGAAGTTCATAATGGTAAAGAGCGTGACCTAGATGACTGGATGCGGTTGCTTTTCTTGGCGGATCCCAGATACAAAATATTAGGTGTAGTCCACCCAAAGGGGTCGATTCTGGCATTTATTCAAGTGGGTTGGGATGAGGCGAAACACCACTAGATTAAGAATTCGATTCAAGTAGCCAAATAGAAGCCCATGAACCAAGCTTCCCGGAAATGGAGGGCTACCTACAACTTCATAGGGATTGCCGATTGAGTGAGAAGCGCAGAAGAAATTGTGAACTGACCATCGTAGCGACCGTGGGCCTCGGTAAATTTCTCAATCTGGACAAGGTCATAGGTAAGCCGCCGGTACCTCAACGGCTAGCGCTTGTGCAGGCAGTCAAGGTTCTGCTCGGGGATAGCTCGACCCCTTCGCCGCGGCTCTACACTCTGCTATAGCATCATCAATTGCAGAGACTCAGTCTCTTAACATTCGCTTGATCAATCCTTGTTCACCGCTCCAAGCATGGCTTCCTCGACAGGCTCTATATTCTTTGTCGCAACGACCCTGATGTCATTAGTTTTGGGGGCTCCTCTCGCTCATAGGTACCTTGTCCGACGGAGAACCAAGAGACACCATGCTTGCCGTCCACCTCGCGCAATATCTCAACGGGATCCATTGTTCGGCCTTGACCTGATCCTACAAATTTTTCGCTCATTACGAGAGGACCAGCGTAATTCGTCTTTAGTAAAAAGATTTCAGGAATGCGGATATACGTTTCGGTCGAGGACATACAGCCAAACTCAATACTTCACCATAGAGCCCAAGAACCTCCAAGCTGTGTTTAGTACTGACTTTGCTAGCTGGGGAGTACAGCCTATGCGATTATTCGGATTCGAGCCGTTTGTCGGCAAAGGGATAATGTGTACCGACGGTGCATTCTGGGAACACTCTCGTGCACTGATTAAGCCCATCTTCGCCAAAGCTCAAATTGCGGACCTCCATCTTGGCGCTTACGCTGTGCACGTGCGGAATTTAATAGCGGAATTGCCCACCGACCGGTCCACTGTAGATTTACAGCCATTATTTGCAAGGCTTGCACTTGACTCTTCTACTGAATTCCTGTTTGGAGAGTCAGTTGGGGTACTGAATTCAGAAACTACATCACATGCTGCGAAGTCCTTTCTGAAGGCTTACAATCATGGACAGCAAAGGGTCGGAAGGCGGATCCAACTGGGACGATGGGCTGCTCTGACAAAAGACGATGGCTTTCGCTTATCTTGCAAGGTCGCACATGATTTTGTGGATGAACGTATTCTCAAAGCTTCAGTCGCAATCGAGGTCGCCAAGGATCGGAGCGCCAACCCAGGTCGCTACGTCCTTGTCGACGAGCTGGTCAGAACAACGGAAAACCTCAACGAGATCCGGAATCAGCTTCTTAATGTTTTTCTTCCCGCACACGATGCCGCCGGCGTAGCTCTGACAAACGTTTTCTTCCATCTTGCTCGGCATCCGACCGTATATTCGAACCTTCGCCGCGAGATTTTCGAAATGCAGGGCGATGATGCAGAATGGACCTTTGAGCGTATGAAGAGCCTCCGATACCTGCAGTACGTGATGCAAGAATCCTTCCGTCTCAACCCGGTGATTGGCACAAATACACGCATGGCACTGAGAGATACAATCCTCCCTACTGGGGGCGGAGACTCTGGTTATGGCACCTCTCCAGTCTTCGTAGAGAAAGGAGATGTGGTCACTTTCAGCTTCTATGCACTCCACAAGCGTAAAGACTTGTTTGGCGACGATGCACATCTATTTCGACCAGAACGATGGGCGACTCTAAGACCACAACATTGGAGCTACCTCCCATTCGGCGGCGGGCCAAGGGTTTGCCCTGGTCAGCAATTAGCGTTGACGGAAATCGGCTATTGCATCATCAAGATATTGCAATCGTTCAAAGGGATAGAAAACCGAGATCAGGTGTGGGACTTCGTTGAGCATTATAAACTTAGTACCGAAAGCAAAAATGGGGCCAAAGTAGCCCTCATACCAGCCTAGACATTATAATCGAGTACAAGAGCTCCATGAGCCTTGATCCTCGATGGGACTCCGTGACGTGCGACACCCCGTTCCGTCAAGATGGCACCTCAGTCAAGTCCGCGCCGTATGTCAAACATGGGCTGGAAAAGTATGGAGTGTCGCAACTGGAGACATTGGCCAATGCCTTCAATTGGATGGAACGCGGTTGGCTTGACTTCATGTCGTATCCAAATGCACAAGCCTACGCTCAATTGACATGATGGATCTGTCAGTCGTTAGCTACTTCGGAATTTCTTTGCATCCACACATTACACATTTTGTCGCGTAAATTCCGTCTCAATCGTTTTACCTTCTATCGTAATATTCTCCTTCGTCTTTCTCTCCGAATAATCCTTTGCATGCTTCCCCAGGATGTGACAGTAAAGGGTAATGTTTCCACATTCAGATTACCATAAAGGTCTAGCTAGGCTGTTCGGAGCACGCCTGCCTTCCGACCCGAGAGGCTGTGTCATGGACAAGGGTTGCTTGGTCAATTGAGTGATTTCTGTCAACAGGGCACTTTTTCGCGTTCTGCGGTTGGGGAGGTGGGATCGATTTCACTTTCATTGCTTCTTTCTTTGCATGTCATTTATCAGGTCTAACGTTACCGGTGGGTGAGGTCGAACGCGACCATCGAAGAGCTGAAAGCCGTGAGGTCTGTGCACGGCATATTAGCGTTGAGCTAGACACGCCCTTATACTATAGCGGCTAGTCAGGGCTCATCAGCCCTGTCAGGGGTAAATGGCTAGATGCCGATCATACAATCACATTGCAATTGCCGGTTGCCCTGTCAAGGATAGAATTCCTTCATTGAGAACACTCAAGAGTCAATGGCCGGAACACTCCCCCTGGCTTGTCGAATGCGAACGATACGCCCTCCACAGCGAACCAGACATATGTTGAAGACTAGTATGTATGAGACGGAACAGTCAGCTTCATCCGTACCTCGCGTAACCGAGCTCACAACGGTTCAATCGTTGAATTAGACTTCCCGCTTGACATCCTTCAACCTTGGCCCGTGCGCAGGCAATTACCGGCCTGGCGTGGTCTAGTCCTCAAGTGCCGCTTCTGGTTCAGGCCAGCTTTTCCTTTCGCGGTTGACCGTCTGTTTGTGATAGACTTCACTAGACCTTGGACAGTAAGCTCTGCCAGGCTGTTCAAGGTCAAGGTCATGTTCAATTTGACGCCGAAGACCTTTGGTGTAACGGTCATTGGAGCGGGGTTCTTCCTTGCTGTCACTTGTACCTGATAAGACTGTCCAAAGTACAGATCCTCCAGGGCTGGAACCGAACATGGTGTGCAGCGTTGTCACTTTCATGGCTGGTCCAAATTCACAGCAGAAGTGAAGTCAAAGATTCACTCCCGTCTTTTCTTCCTCACTTGCGCCGACTTTGCTGTCGTTCTCCATGGTATTTCAGGCATTTTTCATTCTCTAGAGCTCTTGGTGAAGGCTTCATCTCATTTGTCGGCCTTGAAAAATGTCGCATCAGAGGCTTCCAACACCGGAAGAAGATCCCACGCTCTGGGCCAACAGCAACGGTCAAGTCCTCAGTGCGTCTGTTGTGTTGCTGGTTCTCCCCACTGTCTTTGTCGCATTGCGATTGATCTCGCGATGGGTGGCCGGAGCTGGCCTTTGGGTATGCCGCGGTCCTGTCGCAGAGTGACCATGATAGATCCGACGAGGATGATCACTGACAGTCACAGTGGGATGATACGACTGCAATCCTGGGAATGGTAAGTCCAGAAGCTGGTGCATATGCAATTGATACTGACAGGTACTCGCAGGCCTTGTCCTGGGGCTGCAACATCACCAATATCCTATGTACGCAGCCTCGTTGCTGGATTTTTGCTATTTTCTCTAACAGCAATCACAGCGTCGCGTAGCTCACTCGGGCGACATGCTGAAACTTTGCCTCTCGAAACGCTGGTATCGTTCTATCAACACGTCTATGCCTTTGAGATCATGTACTCCCTGGCTATGACATGCCTGAAATGCTCCGTGTAAGAACCCCCCAACACACCGATCCTGTCGGTCGTTTCTATTGACTCTGAGTATCAAACCGACATGAGCGCGTGATAGCCCGACTTGGGAAGGAAAACTTTCCAAGGATTCCTTCAAGTCATATGCAGTCACTGTCTCAAAAGGGACTGCCAGGTTCAAAACGAATTGCCAGATTCTCGTCAATTCCACTTCCTTTCGATGCTTATATTTGCCCGCGCGAGTGAGATGACGTGGTAAACTTGCTCACCTGTCTATAGAGTCCTGTTCCTCTACCGGATCTTCCCAATCGTCACCTTCCGCCGCATCATCATCGCTTGCGGAGTGTTCGTCCTCGCTTTCGGCACTGCATCCACCCTAGTGTTCGTCCTGGAATGTGTCCCCATCAGCGACTTCTGGCTCGCTCTCAGCGGCGGTCTCAAGTCAAGGCTACGGGGTCGCTGTATCAGCATCCACAACTTTCTACTCGCCAATGGATCCATCAACACTGCTACCGATATTCTACTCTTAATTCTGGTAAGGATCGCTTACCCCATAAATGGTTCAAGGCTAACGCAGTTGGAAGCCTCTGCCAATACTATGGCGTCTGAAAGCCAGAAAAGTGCAGAAATGCGTCCTTACTAGCATCTTCATCACCGGGCTGGTGTAAGTCCCCTTGTCCACCCTCCTCTCGCGCAACTGAGAATGTGCGTTTAGTGTCGTAGCTGTGAGTATGGTGAGGCTGTTTGTCATGGCCCGCTACCACGGCAAAGATTTTACCTGTAAGTTACCTCTTCCCCTCGCTCGTCGTCGAAATCTTTCCTTCCCTAACAGCCACCAGACGACTTCCTACCTACCTTGACCTGGACCGCAGCCGAGCCCTCAATAGCCGTAGTTAGCACCTGCCTCCCCTCCCTCCGGCCCCTCTTCGTACGCCTCTTCCATATAAAAGCCTCGCAACCACCGCTAGGCCAAGACGACCGCTTCAGCTCCTCTAGCAATCTCGCCTCGACATGGCGCAACGGAAGCAAAGTTTACAACCAGAGCTTCAACAGGCTCCCAGTGGCTGGAAAGAGCAGGCCGGGGTCTGTGTCCCACGACGTGACGATCTACGGCGGTAAGGGGATGGAAGCAAACATCGTTGAGCTTGATGGTCCTCATGAGGAAGAGCTGGAGCAAGAAACGCCGATGAATCGCATACGCGCAAAGACGACGGTCGTGCTGACGGTTAGCGACCGGGTGGAGTGGCAGGATGATTTATTTTGAACACCTCATTTCATTTTGGGAGGACCCTTTGGATCAAGTCTTTTTGGATCGAGCTTAGGAATGTTCATTGACAGAATGACCTCTGGGCGCCCTTTACGACAGTGCGGTGGGCGCGCTGGTTCGCGAAACCGGCCAACTTGGAGATTTTTGGAGAAAGTCGGCATACTTGCATGGAACCAGCTCCTTGGAGTAAGGGAAAAGTAGAGAGTCTTATCAGTACATCTTATAACCTTCATACTAGACTCATGCTAGACAGCATCAAATATATAGATAGATCCATATGAGTTCTTATTTTCACCTCGACTTCAGAAGGCACTCTAGCCTGAAAGGAGTTTCGACATTATGAAGTTGATATTAACATCAACTTGGAGGCGAAAAATCTTCGAACATGACTGGCTTGTGTTATTGCTCATCGTCATCTCAAAGCAGACCAAATTTCAATCACTTTCTCTTATTGCACCTTTCAGTGCTTTTAGGGCTGAAGCAGCCTCTAGGGTTGGAGCGTTCGGGATGGATGCCCTAAAAATAAAATGCGGCTGAGGATGGCATGGAGACTCAAGAGCCTGAAGCCAACCGAACTTTCAAGTCTGTGATTCCTATCCTTGTGCGACTGGACTTTTTTTCGAGGAGCCCAGCTGCATACTCTTTCTTTCTTCTGACCTCCCAGCCTCGAGTACGCGTATCAAGCTAGGAGAACCTCATCAACATGGGCAAGCCGATACATTCAAAGCCCACTCCAGGCGTCTACAGAGACGAGCCCGACCGTGACGATGCGGCTTCCACATCTTCGGCTGTCTTGATGGAGGATATAGGTTATCCTGATGCTGATCTACCAGCCTACGAAGATGTCGTTGGTCCCACAGGGCACCAGCAAGACACAGCAGACACGCAACAGGACTCGCAAACGTAGGCTACCTCTTTTAAGTGCGAGAAGTCGCCAACAAGATCATATCTAGATACCTTACTCAACCCGCCCTACCTGCCTCACGCCTTTCTCGTGACAAGACGACGGTCACAACGCACTGGCCGGACTTCAGTCACTGTGCCTCAGCCTTGCAAGAAATGCTGGAAGAGCAAGCGCAATACCCACCGATCTTCACTGCCAGAATCACAGGCACCCACACAGAAACAGTACATACGAAGGACAAAAAGGAGAAATCGACCGTGATAGACTTCGACGTGATGCTGGATATGACGCATCTTCTCGTCCCTGGTCCCAATACTCCCAATCACCTGAGGATACAGGGCTTGCTGCATGCCGGAGTCGGGAACAAGGTGTACCAAGGTCAAAGGACGAAGGAACTGATCCCAGATAATGCGGAATTGGGATCGGCTATCGTAGGAGCCGTCACTGATGCCTACATCAGTTCGCCATACCCCGTCCGCTCGTTCACCTTTCGGCGGCAAATACTCTACCACGACGCGGCTGCCTTGGAGAACCTTCTCTCCTCATTGGTAGGATCAACCAACTACCGAGGTCATACGAAGATATCTTTCCCGATTACACACAATCGCGTCACAGTCTACAGTCCCTGCTGGCAGAACAAGCTCCGCGACAAGACATGGCTGCGATGGATTTTCTACCTTACCTTCCTTTGGATCTTCACCTGGCCATATCTCTGGTTCGTGACTCGACGATGGGAGGTGCTGATATCGCAATTCCCCTACAGCTGCTCCCCGGCGTGCGGCAACCGGAAGTTTGTGGTCAAAAGCGAGAAGGCCTTCTTCGAAGAATGGAGACCTAGCCTACGGCGCGCTATATTGGGAAAGAAGCAGGGTTGGATTGACGAGGAGTATAAACTTGGGACTGAAGAAGCCTTGCGCCAGGCTGGACCGAATGGAATGGGGAGAACCCCAAGCACTGGCAATGCGGTGGCCGATGGGGCGTTGGGGTTTCTGCATCATGCCGTTACCGTGGGGAGGGATGTCGCTATGGCTGGTGGCTGGGGCGCGGACAGCTAGGCTCTAACAATAAGTCGCGAAGGACATGCTATTTTCTGCGTCGTAATGTGCAGTCATATTGGAACACCAAAGTGTTATATTTATCAATCTATTCGGTCAGCTTCATGCGAAAGGAGGCGTTGCAGGACGAAGTCGGGCCGAACCCGACCTCGACATCATTTCCCCATACGGACACTCGTACGAGCCTGTCCTGCAACCACCTCGATTTCAGCCGATCTTGTGACCGACTGTCCTGGATCCGACGAACGAGAATCCGGGGTTGCCGTATGTATCAGGCTCGATGTGGATCGCGTACCTGAGATGCTCGTTCAGATCATGATCTAGATCCCGTACAGCAAAGCTCAATTTCTCCGAGTAGAACTATGAAGAAATCGCTACCATTCCGTTAAATGCAACCCACACTTGGCTCATACATCCGATCATGTCCGATATTAGAACCGTGTAACCACATCTCCATTGAGGTAGTGCTAGGTAGGTGCGGACTGGACTGATCAACTCTGCCTCTCTTTCTTCTCCTCCGGTTTTATCATTGTAGCCAATTATATCATAGTGCTGCTTTGAAAGATATCGTTCTTTTTCGTCACTGAGTATATGCTATCGGGCAAATTTGCTAGAAAGATGGCGCTCATGCCAACTGTGGTGTGCATGCTATCACGCAATAGGAGTCATGCCCCACGCTGGGTTCGCCACTTTGTGGGGTGGCTCTGAGCAAGCCACTGATGGTGTGGAGGCACCACATACCATGTTCCACGAAATCGTTCTAGATGGAGCGATATCGGCTAGATGGATCCGAGACGATCAACTTATAAAGGTTCCGACTCATTCGTAGACTTCTTTCCTTGTAAGTCCTGACAGACACTCGAGCCCAAAACTCAAGCCGTCATTTTCGCTTAGCATTTCTTCAACCATCTGCAGTCGAAGCCATGTTTTTCTTTCTTTCGCTGTTCGCCTTTGCGGCTGTTTTGAGATCCTTTGCTGCAGCCGATCCAGCGTGCCAGAATACACTTGCTATTTATAACCCAAACGTCAGAACGATGTGCAACAATGGCAGTAAGATCCTCGATTCGTAAGACATCAGCCTTTACTGACGGATTATACTACCATTAGCATGGTTTGTCCTACCAGTCCCGACTGCCTCTCTCCAACCCCTTGTCCCCTACCCTCTCCTCACGCCTCCTTACTCGGACAAAACCCTTTTCCCGCATGGATTCCCTTCTACGGCCCATCCGGTGCTCGTGTTCTCTTTTTATGAGAACGACATCCGCATGGTGGACCTGCAGATCCCATCTCTCAAGCAAGGAGGTATTTACGTACCTTACACCGACCGCCTGAAGGATGGCAAGACAGCATTCAGTTATGTAAGTCTCGATACAATCTTGTTGCTGCTCTTACTGAGGCTCGCAGCCATTACGGAACTACATAGGAGGCACCGATGGCGGTTTCAGCCAAAGCGACATCTCATTTCTAATAGCTCTCGTACCGGGTAAGCCAGAAGTCCCACAGCAAACAACAATCGACTAACATAACGATTCCATCAGCTTTCGTCGGTACGGCCGAAGGAACCAGCCTCGCCATTGCCCAAATCACCCCAGGCAACGATGCCTATGCCCCACTAGCATCGAACCCCAGCGAGTTCAGCACCGAGGTCAAGCAAATCATCGTTCCCAACCCCGTCTCGGGCCCCGCAGTCGAGCCCGAAGTTTTCGATCTCGACTTCATCACTGCGAAGTCGCCGCTGTACACCGAGCATACCTTTCACCAAATAGCCAACCAGCCACTGATCCTTAACAACGACCTCTGTGGGCGGAACACGATCTACTTCAACCAGAGCTTCTCGGCCCCCGTGTTGAGGTCTGGGAATGCGACCGTGTACGGTCCGCTCGCGGGCGCGGCGCCGAGTCAGTTGGCTGGGGTGTATACGAACGCGGGAGGGTATTCGGCGAGTGGGGTGTTGGTTGGGTATAATCCAGAGGCTTGTGATGTCGCGGCTGCGAATGTTGATCCGAAGGCATATCAGTGAGCGGGTATGAAGTTGACGATGTAGGTGTCGATATATCAGTTTCACGGTTTCGTCATTTCATATCATGAATTTTTAACGTTCGTTCTTCAATTAACCGACAGGTTTCTTACGAGAGTGATCGAGAGGAAAAGTCAAAAGAAAATTGCGAGGTGTACATGTAGGTCGTTCACCAAGTCTTGATGAGGGACAGGCAACATGAAAACCTTTCCATCGTCCCCGTTCGTTTGGACGTTCCTAGGATGTTTGAGATTATCCAAGGTGGAATGCCACGCATTTACTCATGATTACAAAATCACTCTTTCGTTGGCTACTTCAACGCTCATAATGATCAGCCAATGAGAGCATGGCTAGGTACTTGATCATAACAACGTGTCTATCGGTGGCATATATAATATCACCTCTACCATCAATAGCAAGCCGTTGCACTGTCGTTAGCTACCCGAGTACGGAACTTTTAGTTAGTAGGCGCTATTGCCTGCATGTTGTTCCCTTCGCACATATCCTTCAGCGCCCTGCTGCACTCCGTCCTATCAACAAACTTGAAGACTTCACGGGATCAATCCAAGGCCTGCTATCAAACTTAAACACGACACAATACTAAATGCTTGGAGCTTTATTTAATAAAGTGCATTGTCTGTGTTTCCCACACTTTGAGGCGAAGAAGGACCCAATGCTTCTGAGACATAACCTTGTCGAATACGGCGAAAGAGATGGCCACACCCCTGAAGTCGGCCGACGCGGAGAGCGAAGTTCTCCAATCATGCCATTCCCCTTTCAAGACCTATCAAACGAGATCTTGCGCGAGATGCTCTCATTCACCACCAATGCAGATCTGGACAACCGCTCATTGTCATACACAATAACGGTCCCCTCACCAAACCTCGCGAGCGCAAGAAATTATATGAATGTGTGTTCTCAACTGAGCGCACGGGGTTGGGCAGACCAATTTCGAGTCTCAGCTTCATGTCCTTGCTGTCCACGAGATAATTTGAAGGCATTACTTGTGGCCATACCGGGTACCAATCCTAGATAAAGAGCTTGGTACGATAGAGTGGACCGATCCTTGGTTTATTTCCAGACTACATGGCAACTTGGTCGCACCCAATATTCATGCTTCGGGATATTATCGCGATGACTCCCTTTGCTACCTAACCATCGGTTCCAATAACTACTGCGGCTCTGGCTGGAAGGATGGTAGTCAAAATTTTCTTAATGAGAACAGTGACGATGGTAATAACGAACTCTTACTCCGAGGTCACGCCAGCATTGGCGTAACCAATGGATCGCTGGTGAGCGCGAGCCCGTACCTCAATCGCAAATCTTCGCTTGGTGTCCTGAACCAAGGTGATATATGCAACTCTGGGCTTTCTATTGACT
Source organism: Physcia stellaris (assembly GCA_018902385.1). NCBI lineage: Eukaryota > Fungi > Ascomycota > Lecanoromycetes > Caliciales > Physciaceae > Physcia > Physcia stellaris. The sequence continues at coordinate 287,949 of JABSSW010000034.1, read as the reverse complement.
TTGTTATCTGGTTTTACTACGTTGGGGATTGTAGAGCAGAGCAGTTACGTCTCGATTTATCTACGAAGCGTCATTTAGAAAGTACTCAAGGTTGACAATAGTCTCACAAAAATCTCTCACAGAGTCTCACCGCCGGCTCTCTAAGTCTAAATTATTGGAAACCAAACGGGGCAATGCCCTCAAAGTTGTTACGCGATCGTTCCAGCTCCCATCAATGAGCTACATCTGCGTCGATCACGCACAGAGCAACAGCAGCTTTTGAACTGCCCTGGGTTCCACATCGAGGTCTAGGATATCACGGACTCTAGGCTTCTCCACCAAGGCGCCCAATAGTGCGAGTAGTGCACCACAGGCCTCATACTATACTATACTACCGATTTTTGAGGTGTACTACTCCACAGAAGCCCAATACTATACTATACTACGAAATTTGGTGGTGCACCAGTAGTGCACCGATAGTACGTATAGTACGTAGATGTTTTGAGAATTTTCGAAAATTATATTGCGAAAACAGTTGCACAGACGATAATTCCCGAAATATTTAACAAATTTACATACAAATTGGTCTTGCTCGTTTTTCTGATCTCGTGCAAGATTTGTCTGATGTACTGATCAATTCATTTGACGTCATTCGTTCGAATTCGAGATTTTTGCATTGAAATATCATTCTCGTTTGACGTCATTCGTTCGAATTCGAAATCTTTGCAACGATGTATGATTGTAAAACTCGTACTAGAAATAGTATAGTCTAATGGATTATTGACATCAGAGATGTATAGCTTGAGATGTAATATATTGATTTACTAATCGCTACAGAACAGACTACGTTCTGCAGTTGCTTCTTATACACATTCTATTTACTCAATCGTACGAATTCGATCGGCTTCGGCTGACAGTATGAGCTTGTTGAGTTTATCGTTGATCGAGTTGTAAAATGATTGAAATTGATTCTCTTCGAAATCATTCGAATTTCGATAATCGAATTGCTTGACAAAATGCGAGTCGCATTTTCGAAGATTTTGAATTCTTATTTTTTACATACGTCTTTTCTTTAAGCATCGAAATTTCTTGAGATCAACATGTTAACAGAAACTTTGACGTATTCTGCTTGTTTTGACGTGTTCTACTTGTTTTGATCTTGCGTTGACTTGAAAAATCATTATGATTGTGATTTTCGCATCTCGAAATATTTTTGTTCGAATTCAATAATCAGTCTGCGTTAAAAATCTGAAAAAACATTTTCTTGAATAATTCAGAAAAAGCATAATTTGATGAATCAACTGTTTGCTGTTTTCATGATCGAATGTCTGATTTCGTACAATTCACAATTTTCGATATGATGATTGACAATTGACTTGTTGACAAAAAGTTCTGAATTCGAACATCTTTTCATTTTTTCATTTTTTTATTTCGAATATCAACATCGATATCATGAAAAAATGTGTAACGCGATAGACGTTCATTAATCGCGATCGTATTGATATTCAAATTTCGAAATTTTTTTTTTATTTCATTTCACATTTTTATTCAATGATTCATCGTTCGATCAAATCGAACAACAATTTTTGAAAATGTTTTTGACACAATTCAGTTTTTCATGCGTCGTAAATTCTAGACAATAAATAACACACAAAGTTTTTGAAAACGAAAATGTGTTAACATGCAATAAATATTTCAACTCATTTTTTTCGTGACTTTCGATGATTTGTTTTCTTATTGACATCAAATTTCTTTGAATTCTCGTTGTGAAATTGTCGCAAAATTTTTCGAAAATGCTTGACAAACGATGCAAATTTTCAAGTCGCGTTTTCATAATTTTTTCATTTTATCAAATAGTAAAAATCGAATTCGCTGTAAAGTTTGTTTGAAATTTCATTTGTTTTGAAAATCTTGTTGTTTTTAATGATTTCGATTTCATAGAATTTTTTCGTGATTTTCATTTTCATGTTCTCGTCGAGTTCAATATCTTCAACTTGATACGAAAATTCAGAAAAATGTGACGTATGCTTTTTTTTTTTTTTAACATTGAACTTCTTTAAAAGAAAAACGTGAAAAACGTCGTGAATGCGTCAACGTTTGAATAAATCTAAACGATAAATTTGATTTTTTATAATTTCTAAAATTTGAAATGACTCAAAAAATTTTCATTTCAATTTTTTGTTTCGTTTAATTTTGATGTTTTTATCGTTCAAATTCACGTAATTTTCGACGTTGTATGACATTGATTTCGTGCGTTCGTTTTTGTACATCGTTTGTTGTTGTTGTGTCACGAATAAATTGTCTTTCAATATTCGAAATAATTCAACTAAATGTTCAACGTGTTTCTTTGCGAATTTGAACTTAACTTTCTTGTTTCATGTTTTTTCGAAAAACATGCGAAACGAATATTCAAGCATGATTTCGAACGAAAAAATGCTTGTGAATGCGTGCTTGCTGTTGTTGTAAACGAATTCGATCATGAGCAACAGCTTTATTCAATCATTTTGTTCGAAATTGACGAAAACGCGAAAAAACTGCTTCATGACGCTGTTCATTCGCTCGATTTGTTCATCGATCTGAAAATGAAAAACGATTGACAATCTACGTTTGATTTTCAAAACGTAACACAACGTATCGTTGTACTTGAATGTGAAAATGAAATTTCTGTCGATAACGATTGACGAAAAAAATCGTGAAATCGAATGACTTCGCGAAATAAAATTTCGATCAAATTCTTTGCGAAAATCGTCTTAATCATTGATATGTAATGAATCATTTTCGTTAAACGATTCACAATCATTAAAATCGAATCGTAAATCGTTTCATTTCACGCTTTGTTTGAAAAAACTCTGTCACGAAATTTATAAAAAAATCAATTCATTTAAATTCAAAAATCGAAAAAAAAAAATTCGTCGTATGATTTGTGTTGTACAACTTTGTTTCGTTTGCAAACGACGCATGTTTCACAATGCTTTTGATTTGTTGTCGCATTTCAAAATTTCGATAAAATTTTGATTCGATCAATAATATTTTCGACGTATTAATTTCAGCGTTCGTTCGATGTCGAAATGATCAACGAGCGAATTATCGTGATGTGCACGAATAACGTTTTCACGCAAATTTTCTGAAATGTAAACGACATCGTCGTAATACAAAAACTCATTTTTGTGTTGTCAATTGTCTGTTTCTGCTTTCGAAATAATTAATTCTCGACATATTTCAAAAACGAACTGATTTTTAACGATCAAATCACGAACGAAATTCAACAATGAAAATGTTGATTCGTCGTTATATGTCGTCTTTTCTCGTAAAACAATCTGTATTCGAATTTTATGCATTGCGCACTCAAATACAATCGCTGATTTTAACACAAAAATTTTTCATTTTATGAATGTCACGTCTGATTTCTGTTCAATCGAATGTTTCGAATTTTTTGAATTTTTTGAATCAAATGTTTTCGAATCAACGTTGATTGAAATTCGATCTCGTTTTGAATTTTTTGAATCAAATGTTTTCGAAACAGCGTTGATTGATTCGATTGTTGAATCATTTAAATGCGATCGACGTTTCATGTTATGCATCGCATTCATGAATCGTTTCATGACATGCATCGCATTCATGATTTTGATCGCATTTATTCGCATTTTTTCGAAACGTTTCGAGTTTGCGATCAATGACTTTTGCAATTGTTTCAAAATTTGACGATTGTTTTCGACGTTTTTCTCAGTAATCGTCATGTGATCAAATCGTTTTGAAAATTCGTCAGCAGGATTTTTTTTATCGAAACGATAATCGATTAAGAAATTATATCGATTCAATTTTTGAATTCATCGAATCTGACGTGAAAACAATTTAATTGTGATCATAAATTGTCTCAAATTGCGATGATCAGTAAAAACAAAAATCTGCTTTTTTGCGTTTTCGAAATAGTGTTTTCATTGCTTGAACGAAATCACAATAATCAACAATTTTTTGTCATGAATTTCGTAATGACATTCGATCGAAATCAACTTGCGCGAAAAATACGCAACAGAATGTCAATGATTCTCGTCGTCTTGTTGACATAAAATGATTTTTAAAATCTTGTCGAATGCGTCGATTTCGACTCGAATAACACGCTCGAAATCGAAATGACGTAAAATTGATATTTCGATAAATGTTTTGCGAAATTGTTTGAAAACTTTCAATGTCTCGTTGATCAAAAAAATGTGAATATTCGATAATTTGTTGCGATTTCGATTCTGATTTCGTTTGCGTTTACGAATATTCTTTCGAAATTCTTGTGATTTCTTTAGCATAACGATCAAAAATTCAACAATTTTATTGAAATGTTTAATGAATCGTCGATAGAAGTTAACGATGTCGAGAAATTGCATGATGTCGAAAACGTTACGAAATATTGATCATTGTTGAATAATTTCGATTTTCTTGTTTTGCATTTTCATCTTTTGAGAAAAAACAACGAATTCAAGAAAGTTTATTTCGTCAACGAATCATTTGCATTTCTCAAAAACAATGTATAATTTATTTTTCTTAAAACGATCAAAAATTCATTTGACATCGTCGACATGAATCTCGACGTTCATCGAATAGATTACTATATCATTCAGATATACAATGACGTTAATATCGAGACGAGTCGCTAGAATTTTATTGATGAAATTCTGAAACGTCGTCGAAACGTTAATGAAATCGAAAAAATACGTTATATTCGAAATGATCATATCGAATACGAAAAACTGTCTTTCATTCGTCTTCATGCTTGATACGTAATCGATAATAAACAACAGTCAAATCAATGTTGATATATTTGACGATTTTGCTGAATCTATTTAGACTTTCATCGATTAACGATAGAAAATATCTATTTTTTATCGTGAAAACATTAAAATTTCTGTAATTCACGCATAATCGTAAGCTACCGTTCTTCTTCTTGACGAACAAGATGAACGTTTTTGCAAAAACTGTGAAAATCGAATGAAATCGTTAATTAAATGTTTCTCGATGTAAACACGTAATATTCGAAATTCATTCTCGAATAAAAAATAAATTGATTCATGCGACGATTTTTTGCTCTTTTTTAAATCAATAGCATGATCGTTTGAATCATGATTCGATAATTCGTAAATTTTATTTTCGTTATCGAATTCTTCATACGTTTTCAAAATATCGAAAAAAGTGATTTTAACATCGAATTTTTTTTTCATCTCAATCAAAACAAATTCTATTTGAATTCGTTTTGAAATATGCATTTCATGCATGTCGAATTGCTTGTCAATATACACTCGTACGAACATGAAATACGTTTCGACTTCGTTATCGATGACGTTTTCGATCAATTGTTTTGATTCGATGTTCTCGATACGACATGTGATGAAAATGAAATGTTTTTTCTTGCAACGTCAAGTCTTGATATTGTCGTCGTCTCAATTCACTTTGATTTTCGAAAATTGTATTCAAAACATGTTTAACGTTAAATTTCAATTCAAATTCACGATCAGAAACGATTTCTCGAAAAAACGATTAATTTTCTTGACGTTTGACATTTCGAATTGTACGAAATAAACGTCATACGTTTTCAAACGATAATTGTCAATTGTTATTGCATCACAATCTAAAGTTTCAAAACGACGAAAATTCAATTTTTTCGCATAAACATGATTTATCAAATTAATTTTCGTCTCTGTATCGAGTATTGTTTTCGATTCGTTTCAAATCTTGTTTTCGTTTTGTATGTTAATTTTGATTTTGACGCATTTACGAATCACGAGTTTTTTAAACTTTTTGCGTCGTTTTCTTTTCTTGTTAACATGATTTTTGTTCATGTTTGAAAAAAACGACGTATCGAAATCGAAATTCGAAAATTTCTTTTTTTTAACGATTTGAACGAAAATCATCAAATCGATTAATTTTTTGATTGCTCAAAAATTTGATCAGCGAAAATGATTTTGTTTTTTTTGTTTGTACAAATTTCGATTTGATGATTTGATTTGTCACAATTTATACAGTTATTTTTGTTCTGAATCTTCTTGAATTCGCTGACGAATCAACGATACATTCGAGTATTTTTCGATTTGACTGATTCGTGATTCGAATTGACTTTAATATTTTTGATCTTTTTATTCTTGAATTTCGCAATCTTGAGTTTCTCGTTTTCGTTTTCAAAACTGTCAATATCGGACGAGATTTTACGCTTCTTGAAATTCTTGAGTTCTTTTTCAAAATCTGAGCGTTTTTCATACGTTTAAATCGTTCAAACAACTTCGTCTTTGTGAAAATTTTTTTTTTAAGAAGCATGCAGCGAAATTTCAAACGTAACTCGTCACGAAAATCGTTGAGTTTCATTGCTTTCGTGAATCTGAATTCGAATTTCAATTCAACAAACATATTTATTCGTTCGACATTGTAATTTTTAATCGATTGATTGTGACTCTGTTTGTGCTTGCGATATTTTCTCAAAAGATTCTGTTGCAACGTGATTGCTCGTTCGATGTCGCTTTTCAAAAAATTTTGAATTCGTTTCAAATGTATTGTTTGTCTGAATGAAAGTCGATTTTTGCGTCTCAAAACTTGTTCGCATTGTTATTTGATTTAAAATAAATATCAACGTATGCGATCTTGACTAAATTCGAAAATTGAATCATGTGATTCACGTTGTTTTGCGTGAATTGCTTTTTCATTTGTTTGCAATATTTCTTTCACTTTTTGTAGTTCTTTTTTCATATTGATTCGATGTCGTTTCGATAATCTTCATGACGAAAAATTTCCAAACAGAATCAAAAGCAAAAGTAAATGAAGTAAAAACAAATGAAATAAAGATTACAAATTTCGAGCGCTCGATATTTCGAGCTTGTAATTTGATTTTTTTCTTATGATTTTTTTCGATCTGTTGCTTGTAATAAATCAATCAAAAAAATACGTCAACATTTTCGACAAATTCAAAAAGCAAATCATTATCAGAGTTCGACATGATGTATGCGAAACAACAGAACTGTATTCTGTTAAGTATACACGAGTGACATCATTTTGAAATATGATAGCGATTAAAATGTAAAATTCGTATTAAAAATAATATAATTTAATGAATTATTGACATCAAAAATGTATAGTTTGAAATGTAATATATTGATTTATTAATCGTTACAAAACAGATTACGTTTTGCAATTGTTTTTTATTCACATTTTACTTATTCAATCGTACGAATTCGATCGATTTCGATTGACAATATGAACTTGTTGAGTTTATCGTTGATCGAGTTGTAAAGTGATTGAGATTGATTTTCTTCGAAGTCATTCGAACTTCGATAATCGAATTGTTTGACGAAATGCGAATCGCATTTTCGAAAATTCTGAATTTTTATTTCTTACAATGATTCAATTTTTCTGTAAATTTTTTCATTTTTTCGATCAAAGTCAATACGACGATGAGTTTTTCGTCGATGAAAATATCGATTTTCATTCAATTTTTGATGCATTTCAGCGCTTCGATAATCTTCGAAATCAATGAAATTCGTTTTGACGTTATCATGTGCTTCAACGAAGAAAATACACGTTCTGATTCGAAAAACATAAATGAAATACAGAAAATATTCAAAATCATGCAAATCAATGTTGATAATCTCGTTCGTTGATTTAATCATCAAATGATTAAATTCAAATCTCTGTTGAAATTCAACGACTCAATGAGATATTGTTTCAACTCGTCTGTATGTCTTTGTTCGTGATTTCGATACATTCAAAAAGTCAAATCTGACGATCTTTTTTCTGAAAATTGACTGACTGTTGTAGCAAGAGAAATGCGATTGTACGTGCTTCACAATTTCGTAATTTTGATTTTTGCTTCAACAATTGACAATGAATTTCAATGCGTTTCGAAATAGTTTCATTTCTGTGCAAAATTCAGAATCACGACGACGATATAAACGGAAATCTTTTTGATGTTTTTGTCTCAGTATTTTTGCAGATTCTTGAATTCAGCATCAAGAAATAATTGCATGAAATCATTGTCGATGAAATCATACGTCGCATTCTCGTAATGAACAAACAAATAATTCAACGTCGATAAATAATCGTTGATTATAGCAAGACGATTTTTCATTTTCTTCGTGATTTCTTGAAATGATCTCAAAAAATTTCTGATGTCTCGAAAAAAGAATCATTCGAATGAGCTGATATTATCGTTCTGAATATTTTCGTTCAAAATGTATAATTGCAATGTTTTTTTGATCTGTTCGATAAATCAATTCATCATGACAAATCACGAATTTCATTTCACTTTCATGTTTCGCACAGACATGTGATTGTCGCTGAATTGCTTGAATTTCTGTATGCGTTGATTATTCTTCATGATGTGTGTATTGACGTTGTGCAATTTCTTTTGAAATTCGAAACGTCTGTAATGTTGTAAATTTTCGTCGTTAAAAATCACATCGAATGTTTGTGCTTGTTTGTCGAAATGTTGATCAAATAAAAAATTCTGAATTGATAAATTAATGATATGATTCAAGCAACGAAATCGATGTTCAACGAAATCGTATTTGAAAAAATCGTTGTTTCAAAAATTTTGCGCAATAATTTTCATCATTGTATCGTTAAAATCAACGTTATTCATGACGAAATATTTCAACTTGTTGCGAAACTCGAAATCTCGAATCGTATGCAAAATAATGACTGTCATGTTTGCATCGCTATGAGCATTTTGAATTTTCTTCAAACTCAACAACAAAATACGAAAAATTTTCGCATCGTCAATGAAATGAATCACGAAATCTAGAAAACTCAAATGATTTGACGAAGATCAAACATCGCATGTAATATGTATGAAAATGATCGCAACGCTCAATTTATGACATAGTCGTTTTTTGCTTTTTTCGTACAATATCATGATTTTCGCTTGAATAGTATTGTTCGAAGCAGAAAGTAGAGCGTTCGCAAATTTGTTGATGTAATGTAAAAACATTCGAAAATTTCTATTGCGCATTTGTTTGAAAAAAACGTCAATCAATACGATTCATCGAAAATACAAATACAAAAAATGCTGTTTATTCAACGAAGCGATTATGTGTTTTGCAATTTGACGATTTTTCAATTTTTTTTTCATTGCAAATTGACGATTGAAAGCGAAAACAAAATCGTCATCGTAAAAAATTAAACGAATTTCGTCACGATTTCGAAAATCGATATGATGTTTTAATCGCAAATGCATTTTGAATTTCATGATATCGTCGAATTTGACGTATTTGATGATGCAATATTTGCATTTTGCGAAAATTTTTTCTTGTTTTCGAAACAACGTGAAATGATGATAAATATTCGACGTGATTTTGCGAAAAAACTTGTCAATCGAAATTCGTGTTTTGCGACTCGAAATCGTCTGTGATATTGTTGTATCGATTGCAAAATCGATTGCAAATTCGACTGATTTTTCGTCGAATTCGTTGAATAGTGATTCGTCGATTTTCGAAATCGTTTTTTGAATCTGAATATTCAATGCAATTTTCACGACAGTTTTCACGATCGAATTCGTTCGTGCTCGCGCTCGTTTTGAAACTCGCTTCGAGTATTCAGACGACACAGACTGAAAAATTATAAATCGTCGTTCGCTGATTCGACGCGTTGTAAACGCTGAAAATTTGTCGCGTTGACTATTCGACATGTTAATCTCATCGACATCTCGATTTTTGCGAGGCTGAAGTTTGGATTTGACGATCGTCGCTTTGATAAAAGAGTTATTCGATGCAGCCGTTAACATAATAATAGCATCAGATAGTTCGAATCGACTTGATTGAGACATTGTTGATATATAACGTGAATTGTTGATGTGTGAAAAATTGAATTGAATTGAGATAGAATAACGAAAACAAAATTTCTGAAAATTGATGTTTGAAATTTGCTCGAAAATTCGATTATCCGAGAAAAATACAGAAATTTGAGACTGAAATTTATCAAAAATATCAAAAATGCGTGTAATTTATTGCAACATCATTAACAAAAAATCTGATGATGCACGCTAGCTGATGTTTTGTATTTTATTATTCAGAAATCTGATAATATTTTCAGAATTGAAACATTCGAACATTTCGTAAAGTTGAACAATATAATAATCATTTGCATCACACATACTACTGATACGCACCAAAACTATCACTCTTTTTCTGTACTATACTAAATAGTATGATGCGATAAATGGCCCAAACTATACGCACTATTCGGGCTCGAAACCGTGGTGCACCGATAGTGCAAGTAGTTTAGTGTACTATTGGGCGCCTTGTTCTCGACTTCAAGGTACGCAGCTACTGCCTTTTCTCAGAAAGTTAGGTGCTGATTTCAGAATCATCAATAGTTGCGACGCCTTGAACCCTATTTCAAAAGCTGTGGGCAATTCTGTGGTCAATATCACGACCGCTGATATGTTCAGTGCCGATGGCAAATATCTACTCAGTGGTATCCACAGAAATTACTTGGGTGTGCAACCTACACCCTGGTAACTCTCGAGGTTGGCGGGACGTCCACGACCATGAGCTCGCGCTGGCTGGGGGCCATTTCACTGGCTTACTCAAGTCATTCCAAGTCTACAAAACAATCCGGCTTGGGGGCCCATGTTCATCGAAGCGCTGGAGTTGGAGCTGGATTCCAACAGTGAAACAGCTAGGTCGTCTTCGCAGGTTGATTGATATGCTTCCATCAGATGACTTTTTTGCGAGCGAAACCCTAGTTCCAGGCTATGGTGTCGATTAGGATGTAGCTATTGCCATACTGAAAGGTCTGCCGGAAAGAAATCCGAAGATTTTACCAAATCTCAAAAATATGGAGATTGAATTCGATCCTTGCGAGAATGTTATGGTGTACGCTGCGCTGTGACGCGATTGCAGGATCGTTGGGGTGAAGAATAGCATCTTGAACTGATAGATCAGGCTTGAATTTGTAAGATGAGATTCTACTTCGCCCCTTCAAGAAAAACGGCTCTAAAATCAGTATGACGGATCAAAATTCTATTCACCCAATGGAAAGGATCACGATATCTGCTTAAAGTAAAGTCATACATTGTATTTGATATTGCACCGAATAAGTATCGAGCTTCATAGGAAAACAGCGAATAGTAAATCTCCTCCTACAGCAACCACCATCCACAATAACAAAATCGAGAAGAAGCCTCAAAACCCAATGAGCCTCAATCAATCTCTCGATACTTCCCCTTCCCGCTCTGAGATCCGCATACACCTCATAGCTATACATCCTTTCACGAGATTTCAATAACAGCAAAGAGAAGTCCATTTCCCACCTACCTCATTCCCATGCCAGATCGTTCTCCGCTTCCATCCAGGCAAACAGCCTCCTCGCCCCAATCATGTCCTACATGAAATCCATCACTGCCCCGGGACCAAGTAAAGCTCTCCACCAAAATTTGTGCTTCAACCAATTCCTCCGTCTCGGTGCCCCAATCTAGATACCAAGCCCGATTGAGCTCGATAAAAATCCGCCAAGCCTCTCGGTCTCTCATTAACTATTCACCTAAGTCACTCATGAGATTCCATATCCCGACATCTGAATAGACCTTCTAGATTTGCTATCCATCAAATCCCTGGGCAGAATCCCGAGCTCTAGCTGTTTTACCAACTGACACGCAATAGCAAGAAGCAGATCTCGAAACAGGTGCAATGTCCAGAGCAAATCGAGAATGTGTTCAGGGGTGTTTTTTTCATTTTCCTGCCTTCCTTCTCTTTCTCTTTCACGCTATAGCTCTCCTGCCATTACTCTCCCACACCCCCACCCAGCTCACCCACAGTAGTATCAAACGCAACCGCCAGCAGCCACGTTTGGAGCGACATCTCCAGCCATCGTGCTGGACTCGAGGACGCTGCCAGGCGGCAGGGAAGCACATCTGACACCACAGAGTAAGGAGATGAAAGGATCGCCAAATCCTCGTGGACGATGCTTGGAGTCCAAGGCCGGCGAGAGACGGGGGATGTATTCGAGATCTTAGAGCGGGCTCTTGAAATCAGGTGAGGATGGCGTGGAGAAGTTGAGTTCGAGGACGGAAGTGGAGCTGCTGAAATCAAGGGGAGGGGGAGGCGGCTGGAGATCTCAGTACGAGTACGCCCACCTCCTTTATTCTCTCAATCTCTAAATTCAGAGTACCAATATCCTGTTCCAAGCCTCAATCATATCAAATTCTTATCCGAGCCCTCTTCGCTTTTTTTTTTTTTTTTTTTTTGTTGGTGGTGCATGACTGCCTTCTATCAATAGTCTGAAAGCTAGGTTTGTAGTTCGCATCAAGTCTCGTCTCAGTTTATCCATCTTATCACTGACAATTATGCCGATCGCTAACGTGCTTTAAAACGTCGCATCCACGGACGCGCAAGCTCTGGGAGTTATTCTCAATAGCAATGTTGAGAGGTGGTCACGCGCGGCATAGACACTAGAGTGAAAGCACCCCAGATATCCCTTCTCGAATCCTCCAAGTCCTTTTCATGGATGCACTTCACAAAGGATCGATCTCAGCATTCATAGTCTCGTATTGGGCATGGAGGATTTGATTTCGCAAAAGGGTCCCTGAGAAAAACAGGATGCACAGTTCCCGCCCAAAATAAAATAAAAACGAGACCAACTGGTCAAAAGAGTGTATTCATGGCCGCATCGACGTCTCGAAGCCCACGGTTCTAAAGCCTCCATTCCCATTCCAGCTACCTAGCCTTCCACCCCTCTCCACTTTCTTCCTCTCATCTCCGCTCCCCCCTCCCCTTCTCCCCTTTTTCGCTTTTCGTTCTCCTCCTAAGACGCGACGCAGACCCCGTGGCCGCCTACCGCGTTGCTGCTGCAGTGCAGGCCGGGGCAGCATTTGCCGGCGTTGGCTTTGCATTCTTGGCCTTGGTGGAAGCAGCGTTTCTCGAGGGTCTAGAGGGTTGGGTTAGTCTTGGAGGTGAGAGGGAGACGGTGGGTGGGGGGAGATGGGGAGGGAAAGGGAGAGTGGCGGGGAGGAATGAGCGGGAATCTTGAGGGTATATGGAGTAAGAGGGTGATGGTAAGATAATAGAGAGGATCAACAACGGACATTCTCGAGCGCTGCATCGGGAGCTTGAGCCACGGCTGCCATGGCAGCTGGGAGGAATAGAGCGGCGAGGAAAAGCTTGTACTGCATGTTGGATTTGATGTCGAACGCGAAGCGTTGTTTGCAAGAGTTGTATGACTGATGGTCATGGAGGTGTTGAGAAAGATGAGTGTCGAGTTGGATGCTTTCCAGAATTCTGGCGGGAGAGAAGCTCCTTCTTATACCTGACCGTCGGATCTCCAGCGCCTGTGTATACGCAACCATCGGGCCTCCAACGCCGGTGGAGGAGGACAACGACTTGCAATCGTCGATCACATCTCGAAATAATTCGTGATATCGGAACGCCGAGGAAAGGGAAAACACAATGCATGCTTGCGTGTCCCTCGTATATCCGAATGTAACATATATAAGCTGAGTGATATAGACGTGACAGCATGTAGATGCCGACACATTTTTATTCCCGGAATGTAACAACAGCACCTGTGGAGTAAGGGCTTGCTTGATTTGTTAGTCATGTTTGCTAAATTGAGAGCTATATAAGTTGAGCTGCATTAGCTCCAATTCTGACAGGTGTGACAGCCGGACGTGCGGCGCGGCGTCCGAGACATTGGTGCAATCGTTGTTGCTTGGTCCATCAAGACTCTTTTGTGGGGAATCATGTTGGTATTCTGCGTATGGACGACCGTGCGTACGGCGCAAGCGGAGATTGAAGCTCTTGCATGCGCGACTGAAACCTATACAGGCTGAGCTATATCCTGCTTATCAATCTGCTTATCAATCAAACTCCATACCTAATCAAACACGGTCGAACATGGCGACAGCGTATACGATGAGCATGGCGTAAAAAGAAAAGTCGGTGAATATGGATATTCATTACGATGGAACAGGAGACGATCTTTCCTGCTCTGGAAAAGGATCAGTCTGGAGACAGTAACAGGACCCCCATAGCTTTGCATAATCCTGCACGCTTCCTTGTGAAGTCTTACAGAAAATTAGCTATCCAAGTCGGTTCTCGATTCCAAAGCTGAGTTTGGCTCCTGAGGGAGGGATCCACTGCTGTTGCGACTGCACGGTACAGAACGTCTGTACACAAATTGCACTAATTGATGGCTCAACGCGCTATCTGGAAATGAGGAATTGCCATCCTGTCGGTAACCAAATCTGTGGAGCTAAATTCCTAGCTGGGGTGCAGAACCGGCGACGGTTCCCGCGAATGGTCATTCGCGGAGAAGTCGGTGAAGAAATGGAAAGAATGACTGTGCAGATGGAGTCTCGAGTACTGTTCGTAGAGATCGACTGTTTCATCTGACGAGACGAGAGGACGAAGGGAGACTAACGAGGAGGTCGAAATGGAAGAGCGCGAGAAGGCAAGAGGTTCGGAAGGATTACCTGGGATTGTGTAGCTTGGACGCTTCCTTTAGAGTCTTCAGTGATTGGAAGATTGGTTGGCATATCAGAATTTCACCCTGTACGCTTCTCCGCCCCTCGATCGAGCGGTTGCCCAGAGTGTAATACCGAGGTGATCTCTGTGAAGTGCTAAGGATGACTTGGTCTATGTCACCACGTTGACCCGGACCATAATCCATCAATGTCATTATCTCAGAATGACAGCGATAAACGAAAACTCTGGCAAGCTGTCGATATTTCGCAACGCACAGTAGACTTTACCATTGCAGACCCTATAAGTAGATGACAGGGTACCTTTCCTCGCGGCGGGAGCAGGGCGCTTGTGGAACCATGAATCCAAGTGCTCCAGACCATGTACGCCAGTTGAGACATGCTCCCATGCATTATTATTGGCTTGATCACTTGTTGCATCATCGGAGACTGCGTGCATCACATAACTATTATCGGGAGTAGGAGCGGCAAAGCCGTTTGTTTCTTACTGATTCCTAATCCTCCGGCACCACCATTAGACTAGACGCTTTTATACTTCTTGGAGACTTGGATCCTCTTCATGCGCGCCAATGAGCCGTATCGATACCACCCCACATTCTTAGCCAGAGACATAGATGAGCGTCTCGACAGATACTACGTACACTTTAGCCTGGTCGGGCAATGCGATGAGTGTCCGTGTTAACGGGTGAGTGAGCCTGGGCGCCTTGCCGTGGCTTGACTTGTCATTGCCGCATGACCCGGCGTATCCATCGCTTGAAGGACGGCGTTTAAAATCTAGATTGCTTCGCACGACCGGATGATCGACCGAAGGAGCGCCGACTATACTAGAATAGGATATCGATCATGAAGCTATGTGATAGTTTCGTGCTAGCATACTTTAGCGGAGGTCAAACACGTTTTTGGTTTCATGCAATTCTACCCAATGCGAAGGGTGTCAATTGAAGGAAGTTGAGCAACCGATTGTCAAGTTTAGTTGTCTGGTCATCTTGCTGTATTTGTACAAGCTATACAATAAGCTCGACAGGCAACATCGAATTCAACACACTCCGTAGGAACGACAGTCAATCCCATTTCTGGCCTCCACCTACTCGCCTTTCAAAGATCGAAAAAGCAGTCCTGCCAACCATGGAGGAGCAAGAACCCACTCCGCCTAAGGCTGGGCAAGATGAAGCCACTGAAAGGCCTCCAACAAGCAACAAAATTGGTAGCCAGAGCCGCAACATCACTTACCACAAAACACAATCCGACTACGCGCTTCCCAACGAGTAAGATATCATCCTAGCGTGCTTTGATGAGGACTCAGACCCTCCCTCGCAGCTCGATCGAAATCGCCCGTCTAGAAGACCAAGCATCTGCTCTCGTAGCAATGATGCACGACCAGGTCATCCACGCCCCATTGCAGAACCCTCACCTTCTCATCGACGTCGGCTGCGGCACCGGCACCGTATCCTGCTACCTAGGTGCCAACTACCCGGACGCCCAGGTCTACGGCATCGACCTATCCCCCGTACCCGCCCGCCCAAAGCCTTCAAATGTCCATTTCATCGAAGGGGAAATCCGCGCCCTCCTCAGCCAGGACGAGCGCCTGTCCCTCTCTTCGGCAGACTTCATATTCAGTCGGCTGCTCGTGCTCGGGATGTCGGATTGGCCGGGCTATGTCCGTGCCATGGCGTCCCTTCTGCGAAGCGGCGGCTGGGTGGAGATGCAAGAGTTCGCGCTCGATCTCTTCCTCCATGGTCAGTACTGCAGCGGCGAATGGGGCTGGCTGCAAGCGCTGCACAAGGCGGGGGAGAAGCGAGGATGGGACTTCCGTGCAGGAAAGCACGTCAGTGGCTACATGAAGCAAGCCGGTCTGGTCGACGTGCAGACGATCGAATACCGGATCCCGATGGGCACTTGGGCGGTAGGGAGCAGGCCGGAGACCCGAAAGATCGGGGAGCATGCGGTGAGGGAATACGGGCCTCTGTACTATCATGCTATTCCGAAATTGTTGGACGGGATGGGTTATTCGCCGGCTGAGATTGAAGGGTTTCAAAATGAGTGCGTGAAGGATTTGGCGGAGCAGGAGGGTAAGGAGGCGGGATACTGGGTGACGATTGGGAGGAAGCCCTAGGCGGAACGTCGGCAACGTGCAAACCTCATCTTACCGAACATACGGAGGGCAACATCCCGGCCGATATGGGATCCTTTCGAGGCAGAAACGGCGTAGGCCCAAACCCTTGCTTGCGTATAATCTGTAGCCGACGAATGTATTGGCAAACAGTCAGAAGCATCCAAAGCAAACACAAAAAGCTGTCGTAGGATTTTCTAGAGATGAAAGTCACAGTCTCCGGACCTCGGCGCCTATGGCCATTCAATGTGACCCCACGGGATGGCAACATGATAGGGATACTCATACCAATGGTGCCGCAGTCATGTCATCGATAGTAGATAAATCTCCCCGATGGCTCCTACCTCAGACATAAAATACCTTAGCCCCAGCCGGGCAGGTTGGCGGCTCTATCTCCGCATTCGCCGAGTAAACACCCGTATTGGGCAATTGAAAGCCAGTAGCAAGCTCCGGAGGCTGCAAAGGCCTTGGCGCCACAGGCCCAGCGAAACCACGGCCCCGAGGCTCCCAAGCACCAGGAGGGGGCGGGCCGCCAATCGGCATCGAGACACGTTTCTTGGAGGCGTCTTCCCGGCAATATCCACCCGGAAACCTACGACGCCGTGTAAGAGTATGCTCATCAAGCAACGCAGTGCAAAGAAGTCCAGCAAGTGTCAAAACAGATTACAGACCAGAGAGCAGGGGAAAAACAAGAACCAAACAAAATCCAAGAAAGAGAGAAGAAAAAAAGAAACAAGAAAACTCACTCCCCCTCCGCCCTCTCCCTCGCCTTACTCTTCTTCTCCCCCTTCCACACCCTCATCTTCTCCAAGAGCACATACCCCCAATAATAACACGGACTATCCCCGCCCGCCATACGTCCACTCTTTTTCAAAAACCCACCCAGACTCCTCGCCGTGGGCCCACTCGCGTTGACATTATACGGCACCGGATGGCCCCTCCTCTCCAACTCCTGCATCTCAGCCACCATAGCCGCTTGCGTCCACTTCTTGCCATCAGTACCCGGGATGACAGACTTGTCCGAGAGCAATTTCTTGAGCTTGCGACGGACGATGGAGGCGTCGTCGTAGCAGGGGATTTCGCCTGCGATTTCGTCGAGAGGGATGGAGCGCCAGTCGCCATGCGGGGGGGTTTTGCCGGTTTGGGAGTTGGGATCGACGTTTTCTTTATCGATGGCGGTTTTGGGTTGGGATTTGGTGTAAGGCTCTGCGCGATGGGCGGAGGCCTTGGGGCCATTTGAGCGGGGTGCGGCTTTGGGCATGATATTCGAGTGTTGATTTGGTTGGTTGGAAATATGTGATGGGCGAATAATGCAATTTATGAAATCGATGAGAGGAGATAGAAGGGGGATCGACATTGACAAGGGACGTGTCGTGTTTATTTAGGCTTTTCAAGCCACGTACGTCATCCCGTCCAGGGGAATGTCGCGCTAGCACGTGATCTTCCGAGTGGATCTTTTCGCGTATGCAAGTTCTGACTTGCAATGCTCATTTCATTTGAATATGGCACGGAGTTTCATTTTCTCAACAAGAAGCCTTGTGCTTGAAATTGTATTCAACCACATCCAGCGTTGCGATTCGCAATTTGCGTAGCCTTGACACCTCAAGCTCTGAACCATACGAGTAATCGGCGCCCCCTATTCGCCAAGTATGAGCCTTGGCGAATAGGGGGCGCTGATTATGCTCAGATCATGAGTGACCGGAGCATTTGCTTTGAGAATCTGTCGGATAGTGTTCTCATCGAAGTGTGTCGTCTGAATTTTCATCGAGAGCGACGACTGTCGCGTGCACTTTTGAGCAGTCTGATCTTCCTTCTGGATGATATTGGAATCGAACCTTCAATCAATTCTTTCTAGCGAAATCTTCATATTGTCTGGCACTTTCGTCAACACAAGAAGTTGTTTACGATGCTCGTCTCTATTCCAGACAAGCGACAGATGATAATAAGTGAGCAATGCATCAGTATTGTATATCGAAGAGAAAAATCTTGAATTTTGAGCAAGTCCTGCATCTGTGTAACCAAATTCAACTCTAGACATGAGAGTTCGAGATGTTTAGTCCGAAATCGCGATCCTCACGTTGCAATCATCTCACAGCACATTTTCTTACTTAGAGTCATTGTTGATCGAAACTCGCGGGCTGCGCCGTCTCGAACTACTGCCATGAACTCAATGTTGTTGAACGTCGTTTCTTTAGAGTCATTTAAGATACTATCCTCCTTCACGCATACATTGATTCAGGAGAGCGCCAGTTCTAAAGCGAAGAGGGGATTTCGACCAAATCAGATACTCATTCTATTTACCGACAATGTCCAAACACAGTTACCTAATCTGGATTCCGTCAGGATCCCATGATTTAGATTCTCAACCCTCATTCGTATCCGCCGCAAGACATCCCATGGCTTCGCAATTCCGGGACCGAAAAGGAATCCTAGACAATAGCATCATAACAAGCCTCCTCCGATCCACTGACGTCGCTCTCGCCCTCACTCAATCAACGATGAACAGAGCCCGAAGCAGATACTTACAGTCTACACTGAACCACCTTCGAGATCGCGATACAGTTCTTTGGGGATATCTGAAACACATTGTCCAGATCCTAGCACGAAGCACCGATCGTCTGGCTATCCTACCTGCACGAAAAGAACCAAGGTAACTGATGTCGTCATAGCGGTGCAGCAGCTGGAAGACGACGTACCAGTCTTTGCTACCCCGGGGTCTCGAAAATAAAATGTCGAACCTGGGACGCTATTGAAATGATCGTGGGCGCTTTCATGCTGAACAGTCGCCTCAAGTTCGAAGACCACTGTCACGTCTTTCTGCGGTTACTAAGGGAGCATCGGGAGGCCGCGGGGGCGGAGCTGAAAGGGAGAACATATGTCCGGCTCGTCGCCTAGTTACTCCTTACATCCCGTGTCAAAATGCTCGACCGGTTTAGGCATGGGCAGCAAATATGATAATGACCTCCAGTAAAGGAACCCTGCGTTTGAGGACTTGATGCTAGAACAATTTTCTGCGGCCCTTCCAACATTGGACTAAATCCCCGGTTGTCGCGAATATATATAGGATGAGAATTCTGGATCGAGAGGCGTCTTAGCGGGCGTGTCAACGGCCGGTGTTTGACAGAACGACTCCTGGCAGAGCCTGAATAACCTAAATGATAAAATTGATGTAGAAAAGATGGATGAATTGTCGGTGTTAGATCAATCCGATCTATCCTTTTCTCGATTCCTGGATAAGTACGAGCTACTGGTAGCGATGGTCCAAAACGGTGTACAGAGCTACGTTTCTGCTGTGGGATTTCCATATCTTTGTTTTTCACACACGAAATGACTGCCATTGCAGCTTGGATATCTGCGATTTACAGTATTGGATCCACCACCGTCGACGAGGAACAGGCCTCTCGATTCAATCTAAGGTCCTTCCGTCTTGGCGGTGAAGATGAGAGAGATGAGTGATGACATATTAGGAATGGAAGACCTGGCCGCTGATCCGGACCAAGGTTGGGCACATGCTGCGTATCGATACATCGCACTAATATGCTCTCACATACGTGCACTGAAGGTTTTAAAGCTGCCAAGTGAGAGGACCTGTCCAACTCAGCGCGTCACCGCATACTTGGGCAAAATTAATCTCAAGGTTGTTGGCGTTGCCTCTAGTGCTTATGACGGAGATGACAGAGAAATGTCGTCGTTCTATGATATGCTGAGAGCGCTTTTTCCTTGAGAAGAAGACTACGCGGATCTCCGACAGTGGCTTCTGGAACACAAAGCTGAGCCTGCGCCAGGCTCTAAGGCATGGGCCTGTTCTTGCGTTGATGGTGCATTGTGAGACTAATATGTTGAGTATGATTGTCTTGTCTGTGAGTTCTTATGGTTCCGAACCTCATTTAAATCTATCTCTAGATGCTGATAACTCTCCTAGCTCCCTGAAGACTTCCCGCCCAGTGCAGTCCCCAATCCAAAAACGATAAAATAGGATCTCGCGCGTTGGCCAGAGATGGAAATTTCCAAGGCAGTCATACAAGTCGTACAAGTACAGTGGCCCACACCTAACCAATAAAAAAAAAGAAAAAAGAAAAGAAAAACTAATACTGACCTCCCAAATACCACTGGAAAGAGGACGCCTGTTAGCCATCTTAAAACAATGTTTTTCAGCCTACCATGATTTCACAGACCTAGTCTGCTACAAACCCGGTACCTTTAGCAAAGACTTGTTCTCCTCCGCCCACCATACCATCTCGCATTCAACCACTCTCCCCGCTCCCTTCCTCCCTCGCCGATCCGCCGGAGGGGTAATTCAGGGCGCTCGCTTGGAACTCCTGAAGCATCTTTGGGGAATCTTGGGATCGGTAAGGAAGAATGGGGGAAGAGACAGGAAGCTGCTCGGAAGCTCGAGGAGCAGAAGTGGGTGGATTTTTTGGAGATGGAGATGAGGAGAGGGATGGTGAGCTTCCGCATGTGGAGTGGAATATCTGATTGAAGTGTGCTCGGGCAATTTGTGTTCTCATATATAGGTCGAGCTAGCGAGAGACAGACCGGAAGCGTCTCCATCTTAGGAAACTACACATCCTAGAAACTCTGAGTGAACGAGAAGACAACATGCAAAGCAAGATCTTTAGAACATCGATATCTCAGCCTTAAGCAGGGTATCCTCCTGCAATCCATAACAAAAGAAGAAACGAAAGAACGTAACATCCACATCAATAATCAGCTTCTAATACACTTCTAATTGCATACTCTGCCTTTCTACATCTTCTTTTCTCTCAAGCTCTTCTCACATCCAAGGAGCTCATCTCAAAAGTTCTCTCGATTCTACTTTTCAGACTTGTTAAATACTAAATCCTCATCTATGATAAGTTCAGGAAGCCACTATCCGGGAACACGAGACTAATCTGAAAGTCTACAGCAGATAGAGTAATGTTTCTGCACATGCTGTTAATTCTTCATCTCGATATCTTCGGCGGTTCAGAGCTCCAAACTTACATGCGAAAATACTTTTTGAAGCCCATCCTGCATTTTGCTCGAAGATTAAAGAGACCAGAACTTTACCGACTGCGAAGGCCGTGCTTTGGGTGCAGATCAAGATCAAATTTCAGACTGTAGTACTAATCCAGGAGCCTCGCAAGAGTACAAGTAGGAGCGTCTGGCCCACGAAGGCCCCAATAAATAGCCTTTACATGCTTTCAGCAAGCATTGGATCATGCTCTGACAGCTTGCGCAAGGGCCACGGAATCGATGCTCAAGTCTAAACCTGTACTTATCTGGATCCCACCTGGAGACGAGGGATCTAAGGCTTCTACTCTTGGTGTGGTGGGACTGGGACTGGGACTGGGACAGCGCCTAGGGGTGGCTCGGGGGCGATCTCGCGGCATGTCGTACCTGGAGGGCTACCTGAACGAAGAGTGCCATGCTAGTGTGTGGGATCTGGTTGAACCTTTTTCCACCACATCATCCTTAACATACCCCACTAAACACATACCAACTCATGTAACTAGTTCTTACGTGGCAATGGTTGTCAAGTGCGGTCAAGATGAATGAGGCTAGTATGCATCAGATGTCTATTAGCTACATGTCTCTCCGTGCCGTCTAGGAATCGAAAGGCTCCATTCAAGGCAGCTTGAAGCCTCCAGGAACCAGTTTCTGGAACACGAGATTAGGATCATATTTCGCTTGCACAGCCTTCAACTTCTGCACATTCGCAGCGCCATAATGCTCAATAACACTCTGACCATAGCTCGCATCGTTCATGAACTGGTAGGGAAGGTAATTCCCGTCGCTCCTCGCCACGTTCTCAATCCTGGCCAGGAGATCTCCCGTCGCGGTGTGCGCGGCCCCGTCGTCGGCGCCGCTCCAGTAAGCGGTGTCGAGCGTGAACCAGGTCTGGTGGCTGGCTTCCAGGCCCAGGGCGTTGCCACCGCGACGGTTACCCGCGTGACCGACGCTGGCGGAGATTGGTTGCAGTGCCAGGGCCAGGGAACCCGCTGTCAACGATTTTAAGGTCTGCACCTCGGGGGCTGTTTTCAGGATCCGGCTGATTTGCGAGAAGAGTGGCACTGTGGGTTTGAAGGTGGTGGTGAACCAGTCGAATCTGGAAGAGGTTAGCTCTGGAGGTGGCTTATTTGTTTTGGAGGCAGAAGGCTTCGTACCGAGGGATTGTTGGAACTAGTTGACCGCTTATCAATTCGGTGAGGGTCTGGAGCTTTGTCGTATCGGTGACGGTGGGAATGGAGTAGAAGGGATTGAAAGCGGCGGGAGAGACTTCGGGTTTGAGATAAACCATGTTTACGAACGCACCGATACTCGCGTTCGTGATGAAAGCTTGCATGATGAGGTTTGCGTAAGGGTCCTTGTTGGGTTTGGTTTGGTATTCCGTCAGGGCGGAGAAAAGAGCAGGTAGTTGGTCAAGTGTATATGTCTTACTACCACCCCAAACGTCGTGTATAGGATATGTAGATAGGGTGAATGTCGTTACGATACCTGGCTATATTAGGAAAGTCTCAAGGCTCTAACTGCCAGATTCTCACCAAAGTTATTACTTCCTCCCTTGAGCGCCCACCAAAGATCTGAATTGGACTTCGCATTGGCATTGACGATTGATCCATCCGCAAGGACAATCTTGTTCTGAGTCAGTGGGATACAATTGTCTAGGTTATAAGGGCATACCTCAAAGTTGACGACATTGTCACAAGCGAGACCGTGGAGATCGGATAGGTATGACAAACCACCTGCACCCTCAGCATTAATTCATTGAAAGTTTGAGACATACTCACATCCCAGGATTAGACCTCCTACGCCAACATCCAGCACCCTGCCTCCTACCACAGTCACATTGTAGCCGTCGAGCGCATGGTATACGTCCCGCCATCTTTGGCCTGCTCCCACCCTTGCCTCGTTTCGAGCAGCATCGTAGCTTACCCCATTCATCAAGGCCATGTCAATGAGAACCCCATCGTTGATATTTGCTGCGAGTGGAGATGGCATATGGCCTCCGGAACGAATAGCAAACGGAACATTCCGGCGAGTCAGCAATCGGACGATCTGCTGGACCTCTGACGTTCGTCTTGGTTGTACGATACAGGAAGGCTTCGCCCACGCGGTCTGCGACCTTTTGATGTTCAGCTTTGGCGCACCAAGAGTCAAAAAGATGATGTGTATACCAGTTTTCCGTACTCAGCGAGGTGTAGTTCCTCTCCGAAGACAAAACGTTAAAGTCTTGAAACAATACCTCAAGTTTCTGGCATGCTGCTGCAGTACTGTTTCTTGCAATTGTGACAGTTGAGGCCGTGGTGAGGCACAAGAGGCTAAGTAAAGTCAGTTGTTTGACGAGATGAGACATTCTGCTTGAACAGTACCAATGCGCATTGGAGCCAGGTACCCGGGCTTTGATCTTGTTATACTATTTTTACGGTCCAGTCTCTCAATCTATGCCACTGCCCTCTTGAGATCTCAGCTTCTGGCTCATTCCTTCCGGTTGCATCGACTGTGATCATGGATGCTTACATGAGGCACAGCGTAGGCTGAAACTCACTCAGTGACGATGTGAGAATGATAAAGATCTGATGTCCGGGTGTATTTTTGGATGGACGAGCATAATGATCAGGGTACTGCGACCGCGCCTCATGGTTTTTGCAAATAAAATTGGCGCTCCAAGAATTTGAGAGATATTATCTAGGCGCAGCGATCTGCTCCTGCTGTGTAACACACCACAGAACCAGCTCAGCCCACTCCTCGCATGTTATTCGGCTTATTTTATATCGTATGATCTGCATGTCATCAGTACATTTCGTATTGCATGATTTGCTTACCCTCCTTTCCATTACATTTAAGGCAAAAAGGCAAGCGTGCATGGTGGGGCCATGGTTGACCCAGCAAATAACGAAAAGGTTCTTGCGGCTTTGAAAGTTGGGTCTCGAGTACCATTCAAGTTTTGGGGCGAGTCTACTAGAGTATCTACCTTTATGTGGTTTGATATCCTCTGGGCTTCTCGAACAAGTGGAGTCTTGCCTAAGATCACCTAACAATATGACAGTATACGCATCTGAACAACCGGCCCAAGATGAGTTGGAAGTCTTCGCTGCGTATGAACCCGCATTTTCTAAGCCGAATATTTGTTCAAAGAGCTATCTTTGATCCTTCTATTTGCTTGGCTTTCGTGACCTCTTTACTTAGATGTGGACTTGTGAATCAATTAGCTGACAAGTGTCCTGAATCCGTTCAGCTTTGATGGCGCCATCAAAATGCGCGTGGTTTCCCGCCCGAACTGTGCGTTCGCGTTCGAAGTGACTGTCCAAGATCGGCATCCGCAAATCCTTGCTCTGGGCGCGCAAAGACCGCCAGCGCACTTTCACCCCTATCAGAGCGAGTACATGGAGGTCTTGGAGGGTCGACTGGGACTTGAGATCGAGGGATGCGACCGCATCATTGGCCCTGGGGATGGCCAGGTCAGGGTAGCGCCGTGGACTAGTCATCGAATGTTTCCACCGCTGCTACAAGAGGGAAGCAAGGAAGACGCTGAGTACACTGGAGCAACAACTAGGTTTCTACTCTCAGGTGGGGAGGCAGCAGAGCTGTTCCGGCTGGATACCGTGTTCTTCGAGAATTGGTACAGGTACCAGGATGAGGTTGTGATGGGAGGTGGACGCATGGATTTGATCCAGCTCGTATGTGTGGGTCATACTTTTCAACTCACGCAATCTTTCGTGTGTCGCGGTTTCCACCTCTCAATCATTGTAAAGCTGGCGACATTTTTTTACATTGAGCACATTTGGTTAGATGTTCGATGCTGGTGGCTCGTATCTATCCGTCCCGTGGTGGGTACCTTTTGGGCGTAACCTGTCAAGGATTTTAGGTATCGTAATCGGTAGATGGGTGGGGGCTATGCTGGGATATCAGCCCTTTTACAGAAAATGGACAACCGATTGGGCATTAGCGTGTGAGAAGATGGAGGCATCGTACCTTCAGAGGAAATTCTCGGATCGAAAGAAGATGGATTAAGCACTTTGATTGTAAGGGAAATCTAGGGATATGGTCTTCATTGTTTTAGCCTATGTACACAAAGAGTCCAGTGTGTTATTGACCCATTCTTGTAGCCACGGATAACAGATATGGCTGTTTGGGTTCTAAGTTGGGTTGCACGGTGTAGAACTTGTGAGCCTCCTAACGCCTCCTGATGTCAACCTTAGGTCATAGCAGCGCTCGTGTTGGCACCATACTCTAGAGCGTGGTCTTTGTCCACTGCAGAGTCTTCTCCCACAGCTTTTCCTGCTTTTTCTCGTCAAGGCTTTCTGGGGCACTGGCGTCTGGTTTGAGAAGAGTGAAGTAGCCACGTTCTTGTGGGTGGGCTTTTCCGACTGCGAGATCAACCACGTCGGCCCCAGCTTCGGCAGAAGTGCGCATTGTGGGATCCATAAAGCGCATAAGAAAGCGTAGTGGCTGGATGATGAACTTGGACATCAAGACAAGAAAAGTAGGGGTATTGGTTCGCAATGCGCGAGAGTCACTCAGATTGCCTGGATTGATGGCGACAGCTGTGATATTGCGAAATTTGGGCTCCTAGCAGTCCATTAGTGGTGCTCTAATTACTTTAGCTTGAGGTTAGATCTTAAGCATACCTCTTTCAAATACCGATTCAGCGCATACATCCAAGTGACCACCACAAGCTTCGAAATGGCATATCTCTGGAATCCACGCCCCATGTTATCAGGAGTTTTGTCCGCACCCGGTTTCACCAGCAATTCCAAGTCATCGGGTATGGCAGGTGAGTATTTCTCAAGGCTGTTCTTGCCAGGCCAGTGTGAGTCGCTTGAAAGAAGCACGACACGGCCGCCTTCAGAGCCGAAGCTGCTGAGAAGTCGGAGGACTAAGGCCGCATGAGCGACATGGTTCACTTGGAAGGTCTTCTCGTAGCCGTCTTCCGTGAGTTCGACTCCACCAACCAGGTTCCAGTGATAGGCATTGCAAATGAGACTAGCGAGAGGGGGGAGAGTGCCTTGTTGGATTTTCTCGGCGATATTGTTCGCAAATTCGTTTACAGCTGAGAGGTTTGCAAGATCGAGCTGGTAAAGCGAAGTTTTGGCGTCGGGGAACTTTGCAATGGTCGCACGTAGCTTCTTTGTGTTGATATCGCTATCCATGAGGTTGCGAACAGTCAACACGGCAGTGTAACTGGGGTAATTTGCGAGGAGGTGCTGGACGGCCGGAATGGCAAGGGAGCCGTTGGCTCCTGTGATGATGACGGTGCCCGTCATGATTTCTCCTGATGCTCGAGACTTGTGCGATCAACCAACTGAAATTTGTCGGAGTATTTGGCAACGAAGGAGAGGGCAAGCTCCAGTACGGTGCTTGACTCTATAAGTGCGTTTGTAACGTAATGTTACACTACTTTCCTCGTGTTTCGTATGTTTGAGATATGACAGTCTCAAACGAAGAACCTCATACTGAGCTATCTTCTTTGTTCACAGCTTGTGAACCTTGAACGTGCTGCAGAGCTGTACTCTGCCTGCGCAATGCCCCAAACAGACCCCAATTTCCCAATCCGTCTTGGACCAAACTACTGGGAGTAGGCACTGAGAGTGACTCGCTCGTGCTCAAAACATGATGCGGGTGACAACTCACCCCGGTAAGCGATGGGGCAGGCATCTACGAAGTATCAACGTGACACATGATCCAACGTTAAGCAGCGCTTTTCCTCTCCGGATCCATCGTTGAACACTCCCTGCACTCGAGTGTCAGGCCATTTATCGTTGCGTGATTAGAAGCGACATCTACGATGGTACGCTTGGAAACGCCCCCGCAGTGCGGCGCAGTCAGCCGGGAGATATCATGCACGCGCCGGGATGACCTGCGGGTGCTGGGATAGCCGGGATAACTTTCAACTTGCGTCCCAGTCGGAGAAGACTTCTGTCAATCCTCCCCCATGGTCCCATCGGACTTTAGCTCGACCTAGCTCCATGCAACGCATGGATTTGAATGTTTCTTAGATTTCAGCCGCAGCTAGGCATTTCACATGGCCTGAAGCCGTTTGGTTGCCTTTCTCATACTGCACCGTTTGTGATTGACCAGGTCGGGTTCACAATCTGACATAGCTGAAACGAAAAGGGATGTCTGCTAATAGTGTTGCACAGTGACAACACAGACGCTAGAGCACACCTCATTTTCCGTAAAAGTTCTGTGCGCAAGTTCAAGCCGCTAGCTCAGAAAGGTCTAGCCTATTATAGTCGGTCCTACTCGTAGCGCCTTGGCGATAAGAACCCACAATGTGAGAGGGTCGGGAGGCTGGCAGCTTGAAAGAGTGCTTCCAAAGTCACGCCGCAAAGGATGCGGATCAAGCTCCTGCCAAAGGCTCCATGCCTTATCGTAGTAGAGTTCCTTCTTTCAAAACCTTGAATGGTTCAACGTTCAGGGTTGAGCGCTTAATCAGACAAGTGGCGTTTTCTATCATGTCTCTTCCCAAGAGCTCACTGCGAGTGCCCGAACAGTGCTTCGATCGCGATATTGCAGCTGCAATCTGACTCTTCCTATTTGCCCACACCTAGCGAGCAATGCCTGTCTCACTGACTGCGGCGGCTGACGACGTCCTTTGCGGATCCCAAATAATCTCGAGGATACTCAATCTCGAACCCTTAGGTTTTGTCACCGATTTGAGGCTGTATCCTGGATCGGAAATCCCCAACAGTGCCTCCCAGTCCCCCATATCTCGCTCCTTTGCATTGTGTAAGGCCCACATTGCCAAATCCATCGACCTGGATTGAGATTTAGCCAAGCGCACACCAGAACCTCTGCTCGAAGCACCCGCTCACCGATACGCCTTCTCCTGATACTTCGAGACCTCCCCTGGTGCTGGTAGAATTTGCTCAAGGACCAGTATCTTCGCTCCCAGCCTGAGAGCCGGTATCAGTCGCTGTAGAATGCGAGCGGCATCTTTGTCGGACCAGTCGTGAAGGATCCACCTCAGAATGTAAACGTCTGCGTCCTTGATGGGCTGCTCTTCGAAAAAGTCATGTTCCACAAACCGTACGCGGCCCTGGAGATTTGAAGGCAAGCTGTCCTGGCCGAAGCTGATAACCTGTGGTCTATCTTGCACTATACACCGCAACAACGGAAATTGTTGTGCGATCGCAATGCTGAGGGAACCATGAGAGCCTCCTATGTCTACGATAGTCCCTTCTCCAACTGAGGCCCAATCGTATCCTTTTATTATGTGATGATGCTCCAGGCCTGGACCATTCGAGAAGTACGTCATAGCGTCCGCGTAACGTTGGTCCCTATCAGGATATTTGGCAATTTCGCCAAAGATTGTAGCATCGGTATTGTGCGCAATGTTGAATCCCTTGCCAGGATATCAGGATGAAAAGTGCGGAGACAGAAGAGCTGGAGCTTACCGCATTGTGTGGCTCCTCGGATCCTGGCCATTTCGCTAGTGCTTCCACGGTCTGTCAATCGTCAGTCCAATTACTTGTTTTTCCTTACAGTCATTTGGTTGACCTTTGTCGCTGCAGGCCATAATTCCTCAGAGACCATGCCAATGTATTGTCGTAGCAAAGGAGTGTCAGCAAGGGCCTTAGAGGCTGCCGTGTGGCATACCACGCCTTCACTGGGTTCATGGAAGACCCTGAATGCCATGGCATGTCGTAGAAGCCGTCGGACGTGAGCTTCGGGGAGTCCGCTGGCCTCAGCAAGACCTGCAAACGTCGTTCTGTCACTGCCGGCTGGGAAAGAGGACGCAAGCCCAAATTTGGTGATAGCTTCAAGGCTGACGAGAAAGTTGAACTATCGATTGCTGAATTAGTTGGACGCAGTTGACTCTTCAACATGATCGCTTCTGTACTGACAGGCTGTCTTGTAAGAATGTCAATTGGTCCTTGCATCAACGCATGAAGCTCATCCGTCGCATCAAGAATAGCTTGACGCGAAGCAATCACTCTGTCGTCTAGTAGCACCTGAGCTGGGCTATCTGGATCGAACGATAGACCCGGTAGTCCTGTATCTGCAAGATATGCATCGATTTGCTTCGTGTTCGTGGCAATGATCGCTGCAAGTTCTCCTATGCGGCTCGTGGCCATTGTACTCCGGAACCACTGTACTGACGGTGTACTCTATGCTTCAAGTGCTTTACGTTCGCAGAAAACAGACCTGACATAAACTAGCATAGAAAGGTGGAGAGGTGAGTGTGAAGAGTCCCGACCAATGTCCCAGAACAGAATTTCGGGGAATATTCTGGCGGAATGTTCGGTGTGCATGTCTTCGGGGTCTATGCAGCTTTTCTGAAGCCCCTTAGCCGACGAAATACAGGCTATGCTGATGCTACATGTATTTAGGGTACCTCATGAGGCTCCTAAGCTTACTAGTAGAACCACCCTGTGCGCTATGCTGCAATAACTCGCCCCGCACCGCTACCTATAGAATACCGTAGGTAGATAAACCAAATCCCGCCCAACCCTCTTGTTGCCCGACTCAGGAATTTCGTACTATGATTTCATTTTCTAAGACGTCCAACAATGTTCCAAATTTTTCGCAACAGACAATACAAATACGAAGCGGTCAATGGCGGCTCTCGAGTTCGCTCGCATTACAAATACCCCACCATTTGGATCACCACAGCTATCGTTGTCGCAAGCGCTCTTACGGGCTTTTATACCGGCCGCCTCTCCGTTTCCCTCAACGCTGACCCTGGGATCAATCGTAAGGTCCCCACTCTGAATCTAGCTGGATCATCGTGAAGACTAACGTTTGAAAAAAGTATCCAACCGCAAAGAAATCTTCCGCTACAACCGCACTTTCGGCGCAGCACCGTCGAATCTTTCGAACGCGGCGTGGGCATCCATCTTCCCGGAACAAGGCGGCTTCTTCAAGCATCCCGATCTCGCACCACAGCGCTCTGCGTGGGCCGTGTTCCACCAGCTCCACTGTCTTGTTCGTCTTCTCTTCCCTGTCTGCGCTTGTCCCTACTCTTCCTCCGTTGTTCGTACTTGTAGTGTCTGACTAGAATGACCGGCAGGACGGCATCCGCCAAGGCTACTGGGCCCTCCACTCGGCAGCTATCGTTGGCGAGAAAGTGGACGACAGTGAGATCCCCATGATGTACAGCCCAGCACATATTAGACACTGTATCGATTTGATCCGGCAGAGTCTGATGTGTCAGCCGGATCTCACGGTGGAAGTGAAGGACCCGGAGATCGGTGGCGTGACGGGGTTCGGTACCCAGCACCAGTGCAAGGATTGGGGGGAACTGATTGCGTGGACGAGGAAATGGCAGGCTTGGAAGCAGGATCCTCGGGTTCACGGGCATGGCGATGAGAGGGAACATGCGCATCACGGGCACGATGATTAAAGTTACTGGATGGTATGAAATTGCATGAGATCTGTACTCTAATCCACGGCCTAGAACCACTTCGAGAGCTGTGGGAATAGCTCATCCGTTCTGCGACAACGGGTTTTGCAACCGTAGTATCTCCGCCTCATCCACCACCCTATTCTCCATAGACCTCATAAGCACATCCCAATCCACGCACGTATGCAACGACTCGCTCGCATTGAACATCGGTCTCGACCGCTCAGGATGCCACGCGAAAGTAGTGAGCGAAGCATCAGCATGGCAAACTGCGGATTGACGCAGCATCTCAAAGCAATGATCCGCATGCTGTCCGAGATGCTCCTCTTCTTTCTTGGACAGGTTTTGATGGTAGTAGGAGCGGTAGTTCCATTCGCGGAGCATCCTCTTCAACGCCGTCAGTCCATGTATCAGCGAGTGATCAAGCACAGATGACTCACGATGCAATGTAGTTCATGGAACACACCTAGCCAACCGAGATATCCGCCGCTCTCGGGCAGAGCGACGGATTCTTGATTGTCGCGCTCCAGTTCGGCTTTGGATACAGCGATATGCATTGGAGCTAGCAGAGTATCCCAAGCCATATCAAGTTCTGGGGAAGGTGGACCAGCGTAGGGAGTGGAATTAAGCCTATGGAACAGCATAGGACTGTAACTAAATTGAAGATTGTCGACGGCCGCTGGTGGGCGAACGACAATCTGTCGTTGGGATCTGATCAAGAAGATGGTGATGACGGTGTACAACACTATGAGACCGAAGTGTGTGAGGAGTGCTCTTGACCATTGACGCTGCTTTGAATATGTCGCTTGATAGGTATGGTCCGGATCCAATTTTACTTCCTTGTGAGGCAAAAACGGTGCTCCTTCCGAAGCCATTGTCAGCTCATCAACACAGAGCAGCTGCGATCAGAGATCTCTCTCTTTGCGAAGATGTAGCTGTCACTATTCTTGAGCGGCTGTAGTCACGAATCACTTCATACTTGCTCTGGTACGACCCCTCACCTTCGAGGAATGTAGCGCAGAAGGATCGGGACTGCTATTGCCGGGCTTTGTCCACACCGTCAAGTTTGTATGCAGACACTCCGGCTGCTTCAGTGGTGACCACAACAGAATGCATATGTATGTGACTGTATTGGGCCGGTTGGTGAGCCTTGCTACGTGGGATATAGTAGCGTGATGTACCTAATGCAAGCTGCAGGTTTGCCTGAGTTCTTGACCAGCACTCTTAGGTTAAAGTTCGGCCGAATCAGAACTGCTAAACGAGCATAGCAAGGCGTCCGTCCGACAACTGACGCTCCATTAGGATCCCACCTGACCGTGAGTTGCGACGCTGCTGTGCCATTAGGATCTCTCCTGACCGTGAGCTGCGACGCTGCTGTGGGGCATCGGAATCGAATGGAGGCTCTAGAGCTGTATGCTAATCACGAGGGAGGAGGTCCGAGCGAGGGACCTTGACCGCTGATTTAAGTACACCGTATCTCAGGCTGACATTACATTGTCCATCTTGCTATCTACCTACGTCTCCCGCTTTAGAAATCGCGAAGGTCGAACAGCCCAACTCTATCAATCTGCATATCAATTAAGATTTCTTGATTGAACCTGGTCTTCGTTCAGAATGCGTACCTCTACAATTCTCTTGCACGCTCTGGTTGCGACCGCTATAGCGGTGCCGCTGGGTAGGTCTCTATCCCTAAAGGGTAACTCCCCATCGGCTTAACTTCAAGGCTGACGACGTAAGAAGCTGAAAGGCGGGATTCTACAGATCAGGCTATCGCATACCCTGACAACTACAAGAGAAAGGCAGGGGAAGACTTCATAGCCTACCCAGACTCGTACAGACGCAGCGCGAAAGAGGATGCCATAGCCTACCCTGATTCATACAAGAGAGAGGCCAGCGGGGATGCCATTGCCTACTCCGATTTTTACAAAAGAGAGGCAACCGAAAATGCCATAGCATACCCTGACTCCTATAAGAGGGAGGCGAACGACGCTGCTATTGCTTATCCAGATTCATACAAGAGAAAAGCCAAAGAGGATGCTATCGCGTACCCCGACTCATACAAGAGGGAGGCCAAAGAGGATGCTATTGCCTATCCTGACTCTTATTAGAGGGAGTGGTACAGACAGGCTTTCAGACGGGCTAGCCGTCATTTGAATTAGCAAGAGTTATTACGACTTTGGAATGTCATACACTGATGAGGCTCTTGGGTGGTGGCGGGGGAAGAGATCTGCGCACTGTCGATCAAGTAGTTTATCTTAGAATTTATCAAAACCATTAGCCTCATTGAACAATATTTGGACCAAGACCACAACTCTCAAATGTTTACGTGGATTCCGTTATAGTGGAAGATTCCTTGGGTAATGCTTCAACTCGTTGAGAAAGTGGTGAAGTGACATTCCCAAATTGTCTTGAGATGAAGATGCCGTGAACGCTCTCGGCGCGCGTCAAGGATGATCGCAAGTCGACTACCGCATTAATTGACCAATAAGATGTCAGAAAGATCTGATGCTCGTTGCTGGGTCAATGAGTGCCAAGACCTCATATGACATAGATATGACATTCGTGTAGAGTTAAGTAGGCCTTCTAGTTAATTCCTATCGAATGCAATGTATGTCACATCATGATTCAATCATATTATTTTGTATTTCAACAAATTATGAGTTCTCGCTTTCGCGATTGAATCGCTTTTATTTTTGATATTCGTTTCTAGTCACTCAACTGCAAATATTCAGTTGTTGAAACGTGAAAATTGTGATATTCGCTTTCAAAAATTCAAAAAAAAAACATTTCGAATTTGATTTAGTAATCATCAACTCGAATTTCTGAATCAATCATATTCGAATATTCATTTTCACGTGATAATCGTTTCATTTCATTTTTCAATTTTCGATACAAACATTTTCACATTTTAAATTCGATAATTTCATCATCACTTTACGCGTCATGAAAAATTTGAAAAATATCAAAATCGATGAATTGAATTCGAATTTCACGTTTTGAAATTTCGAAAATTTACGTGATTTCGATAATTACAAATCATAACGTCGCAAAATCAAAAATGTTTTACAAACAATGAATGTTTGATACGTTTGCGTTTATTCAAATTCAAATCGATCGAAATTTAACATTGAAAATTTGAAAAAACGATTCAAAAACAATTCAACATTTGTTGAATGAATGATTAATATCAAAATTTACAACGATCATGCGCGTGTTGCGAAAAAATATATTTACAACAAATTCGATTCAATATTCGCTGATTTGATTAACGACTTGAATTCGATTTTCGACGTTTGAAATGTTTTACAACAACAATATTTTGACGTCGATTTCACGTTACGTCATACAACATATCAGAAATTTGTCATCATTATTTTAGTTTTTTGCAATAACGATTTTAGTAACTTTATCGTCATTTTTCAATTTTTGCAACGAAATCTTCGAAATATGAACTTTTCAATGAAAAAATGAACAGTTGTATCAAATTTCTTGTCAAATTTGAACGATCATTTCAAGAAGTATGTTTTTCGAGTCATTACAAGCAGAAAATTGCCGTCTTTCGAGAAGATAACGATCAATTTTCAAGAATTGAATCGCATGAACAAGAAAAATGATCAGACAATTGTTTTTCGTGCTCAAATGAATCGAGATGCTCAAATCGTCAAAAAACACTCGAAAAAAAAAAAAATCAAAAGATAAAAAAATAAAAAATTTTTGTTCTGTAACAAAATGTGCAAAAACTCATTGAAAATGAAAATGCTTTATCAAACATTCACATCTGAAAAAAAAATGAAAAAAAAAAAGACACAAATTCAAAAAAAAGTTCGAAAAAAATCAAAAAACAAAAAAATAAAAAAAAAATCAAAGAAAAAAAAAAAAAAAAAAAAATAGAAAAAACGATGATAAATCGTCGAATTTTTCAAATATTGTCGTTTATTTCGTTGCGTTTGTTATCGACGTAATTTTTTCAAAACACGATTTTGCATTTATGATTGTCGAATGATTTGTCGATTCGAATTGTACAAAACATATGACGTCGAATCGTCACGATTTCATCGAATACAATGAACTGTTCACGCAAAAAAAAATGTTCATTGCAAACGATCACAATATATCTATCGTCGATAAGAAAACAATTAAATTTACAAAATTGTTGTTCAATGATATCGAGATTTCGATCATTCTGTTTGAAATTTTACACGTATCGAAACTCAATGCGAATTTATTTTCGACGATTCATTTCATCAAGAACGACGAATTCGTTATTTTCGATCAGAAAAAGTGTACAATGTATCACAAAGAATCAAATAGAATTGTGTTACACTCATTCAAAAATAAAAATCAATATTCATTTAATTTGATCAGACAGAAAACACATTACGTTGTTTATTCGACTGTTTTGTATTCGAATTCTAAATACAGCGAAAAAGCGATGCAATTGTGATATCGTCGCACAGAACATTTGAATCGATCGAATTTTATTCGATTGCAAAATATGACTGATGACGTTAATTTAATTAACAAGTCGAAATCAATTTCTCAATGTGAAAATTGCAATACAAACAAATCGAAATTGAAATTTTCTCGTCGTTTTCAAAATTCTGTATACGAAAAAAACGCGATGTTCGATTCAGATTTAGAAAATTTCATTATTTCATTCACGTGAAACAACAAGAATTACTATTGTTTGAAAAGAAATAAAACTACAAAATTATTGTTTTTGTATTTGTATATCATCAAGAACGAATTTTTCACGAATTTGAAAAAAGACTTTATGTTCATGATTAAGATTCAAACGTTTGATTATTTTGTTAAACGATGACGTTTTGATGAAAACGATGAAATCAAAAACAAAAAAATTGACAAATTTTTCAAGAAGCTTGATGTTTTATGAAAGTCGTTTGCATTTTATGCAAAGCAACAGAATGAAATGTCAAAACGAAAAAATTACACGATAATGAATGCAATTCGTGTCATTTTGAAAAATAATGATTTGTTTGCGTTTTTATGAAATGAAATACTGAAAACGATTGTTTATTTTCGAAATCGATTTTTTTGCATTCGATTGCGAATTCAACATGTTATTCTTTACGAGATTTATTTCGATAAAAGATCAAATTTGAATCATTTACGTTTTATTGATTGCGATGTCTGACTAGCGTTATTCAAGAAAAAATTTGATCAAAAAAAACTCAATTCGAAAGAAATTAAATGCAAATTTCTGAAATATGTTGATATTAATCAATATCGTTTGTGAAATTCGATTTCTAAAAAAATTATTACAGCAAAAAACGTTCATTTTGACGAGTCATATATGTTGAAATATTTCAACAAAATTTACAATTGAACATTTTTTGAATTCGATGATCAATCGAAAAATGAAATCGTTGATACGAATGATCAAAATATTTCTATTCAAAATGTTACTATTCAAAACATTTTTATTGCAAATATCGATATTATCGATGAAAAAAAATCAATTTCGCAATTTAATCATAATAGAAAATCAAATTTCGCAAAATCAACGAAAAATATTGAAATGATTACGAATTTTGAAAATTCGATTTCAAATAATGCAAATGACGTGAATATGAATGATACGAATGTGAATTTCATTAACGTGAACTCGAATTCGAATACTGATATTGATTTCGACGATCGAATATTACATTCGAATTCTCATTCGAATTTCACGATTGTTGAACGTAAATCAGTTCGAATTCGAAATTTTTCAACAAAATCACGTTTAAATGAGCATTGAGAAAATCTCAACAACTGAAATAAACAGATCTCGATGATAGTCAATAAAAACTATTATGAGAATTTTGTTAAAGCATCAACGTTGATTTACTGTCGTCAAATCACAGTCGTTAAGAATTTTGATTTCGCTTACGATCATGATATGAATTCCGAAAACGATTTTCGTGAACTCATTGAGTTGATTCAAGCATATTTCGTCAAAGTCAAAGCATTTATCGACGAAAAATCACTCACAATCAAAGAAGCATTGTCTGATTTTTACGTCAAGAAGCATAAAGCAACTTTAGACGCAAAAATGATCGTTCATAAGAAGATGAAAACGTACGAACGTGTTCGATTGTCAAGTGTCTCAATTGAAACGAAAATATTCACTTTTAGAATTGTTTTCAAGATTAAGCGAGATTTGAAAAATGAAATTTTCAAATTTAAAACAAGATGATGTGTTAAAAAATTCGAACAATCATATGATGTTAATTTCAACGAAACATATGTTTCGATCGTCAAATTCATGTTTTACAAAACGATATTCGCGATTATTGCGAAAAAAAATTTGAATGTCGAGCAAATGAATATTGTCATCGTTTTTCTGAATTCGATTTTGAAAAAACGAATTTACATTTGATCATTTGAAAATTTCGAAAAAAAAAAATGAATATGAATATTTCGTCGTGTTTTTTATGATTTGAAACAATTTTTTCGCGAATGATATCAAATTTTGAATACGTTTTTGAAGTCACAAGAATTTGAACGTTTGAAATCGAATCATTCGATGTTTATTAATCGAAAAACACGATTCATTGTTTCGATATATGTGAACGATTTGCTCATTATTGAATCAAAAAAATCGAAAACAATTAAGAAATTCAAGCAAATTTTGAATAAAAGATTTTTTATGACGAATTTAGATTTTTGTCATCATTATTTGAACATGATCGTTACACGTGATCGTGAAAAAAAGATTTTTTCGTTATCGCAATCGATTTACATTCAAAAAATTTTTATTCGTTTCGACATGAAAAATTGCAAATCAATATCAATTTCAATGAAAATCGAAACGAATTTGAAAATTCATGAAAATTATAAAGCGATCGTACAACAAATCAAAAAATATCAAATCATCGTCGAATCATTGATATATTTATGAATTCAAACGAGATCGAATATCTCGTTTGCTGTACAAAAATTGATTCGTTACAATTTAAATTTTTCTGAAACGACAATGAAAGTCGTCAAACGAATTTTGCGTTATTTGAAAAATATTCAGAACTATGTTATCGTATATGAATATTTTGATGATTTCGTCGATTATATCGATGCGAATCATGCAAACGATTTATCAATTCGTCGTTCAATTGACGTTTATTTATTTACGTTTCATGAAAATGCAATTATTTGATTTTTTAAATTGCAAACGTGCGTGATCTTGTCATCGTGCGAAATCGAATATATGACACAAACGCAAATTTCAAAAAAAATCATTTGAATCACTCAATTGTTGAAGAAATTGAATTTGAATTTCGATTTATTTGAACATTTTGTCACGATTAAAGCAAACAATCAAAAAACAATTGCATTAACAGAAAATTCGAAATTTCATTTTCGAACGAAACATATTGACGTTCAATGACATTACGTTAAAAAGCAGATGAACAAGAAAGCGATATTATTCGAGTATTGTTTTATTAACGAAATGACAGCTGACGAATTTATTAAATCGCTCGATAAAATAAAATTCAATCGTTTTGTTGATCAATTGAATTTCAAAAAGTAAAATATCACGAGCAGTTCAGTTCATGAAAATGTGTCAAAAAAATCTGATGCTCGTTGTTGAATCAATAAATGTCAAAATTTCATATGACATAGATATGACATTCGTGTAGTTAAATAGATTTTCTAGATAGTTTACTCATCGAATGTATTGTATGTCACATCATGATTCAGTCATATTATTCTGTATTTCAACATAAGACAGTAAATTATAATTCATAAATATGTTTTGGCCTCGATTAGAACGATGTTTTATAATCGAAAATGTTTTACAAGTCAAAATGTTTAATAAGTCAATTAGTAAAGTGACTAAGCAATTTTTAGTCAATAGAATCGTTTACCGTTCGCAATTTTGAAGCGATCTCATTTGCAAAACAATTGATATGCACTTTTTGATATTTTGACTGTTTCGTATCTATTCATTGATTATGATTGACGATTTCAGAATGCGCGCGCTTGAAAAATCAGTTTGTATGAAAATTGCTCTACAAATTCTCTCTATAAAGGCTCGAATCATGATTTCGTTCAATTTTCGTTATTATTTTTCAACATATCGATATTATGACTTTTTTTCACATTCAGTTTTTTCAAAAATCATCTTTCAAACGTAATGCTTTTGTTTTTCTTCTTCAGAACGACGTACGTTTTGATTTTGCTTTCAAAATCGTCAAAAATCGTGCTGTTCAGCAAATTCGAAAAATCAAAATCGTTTGCTCCTCTTTCGAATTCAAATCAATCAGCCTTATCGAGCAACTTTCGATTTATTGATTTCGCTGCTGTCATCGAATTATTCAATCAAGAACGTCGCGAACATGTACAATTATTAAATTTCGATGAACAAATTTCTTTTGCACAAAAATTTGAATCAAATTGAAAACTCGATCAAATCACACGTCGTCGAATGTTTTATACTCGTGAAATCAAACTCGATGCTATCAATTATGCTCTCATCGTCAAGAATCGTGTAGACAAGTCTATCAATCGATACATGACGTCAAAACGACTGAATATTACGATACAAATGCTCAAAAATTGAATCAACAAACAGCACGATATCGAAATCAGCAAAAAAAATACACGCAAAATCAAATTTATTTTTCGTGATCGAGAATTCATTATGAAAAATGAGCTCATCGAGCTGTTTATTGAAATCAGAAATCAAAACCGTCGCATCAATAAACGATGATTTGTTTATACGATTCAAAACATTTATCAACGTTTGTATTCGAAGCGAATTAATCGTGATCATGAAAATCGTTTTCAATATCGAAACTTCAAATTCTCGTTGAGCTGATTTATGAAATATCGTCGTCGCAATGACGTTGCAATCAAACGTTCAACGAAAATAAATCAAAAAATTGATGATTTTGAAAAGATATTTCTGTTTGTATGATATATGTTAACGTTTCAATGTCATTTTCTAAATTTTTGCGAAATTTCGTGAACACATCGTCTGTTGATTACAATTCAATCGTCGCAATTTTCAGTTTTTTTCAAATCAAATTCCTTTGCATGAAAAGTCTCGATATTAATTGTATCATATCGATAACATGAATCAAACGCCTATTTTCTACGAGTTTTTAGACGACGTCATTTACGATTTCAAAAAAATCAAAACAGTGTGAATTAAACAGTCAAAAAACGATTGAAAAAAACGTTGTGCAATTTTTTAGATATACGTTTCGACAGACGATTTGATGCATTGCAAGTCGTTGTTAATTTTCAAAAGTTTAAACAAACACGTTTTCATCAAGAAAAAAATGCAAAAATATCACAAAAACGTCGTCGTTCAATGAAACAAAAAACGTATTGCAACACGAAAATCATGTTATATTGATTGCAACATATGTACAAAATGATCATTTTCGATCGTTTACAAATTAGATTTTTTCGTTTGTTTTCGTTTTGCTGAGAGCAGAAGTGTGAAAGAAAAATGAATTGTCAATTACGAAGAAGTTTCGACTTATAAGCCTTAATTACATATGAGAAAGGAATCTTTTCGCTTCTTTCGATAGAGCTAGTCATTTCAGCGAGCAAGCACTCAGATCAAGCAGATCAAATCGCCGATGACATCTAACACGTTTGATGTATTCGTTGATCAAAAACATTTGAAATCAAACAAATTTTCAAGAATTTCAACGTCATATCGTTCTTCATATCATTCGATTGTACAAATTACGTACAAGTTCTCGACGTCGTCATCAATAAATTTTTTAAAATGATGTTGACGAACGCTGTCGAACGACATTACAGCGATAACTTCGAAAAATGACAAAACAATACGTATATCGTTGACGATCGACGCACAATGTTGACTCAATGAATAAATGAGATTTGAATCAAATTTCACAAAAAGAAAAAACACGTTATTCGTGATACATTCAAAAAGCTCGATTTTTCATTGATCGTCGATGATTTCGAAAATCACGAACTCAACATCAAAAATATCAATGATTTGAAAATAAAGAATTGACGATTATTTGTTTTTACAACTGAGAATGTTTACAACGCTTTGAATTTAACAAAACAACGAAAACAAAAAAGGAAAAAAACGATCAACAACAGCGTCAACGAATACGTTCATGATACAGAGAATTTGAGCTTGCAAAAAAAAAACGATGAATTAATCGATGCAAAAAACATTACAAACTCGAAAATGAATCTTGATTCGTCAAACGAAAAAAACGACGTGATGTAATGATCGAATTCAGAGCATGTAATATTAAATTGAAAGCGTAAATAAATGAAAACATTATGATATTTTTATTTTCTAGTATTTCGAATCAAGAATTATGTATTTTAATTCAAGGGTTCAGGCAGGTTTCAAAAACATATCTTATAAACAAAATTCCCCCTACCGTGCAGAAATCTCATTTGGAATCGTGTTTTATAACTCGAAATGTCTTATAACTCGCAGTGCTCTTATTGATCAATTAATGCGGTACTCGTATCGTACTCAAACGCGGTGAAAAGTCAATATTTTGACCCTGGATGATCTGCGTAGGTATGATCGGCCGAGGTGTCAGGTCGCAGAGCGTGATCGGTTTAGGGTTGATGACGTCAGCTAAGCTACTATCCCGTATTGTACGTATTCTAAATCGTAAGATTGCTAGTGTGTTTTTCCTTCCGTTGATTTGTTTCAGCGAGTGTCCCCAGTGCTGGTGGTGTTCCCAGTGTCCATGTCACTCATCTGCAGACGGATCAACAGTCATGTTCCCATGAACCCGTGCCTGATTTGCAAATTGACAGGATAGATGGTAATAGGAACGAGATAAGTTCTACCCCGCGGATTGGAAGAAGTGGGCTGTTGACAGAGATCGCTTGATGGTGGGTCCAGTTCAATTCCACCGAGCTCGTTGTTCTGCGTGACACAGCTTCTCACGTTAGCAGGAGAGCCTATCCCGTCCTCGATGCATGCGCGCCATACCTGCTCGCTGTAGGTTTTGTTTGTAAAGACTGCACAGTCATTGGTTACACGTGGTTCGGCTGTGCCCTCCAAATCCATGCCTATGGCTTTGCTCCCGACCATGCCACCATCAGATTGCTGCCACTACGCGATTAGTCCCGTCCTCCCCACTTTTTGCTACCAGAAAGAGTCCGCTAGAGTGGCAAGATGAATGCTAGAATACGCCGAGAACAAGGCTCAAAGATGATACTGGTAATCCAACAAGCGGGGGTGGGAACATTACAGTATTTTCACTGATCTCATGCGTCGATGCAATACACGCCTGGATGAATGAGAGACGACTGAGTCTACCAGAACTGGTTTCTGTCTAGCATATCGTGAGTGGTTTTTGACTATTCCCTCGCAGGGAACAGTTCCCTCAACCCTCTCTATCAAATCAAATCGATGCTGGTGAAGCCAAGAACTAATCGTGACTTTAAATTGGTACTCCAATGTCTTGAGTTAGCATTGTCGCTCCCTCAATGTCAAGAGACTCAAACGAGTGCTTTGGTGAGGAACGCCCAATGATGATGGCCAAGGCTACCAGTATCTTGTGGTGGGATTTTATCTTGATAGATTCTACGGACCGGTAATCATTGGCCAGAAAGTTTAAGGTAGCTTCTTGCTAGAGCTTGGCAAATATCTTCCTTCCCGATGGATCCCTCTCTTCTGCGTCCTTGATACACGCAACAACAATCCTGTAGAGGCTGCCATCGACCATGGCGGCTTTCACCTTCCCATTTAGCGCTCCCATCGTCAACCCACTTCCTAATCCTGTTGGACGGGGTGGTGTAGCCAGGGTTTCTGGCCCTACGAACGGTATCTTCAGATCCTTCCTCAAAAAAGTATACATTCGTTTGCTGGCACGCCCAAGCATGCTTGTCGCGTCTCCATCCACCATATATTGCTCTCGTGTCACTCTCAGCAACTCCACTGCGCAATCTGTTAGATGCGCTGTATGACTTCGGAGCGCGTTCAAGGTCATAACTCCAGGAAGTAGAGACGGTATGATCAATGTTTGGAGATAAGCAATGGCTTCCGACAGCCGCACCGCAGAGTTCAAAGACGTGGTTGCATCTAATCGCGTCTTGAATGCTTTCCAGCACTTATCCAGTAACCCGTTAGTATTCTGCGCGCTTACAAGATGCATATGGAGTACGTCCCTCATCGAACTGCGGAATTCAGGCTCAAAAGACTCAAGAAAGCGTATATGCAGTGCACGTAGGTCCAGCGCTTGACAAACAGCGACGAGATGGGCAGCGCTGAGCTGAGCTAGGATGTCTAGAGAGTCAAGCGTATAGCGAGCGGAGATTAGCGCCAGTGAGTTCACGGCCTGATTGCCCATCTCCGCTGTCTGAACGTGAGAGGCCACTGGGTTCGAGAGAAATCCAAGCTCTGAGAGTAACGACGCTATAAGGATATCTGTGCCCTTAAAGATGAAAGACTCCGACGGCTCGGCGGCCACAAGATTTGGTGTAAGACCGCGAGAAGTTGCAGGGTTGATCATCTCGGTACATTGAGCGAACAGAATTCGACCCATCGACTGCGCGCTCTGACGGATCTTCTCCACTGCAGACGTCACAGCTTTAGCTTGGAAGTTCCCACCATGCACAAGCCGCGGCGGAGAGATATCGGCATCTATCAAAGGATTATCTGTAGCCGAATTGAGCTCGGTGGTAATTTGGCTATTTGCCAGTGAGAGATCTTCAAGCACTGGACCAAGCCATTGTGACGCAGTTCTGATAGAATATCGATCCTGGAATAGAGACGCTTCGTCCGAAGCACGATATCGGTTCACCAACCTCGATCCATACAGCATGGTGCGAATGTTTCGAGATGATTCCGCCTGTCCCCAGTGCGGACGAACGGTAGAGAGGAAAGGGTCGAAACTCTCATCTGTACCGCGGAGAGCCTCGACACTCATAGCTGTTAAAACCTGCGATAAAATTGTTAAGCTCAGTGCCTCGTGCATAGCTAGAGCTGCAACCGCAGCCGACACGGACGTCCCGTTGACCAAGGCCAGTCCTTCCCTGGCCGTCAACACGATGGGGGTGATTGATGATCTACTCAAAGCAACATCTGCCCGTTCTAAGTGGCGTGCACCGGTTCCCCTCTCACCAACGTAAGCCTTCAGCGAGGGCTTCCCCTCTAAAACTCCTGCAATGTAAGCTAGAGGACTCAAGTCCCCGGACGCCGAGATACTTCCACGTAGAGGCACACTTGGGATAATGTTATAGTTTAGAAGACGAAGAAGCGTTTCCACAGTCGATGGAAAAATTCCAGACACACCATGAGCTAATGAGTTGAGCCTGACTAGTATAGACGCGCGAATCCAGGACTCCGGCATGACCGTCTTTATTTCGTGATCGAGAGGTAGGAGCGTTGCCTGGAAACATCTTTCCGGACGGTCCACCACAGTCAAGGTTCTCGTTGTTTGCGGATGCCCCAGCGACAATTCCATACTGCAAACCATTCAGCAGATCCTCTTTGAGTTTATCCACTGCTTTGGTCCGAGTGTCTGCACTGCCGCCGAAGCCAGTATTTACTCCTATAACCTTCCGATGAACTTGACTCTTCCAAAGCTATGCGCGTAGAGGTACCATAGATTACTGCTGCAGACTTCGATCTAGTTTCAAACGCTTTGGCAGAAATATTGATGGCACGATATGTTGCATCAGAGATCTCAGCCGAAGCCAGATGTCTGGATGAAGTCAACGTGGTGGAACGATGTAGGAAG
This sequence comes from Physcia stellaris, assembly GCA_018902385.1. Taxonomy (NCBI): domain Eukaryota; kingdom Fungi; phylum Ascomycota; class Lecanoromycetes; order Caliciales; family Physciaceae; genus Physcia; species Physcia stellaris. The sequence continues at coordinate 243,376 of JABSSW010000034.1, read as the reverse complement.
TGTCATCACCTACCTTGCAACAAGAATCACTGTGGCTATGTTGAGGCTGTGCCCGTTGATGGACTGAGTGGCGTGAGTGCTGGCTGGACGACATTCAAGAGCAGCCCAGTGCCTCAGAAAGACTACGTTCAGGCTGTCTAGAGATCCCATCGCATCCTTCTTCTCGTGGTCAAACGATACCACAAGTTCGATTATGGCACGCTACCACTGTGCGGAATATCTAGAGTGTTGGCAGTCGAAGGGGATTAAGAATGCATTACAGCTCAACTGCTTAATACGCCCTGCGTATGTTGTTTGCGTATGCAGCGGGTTTGTCATACTGTTTCATGCTGAACCTGGGCCTAGTTTTAGGCGCACAACTGAGATTCATTACAGCCTTTTGCCCATGTGGAACAGAGCAATAGGTGGGCTTTTACATGCACAAGATCCGAAAACATCCAGTACTGTCTGTGTGCGCGACACGTCTACTATCTGTGAATTGGTTCCTAGGAGATGTTTTCTCGATAGCTAAGTACTCCAACGTAACACTTTCCACCCAAAGAATTTAGCCTCATCATTGGCAAATAAGGATATTCTAACGCCTGGCGACACCCTAAAAGGTTGCCGAAAAATCCTGGGCGTATTTTATGACAAGCTCCGCCAACTTTTGCGGCTCGCTAAAAGGGACTATGGCTTGTATCAAGCCTCTGAACAGTCCACTCGGTCCCACTCCCGGCCACGTACGCATCCTGGGCGAATGGAGGAAGGGCCTGATCCTGATTGGTATGAAGGTAGACTCGGCGCTTGTCGTAAGCAGCGATACCGTAATAGGTCGGGCCCGACGGTGTGTTGAATGATAGAAGAGACTGCGGACGAATAAGGCTTGAGGCTTTGGTAGCTAGAGGTTCCACCACGTCGGCATAGAAGGTTTTCTTGGGGTCGATTACGGTAATCAGTCCTGTTTGCGTCTGGAGAAGGAATTAGCATCAATGCGAGTGTCTAATAGACAAGGGTGCATCTTGTGATTACATTAGGGTCCTGCCAAGGTGCGTATTGGCCTCCGATCATCTTCAACAGAGTGTCTCCTTGCAGCGGAATGAAGGCTGACTGATAGATGAGGCCTATAATGCCTCCCCGCTTTCCTGCCGCCTGTCGCTCGGTTTTGGAGTAGCCTTTGATGGCGGCACTCCCGGGGAATCCGGCGTAGGAGTGTAGGTAGACCACAACGTCCTTGTTTTGAAGTTCTATCAGCGGATGGAGCACCTCTCTTTCGAGAGCGATGGCATCGTTTGTGACTGAGAGTTTGGGATTGTTCACAGTTGGAAGTCCGAACGACTGTGACTGATACCCAAGGTTTTTAAGCTGTAATCCAAGGATGTCCATAGCTGACTGGAGGTGGAAGGCACCCGGGACTAAGACGAAGGTCGGAGAAGCGTTCATTTTGCCTCTAAATCGAAAATGATTGTCTGGTGTCGATGGCACAAAGGCAAGGACGCCGGTGAAGATGAAAGCGAGGAGCGTTAAGGAATACATGTAGTCGTTTGAAGCACTTGGGACGGCAACCTCAGTAACCTATGAGGCTCAAGCTGTCTGATACAAAGGATTTGGCCAAAGGACGATGCAGGCCATGCAGTGGATCATAAGAACGCACGCTGCTGCTGCGCCTTAAGACCAGATTGCGCATCAAACCCTCCATCCACATTGGCCCCTATCGCCAGTCGCCTTTGGGGGCAATGAGGGTGTGAGCTCTCGCATGGTTTTTTCGACCGTCGCTCGGGATGGCTGCACGGATGGTTCGTCCAAGACTTGACGATGCATTGTAGCGCAAATTGGAGGCGTCCAATGCGAAGATCAGATGAATCATTGGAGAAATTCTTAATGCCATGTCAGCCTTCTGGTAGCGCGATTGGCATCACCGGCAAGAAGGATGGATGGCAGAGGTATGGAATCCTACAAGTCGTACGATAAAACACTTAGCTGTATTTCACTGTGGTACATCCAACGGGAGCGGCCCGTTTTGGTTTGGGCATCCAGGCCAAAAATATCACGCTACAGTCATGTATACAGAAGTAGTAAAGCAAGCGATTTGCAACTAGGAGGTCGGACCTTCGAGCAGCATGCAGTCAGATTCACTAGCGCTGATCATCGTAGGTCTAAGACGCTTGATTCGAGACACGGGTTCCTAAAAGATTGGGGAAGGTGGTGCCGCACCAATAGTACGATCATGCGGGCGATGCGCGCGGGATCATTCTCCTGCATGTGAGCGTTTTATTAGCACCAATCATGATTATCGTGGTCTGGCGAACCGATTAACTCTAAACACGGAGGGGTCGCGGTTGCCTCGTTTGCCTTGTTTGCTAGTACCGAACCGGTCGCTTGCGCTTAACGTTACACAAAGCTTCTCTGATGGGTGTGTGGTGGGAGGGTGAGAAGGTCGGCGATCGTCGATCAGCGAGCCGATCCTCGAAAGGCTCCTGGCCATGAGGCACAGCGACCCCTGTTGGGTGGGGTACCATTGTCGTCCGAGGTATGCTGGCAAAGTACATAATCACTTGAAACGAGAATCTACTCGTTCCCAACCCTTGATCTTTGCTGCTCACCCATGTCAGTTGTCCCCACCCTGGTTTGAGCCTCCTCAAAAGGAATGCCATTTCCGTGCGACCAATGAATCAAAGCGTCCGGGGATGACATGCATTCCAAAGTAATGCAGCCTTTCAAACACACCCCACCAGCTCTGTTGCATGCTGCAAACATCAGCTATGCTGACAAGCAACGGACACTGCCCGTTTCAGTGATGCAAGAATGCTATTTACAGGATTTACAGGACAGGGAATGTTCTCAAAGAATTGAACGTGATACCAGACCATATTGGCCAAAGCCATGCAAAGCTATAATCGTTCAAAATCATGCCATACCCTAGAGCTCTATGATTCCTGAGATCATATGTGTGCTCACTTACGAGTTCATACTCTCTAGACATTGCGCTGTGCGCGCAATAGTTGTTGATCCGCTGATAAAGCTGTCATCTTCTATCACCCTTCACGGCTATTCAAGAGACACCTGTATCGTCCCATAAAATGGAAGGTCCTCCGCCAGGTATCGATCTGTCCGCCAGCCAGGTTCCACGAATACTTGGAGTGAACATCGCGACTTTTTGTCTGGCGGTTTTTGCTATCATCGCTCGGTTCACTGCACGAAGACTAACCCATGCGTCGCTCTGGTGGGACGACTGGCTTATGCTGCCAGCAATCGTGAGCTATATCGCACGGTTCCTTGGCTCGAAGACTAAATCAGGTCTAGACATCTGCCGCGCTCATGTGTTTTGTATCAATAACTTACAGTAAGTTGTTCCTCTCGCAGCACTACGACGAAAGCTAAGTATACAACCAACAGTGGTTGATCACGGTCTTGGAAGACATATCTGGGCTGCTTCACCAGATGCGGGTCTAGTCTGGGCTAAAGGTCTTTTCGTGTCAGAGGTCTCATACACCGTCATCATCTGCAGCATAAAATTCTCGCTACTGTCCTTTTATTGGCGGCTCTTTAATCGTAGTAATATACGGATTCCTATCTACATCCTTGGGACAATCATTAGCTGCTGGGAACTGCCGTGGTAAGTACGACCCGACGAAGACACTTGTCTATGTGCTAATTAGCTCCAGATACTCATAACCGTGCTACAATGTCAGCCAGTGAGCGACTTCTGGAACAGATTCGCACCGGCTGCGAAAGGTCCTTTTCATTGTGGTGTGAAACTAAACCAATTTTTCAATGGCAATTCGATTCCCAACATCATCACGGATGCTGCTCTACTTATACTCCCAATGCCGTTTATCTGGCAACTCCAGCTTGCCAGAGCGCAAAAAATTGCCTTGTCCAGTATTTTCATCCTCGGAATTTTGTAAGGCATCTCATGTTCCCTTGACTTTGTTTGCATCAAACCTAACCATTTTCCAGCGTTATTGGAGTTTCAATAGCTCGCTTCACTTTCATCATCAATCTTGACCTGAGCTCCCCTGACATCACATGGAACTTCGTCAATACCCAGATCTGGACCGGCGTCGAGAGTCATGTGGGTATCATATGTGGTAAGGCTCCCCTACTATTTATTTAGGGTCCGACTGACATCCAATCAGCCTGCCTTCCGTCCCTCCGCCCACTTCTCAACCTCGTCCTCTTTGGGTCCATTGACCGTAGCCACCGCCGCGACCCTGAGCACAAAGCGCTCGGTGGTCTCAGCGCTCGCTCCTATCATCTATGGGACTCACACATGAAGCGTCATCAAGCCAGCGCTAGTGAAGCGACAGATGGGGAGAGTAACCGCGGTTTTGCGCGGCTCCCAGATGGAGGCAAGAAGGGAGGAACGTACATTAGTGCAACTGATGTTGCAATGGAGGACATGCATAGGGACGAGGGTATTCAAGTCCGGACAGATGTCTACGTTGATGGCCAAGCCAGACCATAGGATCATGGACGTTCCAGCTTGTCTAGCTGTTGGATAAGATGGCAGCTGTATCTGGGGAAAAGAGCGGGTCGGGCGGACAAGCTGGCTATGTAAGAACATGTAGATTACTTGTCTGGGAAGGGAACCTCACTCGCAACATAGGGAGGTATAGCTGTCTGGTTGGAGTTGATGGTTAATGATGAGATGAGCCGGAGTTGACTAGATTTCTCGTGGATTACCACACGTAATGTATGTATGACCATAAAGTCTAAGTCTAGCCCAGACCTTAGAATTTACAAGCTACGAGATTCAACCCAATCAACCTCTGCTCACGTCTGTTATCCGATGTAATACGCGCCATTCCGCCTTTTCTCTCCACCGTGCAGTCATCCCTGTGTCCTCCGGCTCTAAGCCAGCCATGCACAAAGATCACCCAGTGCAGCATGACGTTTGGCTCCATCCAGGAAACACACCGATCCGCCCTTTTACAACTTCCACGCCTCGTCTCACGCCAACACCAACCGTTTCCACTCATCCTCCAAAGAGCACAGGACACACCCACTGGGATACGGAAGATGACCTCAACAACGCAAAACGGAGAAACCGCGCACCAACATCCCAGGCCCGCCAGTCCCCTGCAGCCCAGCAAAAAGCGTCGGCTCGATCACGACGACGCCGATGGCCTCACCGACACCGTTCTCGATGCCAAAAAGCCACGTAACGACGCCAAGAGCTCCTACGTGCTCGAAAGAGGGTATGCCGCCACCACCCGGCTGAACAGCCAGTATCTGCTCTGGAAGATGGAGCTGGGATGGTCGCTGCACCCCACTCTCTGCCCTTCAAAGGCGGATTCCCCCTAGCTCGCCACCTCCCCACGAGGGCCTTGCTTCCACAGCCCCACGCAGCCCCGCGGCCTCAAGCTTCCGCATCGCCGATCTCGCCACCGGCACCGCCATCTGGGCCCTCGACATCGCGCACAGCTTCCCCGCAGCCCACATTGACGCCTTCGATATCGACCTGCAGCAGTGTCCGCCCCCGCGTGGCTGCCGCCCACCATCTCCCTGCGCGCATGGGACATCTTCTCCGCGCTGCCGCCGGAGCTGGAGCGCATGTACGACGTCGTGCATATCCGGCTGCTGCTGCTCGTCGTCCCGGACAACGATCCGCGGCCCGTGCTCCGTAATGCGCTCTGGATGCTGCGGCCGGGCGGGCATTTGCAGTGGGATGAGCTGGACCCTTGGGGGCGCGGACGGTGTGTGTTGGAGAGCAGGATCGGAGGGGTGGGGTGGGGGAGGTTTCAGCGGGATCAGGAGCTTACGAGTATGAGGCTGCTGGAGTGGGTCCCTGAGCTGCATGCCGTGATGCGCGAGGTCGGCTTTGAGGATGTGAGACGGGTGGAGATTGGGTGCGATTTGAGGCTCGCGAAGTTCTTTCAGGATGTGCAGTTTATGGTTATGGAGGAGGAGGCGGAGCGCGGGGGGGATGGGGGAGGGAGGTTGTTGCTGATAGGATTAGGATGGGGGTGAGGGAGAGTCGGGAGGGGAGGGCGAGGGTTACGCCGAAGATTGTGTGTTTGGGGAGGAAGCCTGGAGCTTCTGGGTAGTTTTTATCTGGATAGATTGGAAGTGGTCGTGCATTTTTGGCGTGGTCTCGTGCCTTTGATCCCAATACCATGAAGGACTGAAAGTGCTTTCCAATGCTTTTCCACTCTCACGACTCTCGAGAGAAGGGGTTTGCTTGCGATACTCCATGCATTTGGCTTTAGTCCATTTCTTGACGTCTATCGTGCGAGTTTAGGGGTTATGTAGCTCTTTGACACTGAAATTTTTATTCTTGACCTTTCGCTCACCATCGCCACTGCAACGTATCAATCTATCATTAGGCAAACTCTCAAACATTACGGTCAGCTTAAGGCACGCGAGAGGCTCAGGCATCCACCCGCTGGCTTCGTTAGAAACTCGCCTCGAAATGTATTTGTAGTCATTTCCGTATACAAAGGCAATATGGTTTGATCGTGCTGCAGCGTCTTTCAAACGTCGCAGCTGATTCATGGCGACCTTGCGGGTTGCTTATTCGATGTATCGAGCGTAGAAGTCTTCAACGGCAACGAGTTTCTGGGTACTAAGCAAAGGAATACTTGTGAGCAAGGCGCCCAATGGTGCGGGTAGTGCACCACAGGCCTCATATCACACCTTACTACCGATTTTTGAGGTGTACTACACCACAGAAGCTCAATACTATACTATACTACGAAATTTGGTGGTGCACCAGTAGTGCACCGATAGTACGTATAGTACGTAGGGTTGAAAACCCTAAGAAGTTGATATGCTGATATGACTCGGCATTTCGAACATTCGAGAAAAATACACACGCTGAAAGTCGAAAACTATCAAAAATACCAGAAGTTTGTGTAATTTATCGCAAAATCGCTAACAAAACATCTGACGATGCACGTTAGCTGATGTTTTGTATTTTTCACTCAAATTTTTGGTAATATTCTCAGGGTTGTAGCTTTCGAACATTTCGTAGGGTTCTACACCACACATACTACTAGTACACACCAAAACTACCACCTTTTTCCTGTACTATACTAATTAGTACGGTGCGATAAATGGCCCAAACTATACGCACTATTCGGGCTCGAAACCGTGGTGCACCGATAGTGCAAAGTAGTTTAGTGCACTATTGGGCGCCTTGCTTGTGAGGTGAGAGGTTCCTAAGCGACAACTTACGTAACGTGATTGGGTGATGATTCGTTAGCCCGCATGAAAGTACAGCCTTCTTTCGTATTTCGACCTTGTTAAAAAGTGACCTCGTCCCATAAATTTCCGACCCACAGCTGTGACAGCCCCCACTCGTGAATGTCAACGCATTCGCTACCTTTTGCGTATAATAATGAGATCTGATCTAAACTCCACTCATATCGCGTTGTATTTTGTTTATTTCATCTTGATCTGTGTCCTCGGATTCTCTGTCGTCTCCTTATCCCGAGCACTCTTGCTGCAGTTTCGCCGTCGACGTTGGAGTCGAGATCATGGCTGCGAGCCAGCTTTACGTATTCCTCAAACAGACCCCATATTCGGTCTCGATACAATGTCCCAGCGCTTGTTTCATAATGGGAGCATCAAGCGCAATATATCCCTTGGAGAGCAATTTTCGACTTACGGAACCACTTTCCAGTACCAATTTTTCGGCAGCACTAAGATCTGCACAATTGTACCCCAAAACCTACAATCAGTCTTCAGTAACGACTTCGGTTCATGGGGTATAGCGCCCCTACGGCAGTTTTTCTTTGGGCCTTTCATTGGAAAGGGAATCATGACGGCGGACGGACCCTTCTGGGCCCATTCCCGTGCCCTTTTGAAGCCAACATTCTCTCGAGCGCAGATCTCGGACTTGTCAGCGTACAGCATCCATGTTGATAATCTACTCGCTGTCTTATCAGAGCACGATGCCTTAGATGTCGACCTGAAGCCATATTTCGAGAAACTAGCGCTCGACTCCAGCACGGAATTTCTGTTCGGACACAGTACAGGCTCACTTACCCCATCGCCGGCCCTCGACGCACAGGCTTTTCTCAAAGCCTACAATTACGGCCAAGCCGGTATCGGGAAGCGCATGCAACTGCCTCAATGGAATTTCCTGACGCGAGACACGCGGTTTTGGAGCTCGTGCAGCATCGCTCGTGCGTTCGTCGAAGGATGCGTTATGCAAGCGTCAGCTGCCGAGAAGAACCTTTCGGACAAGCAACCCGCTAAACTGGTACTCGCCCATCAACTGGCAGCCCAGACGAAAGACCACAAGGACATAGTCAACCAGCTCCTGAACGTCTTTCTGCCCGCCCACGACGCTACCGCGGTCGCTCTTACGAACATTTTCTTTCACCTCTCGCGCCATCCAAGGGTCTACGCTGCGCTTCGCCGCGAAATCGGAGCTCTAGGTCCATCGTCTACGTGGACCTTTGAGCGCTTGAAGGCCTGCAAATACCTTCAAGCGGTCATAAACGAGACATTCCGCCTTAACCCGTCGATTGGCCAAATGAATCGAATCGCCCTACGCGATACTATGCTCCCTGTAGGCGGTGGTCGGAACGGTGCTGCGCCGGTGTTTGTCAAGAAAGGGACGGTCTTGACAACGAGTTTCTATGCTCTGCACCGCTTGTCGGGGCTGTGGGGCCAGGATTCAGGGGTCTGGAGGCCGGAGCGCTGGTTGAGTGATGAAGGCGATAGACTCATCAAAGTGGAGCATGACTTTTCTGCCTTTCGGCGGTGGACCCAGGGTTTGTATCGGTATGCAGCTGGCTCTCACGGAAGTTGGGTATGCTGTGGGAAGGGTGGTTGAACGGTATCAGCGCGTGGAGTGTAGGGATCCGGTGTGGGATTTTGTGGAGGAGTGGAAGCTTACAACGGTCAGTCGCAATGGGGCTAAAGTAAGGCTGGTACGTGCGTGAGGACAGACTGGGAGTCGAGTCGGTGGTAGGCTGGATGACAAGATTCATTCGGTTTCTTTAGCTGGACCGTCTTCGTGAGTCCCATTTCACTGGATCGATCTTGATGGAATCTTCATTGCATGATGCCATTAGCCGAGTAGAACGGTCTTTTTTTTTGCTTTTTGCCTGGTAAGATAACAGCTCATCAATGTCTCCCAGCGTGACACATTGAGCATCAGTGTATTCGATCCTTCGCTTGTGCTTGATATATCGCCTGCTCTCCATGAGGAACAGAGAAAGCGAAGAAACCAATGTTGGAGATAATAACAAGGCCTGTCCCAAATCGACTTGCCAGGTTCAGTGGAACCGCGCCAATTTCTCGCATCTTGAATCTTCTCATAAAGCGTGCTCGTGTACAGGAGCTTACTACTTTGATACTCATGAGAATAGATGATAAGTACCTCGAATTTTCGTCACCATCCTCCCACCGCCCACATCCAGTACCAGGTGTCATGATCTCGCCCCGGCTCCGGTCTGGAGGTTGCCTTTTCATCCTTGCTTCGTTCCATTGCAACATGCTCCCGATCACTACGAGAAACCATCCTTCCCCTCACACACATATATCTCAAGGACACCAACGTAAATCGAGCGTGGTTTTTCTTCTTTGATCTCTCGAAGAAGCTGACGAGCTCTCCACTTTAGTGCACCGGCTATGCTTCCATGAGGTAAAGATGCTGCAAAGCAACCGACATCAGTCAGATGCAGAGGAGGTTGCCTTCTATGACAATGGACAGTCTGCAGGTGGTCTCGCATTCCTCGACAATCATGGGATCATTCACAGAGACGTATTGACATACTCGATGGAGGTCTTGATGTAGGCGACCAGTACGTGCATTTCTCATTCCGGTATGCGCAACGCTCTCTGCCCTAATAGATCTGCGCGTTGTAGGTTAGGCTGTCTTGGAGTTCATCAATATATTCACTCTTATCATCTGCAAGTATGCGTAAGATATATCGATCAATGCTTTTACAATGAGTGCCATCTTGACCTTAAGGTTTTCTGCCGATGGTAACGAAGAAATCGACCTCCTTACCATCCTCGTCAGCGAAGGAATTTTTTTTATCCTCCTGAAAGTTCTCGACGGTGCCATCGTCGTATCCTGCTCCTTTCAACATCTGCCCCACGGCGTAGTAGTACAGCATTCCGTATTCCTTTGCGGCGTGCTCTCCAATTCGCTTTGTTTCAGGGCTTTCGCCTGCGAGCCATAAGCCAATGGGTATTCGGTACCGTTTTTGCTCAACATCCACGAAACCGGCCTTTTCCATGTAGTTCTTGATGTTGCTCCCGCAATCCAAGTCCCAACCTTTGACCTTGGCTCTCTCCCGCAAGGCCAAAAGCCAAGGCCATTCAGAGCTACAGAGCTCACCTTTCAAATAGAAATCCGAAGTTCTGTCTTGCATCTCGGCCTAATCTCCGGCTTCAAAAGTGACTTGACGTCCGAGATGTATCCTTGCCAGTCCGTCATACCGCAAATTAGTAGTCTACTGAAAACGTAGTCCATCGACTCGGCGGGAAAGCGCGATTGGTCATCGAGTAGCTCTCGGAAGCTACCTTGCACAAACTCGACGTTCGGGGGCTTGCTACGAGGTGGTACAGGGGAAAGGTCTATACCATAGACTTGAGCGGACGGGAAAACCTTGCCAAGCTGGCAGGTTTCAATGCCGGTTCCACATCCAACATCGATAATGCGGGCTGGCTCAGCGAGAGGAGCATGAATAATCCTCTTGTGCATCAACTCTTCGAGAGCGGTAGCTTGGTCTTCAAGTCGGTCTTGCTCAATCCGACTGCAGTTCGTGTCAGTCTACACTATGATCAAGGGGTCCAAGCGACAACTCACTCATTCGGAAGATTATAATCGGCCGTCGTGTTGTGGTAGGTTGGTGTCCGCAACCTGACATCTGCCTCTTCTTTCTCTAGCATTGCTGCAGTGATCCCATCACCAGAGTCTGGCGGATACCAGAATCTGACACGTTTGAGCCTAGCCGAGGAGAGAAGGCGACGCTGTTGTGCTTCGGAACGAAGGGATCCGGAGAGTGACGTCGTCATGACGATGTCCAGGGCTACTTGCGACCAAGCGCACCTTTTATAAGGTAGTATGACTTAGGCGGAGATTTTCCTTGGATATCTTAGCTTTATTGTGGAAACCGTATTAAGAAGGATCTTGCGACAGGTTGTGAAGATGCAGTGAAAGTAAGAAACTCGAGCGTCTATTTGCAGGAGCGTAACCTGAAAAAGGACCCCGTTGTTATGGGCCCCCGTTGTTATGGGCCAGATTCTCGCACATGGCTTGTTTATTGAACATATCTTGCTCGACCATTTCAATGCCATTGATCGACCGTTCAGCGTCTGCCAGCATTTCAAGCAGGTCTCGCAATATCAGTCGTCCATGTGTGCGCGGGGATATCTCGCGAAATAAGGCAACATTCTGCCCTTTGCCTCTACCGATGTCAACTAGGCGGACATTCTGTTCAACACCTTGTCCTGTTTGAAAAGCACCATCCAACAGTTCGGCTCTGTATGGGAAACTTGTCGGCCCCTGTGCCCTCTCCAGCCACTGGTGTGCTTCACCTCCAATTTGCTCATTTTGTAAGCTTTGAATATAGACCATATGATTATTATAGTCCATAAGAATATTAGGTTCAATGGACGCAAAGTAGGTGATGGTGACTTAAGACGCTGGTACTCGTACGACAGCTACCCCCCGGGTTCCTATACAAGTCTCGTAGCTGATACAACCCATCAAGCCTCCACGGAAAATCCGACGTTAAAGCTTTGATGAACAAGAAGATGTTGTTGTTGTATTTGTCAAGACTGATTGTCCCCTGAATATTCCCTTGACATAGACATCGCCAAGCCATGCCAAATAAATACCTGAATTTCTTGGTATTTAAAAAATCAATCCGATTTTACTGGGCTCTCCGAGCTGAGGAAGCTCTCCTATCTCAGAGGTCACAATTATGAATTCATCCTTCGGAAGGAAGGTCTAATGCTGTACATAGATGGGAAGGCCATGTTTTCAGCGCGCAGACTTGCTGAAGCTAGGCTCGTTGAAGTCTTTGATCTTTTTCAAGTTGCGGAAGACTGGCTTGCCGAACCCTGGGATCCCATCGGAGTCAGAGAGCAGGATGAGGTGTCTGGAGAGGGATAATCGCCATCATCGCTGTCTTACAGGAGTTTGATGCATCGATCATGTCCCTTTTCATATGCAGTATCAACGTGCGAGTGGGGATTAGTGCTAAGCCATGCGACTGATGCAGGCCACCAGTTGATAACAATATAGTGCGCCAGCGGCTCAGAGGGTTTCGATTTCGGGTGGAATTGATATGCATATAGTGGCTTGCGCACATGATTGACTGCCATTAGCATCGCCGACGGGTTACTGCTTCATTGCCGGTCGGAGTCAACATCGCCGGATTGAGATTCCTATGCTAGAGGCTCGAGCTCAGAGCGGCCTTCGGAGGGTTCCCATAAGTTAGAGTCATATTGTCCTTCATCTTCAGGGTAAAATCTCTGCTGAAAGCTTATATTTTGGAAGGCGGTGGTTTAGTCTCGGATAGTGTTAAAGCAGGATTCGTGTATGAGAATCATCTAGTTTGTGCCTAGGCACCACCTCGCTAGCGCTATGACTTCCTAAAAATTTCCTGCATTTTTCTTCAGTCTCAAGCTGACGTGGAGGAGTAGTATTGAACTGTCTCTGTCTTCGAAGGCCCCTCAGATATCGGACAATCACAGTTTACAGCGCAGGTATCGACACCGTACCGGGATTGCGAAAAGCGTTTCATCAAAAAGCCGTCATGGTAAGCAAGAGTTTGAGATCCTAAGCAGATGCCTAGAAATAGTATCAGATTCCCGTTTGAAAGGTTCCATATATCTTCGAAGAGGCCAACACCATGAGGACGTCCTGGTTGTCTAGGACCTGGGCCTTATAGCTCCGTATAGGAGCATCGTATCCAGTCAGGTAAGATCCCAGATAGGGTATTACAGTATGGATGTTGCTTTCGGCGACCTGTACGCCACAGAATTCCTCCAGGAGCGCGATGATGTCATTCGAAGACGAGTGGTAAGCATCGATGAATAGAAACCGCGACCGATGTTATTTCGAGCGATGGCAATGCCGAGCAATTGTGAGACTTCGATTCCAGACCGGAAAGGTTAAGAATGCGATCCCCGTCCGTAAATCTACTCAGGTAGCGTGACCCTTACTAAATTTTGAAGGTACGTAGTATTGCACTGTGGCTTGGGAACTTGCGCATGTCTACATAGCAAACATGAAACTTTTTGTGATCTTTGGTATCATAGCTCTTCGACCCTTCTGTTCCAATTTTCCAATATTGTAAGCGAAACCTGAGATTTGGAACACTGTCGCCCCATTCAAGATCGCGTTCTGCTGGTCCGGAATGCTCTCAAGAGATCTTGATCGTGTTTATTCTCATTCGAGAACGATGGGTTGCACTATCGGCTCACGGCTACCGGAAAGCTCCCAACGCATAATGCTATTCACGAAAGGCACCCTTTGAACTGATATGTAATAGACGTCATAGCTTCTCCATCCTTGTGATGCACTACCTCCTGGCACGGATGTCGCTCGAGGATAAACGGCCATCCGGTTTCAGCAGCAGCCTAAACGTCTCATCCTCTTCCACTGCTGTCAAGACCGATGCCGCGGAGAAAGCTGGAGTCTGGCAATCGCTGATGAGCTCGCGATGAACCAGATGGACGAGAGGAATCATCGTAGTCGCCACCGTATAATTCAAATGATCTCTAGAGGCTTACAATGGAATCTCGTTTTGTTCGCAAAAGCATTCGCGACCCCAGCAATGCCCAAAGACGTAATCACGGGTGTCTGTCGCGATCTTTGCCATACTCCGCCAGTACATCAAACCAACAGAGTCTCGTAATCGATTTGTAGTGATTTTTGTAGATCCGAGAAGCATCTGGAGAATTCGAATTCGAGTATCTCGCGCCCTTAAATGGCTGGTTGGAATGACTACATTGGTAGAATTGGTGGGATGATGGTCATTCTCTCGTTACAGTAAGATAGTGACATACGGTATTGATGATCCGATAGAAAGTGCGCAACCTACAAATGAGTCACTATGTCTATCATTACGTTTCCATAAAGTAGGTTTGCCTTTTCAGCCAGGGCGAACTCTTGCAATGTCCGGAGGCGGTGAGACCGTCGTCTAGGAAGGACCTGTACGAGAGTCTCCCAATTAGACAGTGGCATCAGACGCTCTCCATTGCTCCAATCTGGGCGTGTAAGCAAACTTTGTGTCTGGTCTTGTTGGCTAATAAGGTCCCATAAATGCAATCGATCTTTTTTGTGTCTGGATATGCTTTCTCGGGTCGTACATCAACGGCGGTGGCACCTGAAAATACCTTATTCAGTATGACCACCTGCTCATGGCGCACCTTTTCGACTAGCTGGTCAATGCACAAGGCATCTATCCATAAGAGGCACTTGGATCCCTTTCGGGTACAGTAGCGAGCGCCAGGCCAAGGTTGATTGGCAGCGAGCGTCCTCTTCCGTGGACAAGCCATTCCCTTTGATCTAATCGTGCCGAAGAAAAATCCCTTCTGCTGGATCCCACGTGTATGAGAGCGTACGGCAGCGCCCTGTCTCGCCTGTCCAGGAAGTATGCTCTCACCCTCCCCTACAAAACGTCGATCGAATACGAGGTAACATAGACATCCGAATGGCCAAGCATCCGGAATCATGGCCTCACGGCCAATGCGGCTCCGTGGAAGCATTGATGGTTGCGAACTAAACGAAAACTATTGGCTTGGCAATAGGTGTGGCTTGCACCGCCGGTCTGTATCGGGAAATTCTTCGCTTCTTTTCCCCAGACTTTGACAGGACTCAACATGATCTTTCAGAGAGAAAGCAGATCCGACACAAAATTGAGTTTTGACACCGCAACACGTGGAAAGTTATGGCACCATGGTACGGCCTGATGGCCTGACTTTAAGCCACGGCAGGAATGCTGCGTCGCTTTGCTGGAAGTTGGGTTCCGGTAGAAAGACTATATAAAGGTGTCGCTCTCCACTTTGAACATGTTCATAAACTCTTTATCCTTTAGAGTTGTACGAGTCTCTTGAAGCACCTGTTCAGCGTCGATTTTTTTCAAATTCCAACCCTTTCTCCCACCGAAATGAAGCTCTCAACTGAACTCGGCCTCGCAGTTGGTCTCCTCTTCAACAGCGCTGTTGTGAACGCTGCTATAGCCGCGGCGGCTGGTTGCAACGCAGACAAGTATGTCTTAACTCCTTTTTGGCTGCCCCCTGTTGTCGTGTTTCATCTGTCTATCCGTACCGCGGGATACAAACATTTCCATCAACATATCTGACAGGTACCTGCAGCTGCCTCCGTGCCCTCTTCCCAACCGGAACACCCAGCGCAGTTTCTTCAGCTCTAGCCTTTTGCTCAACCTACACCACCACGGTAAACACAGCAACGACCGGTTTCCCAACGCGTGCTACCAACGGCTGCGGCACATCCCCCTCGCGCTACTCGTCAGCCTGTTCATGTAAGCCTACACCGACACCCTCTTGCGCCCCAGTCGGCCCCGCTGGCAATCTGGTCAAGAATGGCGGCTTCGAGTGCGGTCTTGCACCATGGACAGCTGGCGACGTGGTTAACACCGCGCACAAATTGAGCTCGCCTGGTGCCGGCGGCTCTGCTACTGCGTACGAATTCGATCAGATCGGGCCTCAGGATCCAGACAGTAACGGGAATCCTGCATTCGTGACCCAGGATGTCACTGGGTTGACCGCAGGCGCACAGTATAACCTAATTTATAGTGTCCGCTTTGACTTCACGGGTCCCTGCTACGAAGTAGGATTTCTAGGTTCGAGGATAGGCGGGCCCCAAAGTAGTCAGGGAGAGACTTTTGACGCATGTGATCGCGGACAGTCTGCTGTGGGGCAATATGCACAGTCGACTGTACCTTTCCAAGCAACGGGTGCGACGACGAATGTGAGGTTTGAGTTCTTGATTGGCAAACAAGGGGCTGTTGTCAGACTCGACAATGTTGCCGTTGTACCAGCGTAGAGCTGGACAGACATACCTGCTTTTGCTCCACTGGAGTGACATCTCTGGAAGTGGCGGACCGCAAAGGCAACATCATCTCTTGGAATGTTATTAGCCCGGTAGGGAGAGAAGGCTACTGTGATGATAATTTACGATAGTCTCTTTCTAGACAGGGTCCTTCGTTATCTGATTGCTATGCCATTTAGCTCTGCTGTCAATAATAGCACCAGTATATCTCCTCCGCATCCAATTAGTGAAATTTAGCGTGTTTTCACGCGATCTTTTTTCCCTCACTTCAATCATCATTACTTCACCAAATTTACGTGTATATGTGTATAATTCAGTGAAGAAATTCGATAGTATATAAACATTCAATAATTGAAATATGATTACATTCGAGTTCGTTTGAAATCACTAAATCATTCTCAAGTGTCTCGAAACGTCTTCAGATCTCTCTATTGATCAAAGCATTCGTATGATCATTTCTTCGAGTCATGATAAATCTTGAAGCATTCAGATGACACGCATAAATTCACTTTACATGTCATACAATAATCAAACGTTTTACGACTCGAACGATGTTGTATATTGACATTTCTGAAATTGAATGCTTGACGTTTTCGAGATTTCGTGTGAAAATTGATCGAACAATCACTTCATTTACAATACGTCGATTTGACACTTTGACGATCGATGTATGATATTTGAGTTTCGTAAAAGTTCATCAATCAATTTCTGAATAAATACACGTCGATTTCGATGATCAAAATTCGTCTGTGATTGATGATGATTTCAAACGATGTATGCATTCGTATTGATCGAATTCATCATGTATTCGATCATTCGTTTCGTTCATTTGAATTGTTCAAATCGTGATATCGTTAATTCATTTCGAAATTGATTTGCACGATTCACATGATTCATATGAAAATTGTATTGCACTGCAATAATGAATTGTTTGACGACGACTCTATTGAAATCGTCACGAAAAACATATCGATCGTGAATCGAATTTTTCGTGATGTTTGCTCGTTTGCTTGTGAAATATATGCAATAATAGCAAATGAAATCACGTGATCTCGTTCGAAATTTTTTCACACGAAACAATTGATCAATTCATTCACAATTCGATATATTCATTGTTTTAAATCCAATTGTGACTTCTTTGCAACAGCTATTTTTTTTCAATTTTTGTGATATATTCATTGCATTGCCTCTCGTACGATGTCACAAATATCAACATTGAAAATCAAAAAGCTTTGACGAAATGAGAATTCGTGAAAAAATTATCGATGAAACAAACGAAATGATGATGACGTAAATTGCGTATAATTCGTTCGCAAAAAGTATATATTGCTTCTTTCGTAAATGAGAAATTAATTTTCATAGCAGTGATTTCAGTAATGTTCTTTTTACGTTTTCGAGTCGTTTTTGAAAATATATCGATCGTGATATCGTTTTTGTGATATTCGAAATCATCGCGAGATTTTCACATCATGAAATCGTGTAAAATGTTTTTATCATTGATCAAAACGTATAAAACGAAATTTTCATTCGTTGATTTGTGTGATAGACGAAATTTGTTATTCATACGATCGTGAAATTCGATTGCGAACTCGTCAATTGCAAAATGATTTTCAAAACGAGTAAACGAATATAATTGAAATTTGAAAACGTTCAAAGCGTTTTCGATTTTTCAAAATCATGATGCATTGTTGTATGACATTTGTTGATTAAATTCAACGTTCAAATGACGTTCAATGATTTGATATCGATCGCGATTGAATGATAAATTGTTGACATTTTTTTGAAATCAAAATGATTGAATTGTTGAATTTTTTGCAAAATGCTGAATCATGAAAATGCGTATAACAATTCATTGACGTAATTTCATCATAATGAATGCATTTCAGTTGATTTTTTTGATATAAATCGTTTGATTGATGTGATGAAACAATAAGTCGAATATCGACTGCAAAAGAAACAAAAACAACTGAACGAATTTTCAAGACGTCATACAAACGTGATTCAATTGAAATGATCGATAGATAGATGTAATAGAAAATGTATAATCAAGTTCAAACGTCTGAATGACTTTTTGCTGTTTCAATACAGTGAAAGATCGTTTTTTCGATTTCGAAATGAAAACGTTTGCATCGACGCGTGTCTTCTTTTTTTTTTTTTGCACGATGACTAGCTCAAATGTTGACTCAGCAAATGACATGTTGTTTATATGATAAAATAGACTCGATTCAGACGATTCAAACAACGTCGCAATGATCAAAATAGACGTATTATTGATGAAATAAATGATGATTGCAAATGAAAAGAGAAAATCGCGAAATAAACACGCTAAATTTCACTAATTGAATGCGAAAAGAATGTTGCATGTCTTTCGTAAATTGTCATTGTGTTTCTTTTTCTTTTGAAATTGCATTTCTGTTCATGATTGATTGATTGATTGATTGATTCATTAAACATTCGAAATCGATTTTAAAAATTCGTTATGCGACTAAAAACAATCGAATCAATCATTTTCTAAAAATTTTTGATTTTATATCAATTAATTTGTTTTTGATGTTTAGTTTTTCGATTCGAACAAATCATTTCAAATATTTTTATTTTCATGATTTTTTTTCATTTTCATTTTGTACGAAAATTTTCAATTCAATGCATTTTTTTTGCAATTTTTATTTTTCGTCGTTTGTAATTGAAACTCGTAAATAATCAATGAATTCGAATTTTTCGATAAATTTTGTCGTTTTTGTTAAATTGATCGAATTGATCAATACGTTTATCAATTTTATTTTTTTTCATTTCGTTTTTTTAATTTCGTCAATTCATAAATTTTTGCGAAATTTTTTCAATTTTTTGCATTCGAAAAACACGTGTTTGATCGTTTGTTTGTTACACATGCATGAACACATAAAATTTTCGATTTGTTTTTTGTTATATAAAAACGTTTGTAAATTTATTTTGATCGTGCGAAATTGTATTGTTATGACGTTGAATTTTTTTGTGAATTTTTCGTGTAATCGCAATATTGTTTTATTGAATTTCGATATAATTTTGTACAAATTTTTTTTTTTTTTTTTGTTGCAATTTTTTCATTTTGATTTCATTGTTGTTTAATCGATTGATCAATTACGATTTTGATTGCGTTTTTTAATATTTGCACATTCGTTTGTTGTGTTTTGTGATCGATGTTCATTTTTTTTTTTTCGTTTTTTCAATTTTTAATTCGTGATTTGTTTGATCGCAACGTTTGTTTGTTCGTTGTTTTCGATATCGATGTGAATCGAAATTCAATGTAATTTTATTTCGATATATTTGTTTCGCAATTCGTTGATCAATCAAATTATTCATTTCATCAAATATTGATCGAAATTGATTTTTGAATCGTGTATCGTTTAAATTGTTGTTTGATTGTCGATGCATATAACGAATTTCGATTTTTTTGCAAATTTCAAAAACGAATGCAATCGCATGTTCATTGTTAAAACGATGTTATATAATTCAACAAAATAAATCGTGTATAACGTAATGAGTTTCAAATACGTTTTTGTTGTAATAAATTTCGTTTTTGAAAATATCGTTGTTGCATTCATTTTGTCGTTAATGTCGTTTTCGTTTGTGTATATGTAATTGATCGAATTCGTTGTTAATTGCATTTTGTGATATTTTTCGATTTTTTTTGTTTTTTATGATACGTGCAATTGACGATGTTCATCATGACGATGCGACAAAAAATAAATTTTTTTTTATATCGTGTGTTTTGATGTTCGTTTTTTTTTTTTTTCGAATTTATTCATTAATTTTTTCAATGAATTGACGTTTTCGATTTTTTGATAAAACGATCGCGTATAATCGTGTCGTATGTCGAATTTGTTATCAATTTCATTGCGAACGCATTGATGAATTTGTTCAAACGTAAATGTATGAACATTGAATTAATTTCGATATTGAACGTTTTTTCGAAATCGTTTTGTATATTTTCGTTATGATTTTTTTCATTTGATATTGAACGTTCGTTAATTTTTTCGCTATTTTTTTGTTGTGATTTTTTTTTTTTTCGTCGACGTGTATCACATCGAACATGCGTATATAAATTGTAAAACGAAAATCGTTTGCATCATTTGTTTCATTTTCGAAAATTTAACATTTTATGTAATGTCGTTCAAATTGCGTAATGTTTTTATTGATTTCAATGTTTTCGTTTTGTTTTGATTAATTTGTGTTTTTCAATTGAATTTTTCGTTCATTATGACGTTCAAACATTTCATTTTTTTGTTTGTTTTAATTTTTTGATTGAATTCAAAAATAATATCGATTCGATGACGTTTTTTTTTTTTCGACTGAAATAAATGAATTGATATTTTGAAAATGCAAATTTCATTTCGTGTTTCAATGTTCACGATACGCAAATTTTTTCGTGTGTTTTGATTATAATATCGTTGCATTTTTCGAAAATGTGATTTTTCGTCAACATTTTTACATCGTCGACGAATTCGCTCGTTGAAATATTTTTTTTTTCAAAATTTTCAATAAAAATGCGTTGTAAAAAAAAAAAAAAATCGATAACATAAATGAATTTTGTGAAATTTTTATAAATATTTCGAATCATTCGATATCGTATTCGTTCGTTTTCAATATCGTCATTTTATTGAACAAAAAAAAATTAATATATCGTATCAATTTTTCGTTTAAACGTTTTATTTTGAAATTGTGTAACAATTTTAATCGCGTTATATTGTCGAAAACGTTCATCACGTCGAAAAACATGATCACGATTATCAATTTTTTGTTTCATGTCGAATATATTCGTTTCATCATGTAATGTAATGCGTGTTTCGTAAACACGATTTTTTTGATTTCGAAATATGTACGTGACAATAAATCGTGTTTTTCGTCAAAAAATTGATTCGTTTGATTAATATGAATTTCATAAACTTGTTTATAATATTGAGTAAAATTATTGATTTGTACGAAATCGTCATCGAATAAATATTTTTGTCTAATTTACGTAATGCGATCGTGATCGATTTTCGAAAATGTTTCGAACAATAATTTTCGTTCAAATTGACGTTGTATATACGTTGCAAATGTGATACGATAATGTCATTTATTCATTTTTATATTTTATTGATTATGTCGTCGTCGTTTGAAATTTTGTTCGAATTTTGTTTGATTATGATTTTCGTCATTTCGTGAAATTGTATGTTTTTCAATTTCAAATTTTGATTGTATGTGATTTTTTGTATGTCGATTAAAACAATCGTAAACGACGAAAAAAATTTTTTTTCAATAATATAAATGTTTTTTTGATTAAATCAATTTTTGATAACATAAATAAATAATCGTGTAATGTCGATAAACAAATTTTTTTCGAAATTTTATTTTTTGTTCATTTGCATGTTTTTTACATGTTGTTTAATGTATCACATCGTTCGTCGATTTTTTTTTTATATTGTGTTTTCATGATTTTGAAAATTACGTGATTCAAACGATTTTTAATTTTTTTGTATTTTTTTCACAAATCGTTGATTTTGTCGTTGTTTTGATATTTTTTTCTGATCGATTTGATCGTTTTCGATGTTTGTTTGCATTTTTCGATAAATTTTGATTTCGCGTAAACATTCGATTTGTTAATCGAAATAATTGTTTCGATGATTATTTGAATAATTTTTATCAATTTTTTGATTTGATCGTCGATTTTTTTTGTTTGATTGTTGTACGTGACGTTGTTGAAAATGAATTTTTTATTATTCGTGATTTTCGTTTGCAATTTTTCGCGTAATATATCGATATTTGTTTTCGTTCAAATTTTTGTGATTTTCGACGCGATCGTTTTTGTACGCAAATTCAATATCGTTTTGATTGAACGATGATTCGAATAATTGTTCATGTTTTCGTTAATATCAATTTCGATTATGTTGTTTCGAAACAACGATGTTGCGTATGTAAAATCGATTGTGTTTTCGTTCGTGTGTTTATTTCATGTAATTAATTCGATTGATATAATTTTTTTCAATTTATATTTTTTTATTGTGATTATGAATTCGTATGCGTTCGCGTTTGTTTTCACATGTTGTTTTTTTCAATTGAAATGATACAAATTAAAATTTTTTACGACGACGTGTTTTTCGTTTTTTTTTTTTTTTTGCATTGCGTTTTTAAAATTGAATATCGCGTTGAAATTTTCGTTGTTTTTGCATAAATTATACATATTGTGAATATTAATAATTTTGTCGTTCGCGATTTGCATTTTTAACGAAATTAAATTTTTGTTGTGAAACGTGTGAAAATATTCGATTTTCGTTATTTTTTGATTGACGAACATGCACATTTTCGTGATTGCATCGAATATGTACAATAATTTAAATTGTTGCGAAAATTTGTTGTTTGTCGTGAATTGAAATGAATTTTTTCATAATTTTTGTATAATCAATATATCGAATTTTTTTATGTTTTTTGTTTCGAACAGCGATATCATGATTTGAATTTTCGAATTGTTGACGTTGTATTGTAATATCGATAATATATCGTTTTTTAACATTTTTTCATTGTTTTGAATTTCGTATTTCGATTCGTGACGTCAAATAAAAATGTTTTGATGATCGTGAACGAGAAATTTTTTTTTCAAATTTTTCAAATTTTTTCTGATTATTGATGTTTTTTTATTTTTGATCGATAACGTCGATTTATCATTTTTTTTGTTTCGAAATTTTTGTGAATTTGAAAATAATTGCGATGATATCATTATTTCGATCGACAAAATTATTTTTACGTGAAATTTATGCGCGTTCGTTTTTTTGCGTTTGTTGATTGCGTTTAAATAAATTTTTTTTTTATAATTTTTCGATATTTCGTCGTTGTAATTTTTTCAATTGATTGAATTTTTTCGCAACGATTGTCGTTTTTGAATTTTTTTGAATTGTATTCATCGATTTCGAAATTGTTATCATTTTGTTGACGATGATATATTGTTGTCGTTAAATTTCGAATTTCGTTGACGTAATCGAACGTTAATACATAATTTTTTCGATTTTTTTTTTTTTTTTTTGCATTTTTTTTTTCATGAATTATGTGTTTTTTCACATACACAACATTTGATTTTGTAATTTTTTGCACATTTTTTTTGTAACATACGTTTTTGCGCAATAATCGCATCGTTTTTTTTGTGCATTGAATTGTATTGTGTTCGTGATAATGACATTTATAACATTAAATAATTTTGCATGTTTTGTTGAACATTGAACAAATTTTCAATTTTTTTTCGATCATGATGTTGTTGTTCAACATATTGTTATTTATTTTTGAAATAATGATTTCAATAATCAAAAAATAATATTGTTGCATTGTCGTGAATTTGTTTTTTCAAAACATGTACAAAATTTTCATTTTTTTTTTTTATTTTTTCACGTTTTTTTTTTTTTTTTTTTTTTGATTTTACGCATCGTCGTTTTTTTTTTTTTGTCGTTGTTAAATCGAATTTTTTTAATTTTTATTTCGTTGATTATGATCGCGTAAATCGAAACGATCGTTTTCGTTTTTTTATCGAATATCGTCGTTTATGCATTGTTGTTTCGCAATTTTTTTGTTTTTTTGTTTTATCGCGTGTATCGCGAAATTATCGTTGAAAAATTTTTTGATCGCGCGAATTTTTTTGATTTGTATGTTTTTTTTCGTAATGCACGTGTTGATTTCGTTGACGATACGTGTAATTTCGTATTGATTCAATTGTTGTTTTTTTTCGTTATCGTTCAAACGTATTATGATTTCGATGTTTTTGTTTGCGATGATTTTAAACGTTGAAAAAATCGCAACGACGATTGTTCAATTGCGAAAATTCGTTTTGATCGTAAAAATAAAAAAAAATTTGAAAAAAATGATTATTTTTGTGATTTCATGACGAATCATGACATTGTTTTTTTTCATTTTCGCGTGTTTTTTGTTGAATTGAACAATTATTTTATTCATTGCGTTCATCATGTTTTTTTGAATGAATGCAAATTGTGTGTTTTCAAAATATGTCACGACGATTGTAAATCAATTTTCGATGATTTTTGATAATGATTTTTTTTTTGTTCGAACGAATTTTCGATATTTTTTGATATTTTTCAACAACATTGTTTTTTGCTCGTGAACGTTTTCGTTCGTTTGATTTAACAACGATCATGTTATTTTTTTCATCATTATCAATTGCTCATTGATCGATACGCAAAAATTCGACGATTCGAATGACGCGTTAATCAAATCAATATCACGTTTCGTTGTTGAGTTATTTCAAAAATTGAATTTGTAACATAAATTGTGTTTTTTTCTTTTTGTTCATGAAGATTTCCAGCGGAGAATTATAGTTCGATCTTGACGCGACGCGAATTCACTTCGGCTGAGGAAATTACGATCCGGAGTGCCTAGCGTGCTCTCGAGAGTGAAAACATTTGCTAATCTCCGTCCCCATTCTCTTAACAGAGCTGGCACCCTGAAGTTGTCGTTAGGACTGCCTTTGAAGGCACGCGAATAGTCGGAACTTCTCTACAGCGTGGAAATGAACTCACCAGCATTTTTATTCCCGAGTGACAAGTCGCGTAATTTGTCTCCAATCTTCTTGCCGGACAGTGAACTTTCTTGTCAGCATTGCGTGGGCTTTCAGGAGGCTTCGCTGCAAGTGAGTCGATCAGCTGGCCACGAATCAGAAAGACTGATGCTCAAGCTACCTGTCTATGAAAGCGTGCGAAATTAGGTAGGCAGTTCTATGAGCGAGTCGCTCAGTCATGGGAGTTTCGTGGGCGTTTTCACAGTGGGGCTGCTTTCTGTCAGTAGCAAGTCTGATAGGAAAGCCAGTCGTTACATGGCGTTTCTTCAATACTGAAGCAGACTCGCCGATTCCTTATGATCAGACTAATCTCTGACCATCTGACGATATAGTCGTACAGGCTAGTCGAGACAGATCTCAGCTCAGCTCGAATCTAGTGATCATAATTTGAGATAGGAACTGCTTCAGTCGTGATATTCTGCACAAGAAATCCAAGATGATAGGTTCTCGTTGTGGTAACGAGAGGGGCAATGCAGGGGCTGCATTGCCAGCCCAGGGCGTCTTGCAGCAAGCGACGTCAGCGGGCAGCGGCTGGATATCGACAGCCTCGTCAATAGCATCTGCAACGAACGTTTGTTGAGACATCTTCTCCTCTAACAACAATGTTCACTGCACATACTGCACCTCCTAAACTAAGCCCTAGAGTCAGTTGAAAGCTGACTGCCAGCAAGTCAAAATGGCAGCCATCAGCAAGGTCGCGGCCTCTCTGGTATCTGCCACTAATGAGAATACTTTTGGGCTCGCTAATTTCAACATTGACTTTTCTTTGATCAAAGTAGAAGCACCCGTAGAATATCAAGGACTTCGCTCAGCACTATCCCGCCGTCGAGTTGAGAATGCCGAACAAGGCCCACAGCACCGCACCGCACGAAGGCTTGGCGCGCTGTTTGAACAGATACTGCCACCGATCAAAACACTCGCGGAAGCATATGGCCGCAGGGCTTCAGAGATTGCGGGATCTGCAAAATTACACGGTCAAGTAAGCTCTAGTTGTGTCTACTGATGCACATTCAACTCCTTATTCGATCATCTGGTTCGGAAAGATCGCTTCTGAAATTCTGGGTTAACTTCGATACTAGGACTCTACACGTCATGGACCATTTGCGCAGCACGTTGGATTCGATGGGACCTCTATCTATGCCGCAGCCACTTCCGGCCCAAGCGCTATAGCAGTCCATCTGCTGGCTTGTTTGTTAGCTAAAATGTGGCCAGGACCGGAGGCTACAGCAATCTGGGTCGAGCTTGTCGCCGAGAGGAAAAAGGATATCCATGATAACATGGATGCCTCTCAAATACAGGGCCTAGCAGCTCGAGTCGCCGCCCAGCAGGAGATATCACGGGCAGACTTAGCTGCATGGGATGCAAGCGCGCGAGCCTGGTTGCTGAGTGCAGACGAAGTGCAAAAATTCAACCTGACACAATTGAGACTTATAATTAAGGATTCTGGTCTTCTCGTCAGCTCTTTGGGGACGACATATAAGAGCGTGATTGAGGTGTGGATCACGGCCATGAAGACTCTACAGGACCTTATACTTGGCAGACCTCAACGAGTATCTAAAGGTGCCTTACTCGTTGGGTTATCATGTTGGCACATCTTCCCAGACCTCAATGTAGTAGGTCCACTTGCCCACGTGAAGTTCAATGACGAGCTTGTCGACAAGGGTGGAATTGTAACCGTCGGTTTACAAAATGCATCGGCAGGAGACGATCTCGGCGTTCAATGGTCACTATCGCTATCCCATCTTAGGTACTACGGAAACCCTGTGGTAGTATCTGCAAGCGCAGGTGCAAATGGCTCCCGCATAAGCATGGAAGATCTTCACATAATTGCGCTAGGAAGCCTTTTTGATGCCTGGGGCAGGTGCATTACAGATCCATGCGCAGGAGCTCGATTGATTGTTGCGTTGAAATCTTGCCTTGGCTCCAAGACGGATGAGGATTCCGAGGCAGAGTTTCCCGCGTTCTCCATTCTGTTCTCAGCTGCGATGCGCCTTATCAACTCCTCGGAACTTGAACGTCAGAGGATCCTGTGTCTTCTTGCGTATGGGCGCCGCCGAGGACAGAACTTTTTGATTAACCTCCACGGAATCCTTAAACCCGCCTTTGGCTTGGCCGACCCTCAGATACTGTGGGCAGCTTTAACTCCTGCCACAGGAGTGCAAATGACCACAAGCCAGGAAGTAAAAATGACACGAAAGTTCGCTAAACTATGTGGTTTTTCAAGCGGCGATTGTATCATACGTTACCGTCAGACTGCAGATTCGATGGGGATAGCCCAATATGGCTACACTACGGCGATCCCACTGCTCAAGCGTCCATTCAAGAGAGACCCTGAAGGCGAGCTAAAGAACGACCGAAGTCATTGTGAATGGTCTTCGGGTACTTCATGCTTGCCAGAATTGTCCGCAGTGACGACTGAGGATAAGACGAACCGCCTCCTGTGGCGTAATCCTCCAGAATGTTTTCGATACGCCCCCTTCCAACCGCAGAGAACCTTCCTGGGGGACAGCGATCGATAAGTTTTGATTACTTGATAGGAGATGTGACCGAAACGAGTCTTTTCTACACAAATTCCAAATCAGCCGCGATGGAGCTCTCTGATGAAAAGATAGCTAGTATTCTCGAAGCACTTGGTCCAGACCTGCCTAATCTGCATGATACGTTATTTTCCGGAAAACATGTATCGGATCTCCCTGATGTTACAGCAGAGATGAGCTCGTCGGATTCTTTATTCAAGTCCATGGCTCATTTAGCAGCAGCTTACTCGTTATATCGTCGATTGACGGGAGCCACGGTGTCTATATCAATCGTTGATCATCCAATATACAAGGCTTCTTGCTTCAAACCGCTTTCATCGAGCATTATTGCTAAATTCGCATGTATTGCTATGTTCGAAACTGGATCGCACACTGTGAGGTCTGAACAATTAAAATCGGTCATGGCGATGTCGTCGGGAAACTCAATTTATGTAGCAGATGCACTCTTACAAGACCCTCTCGAAGCCAACCAATATGGTCCACAGGGGATTACGCGTATTGTTGGGAATATTGATCATCCTGGTGTGGTCATGCTCGCACCTCCCCAAGCACCTCTTGTCCGGGAAGAGGACACAGGAAGTTGGCGTGTTGTAAATCACCATAAGTTTGACGGCAAAGTCGAGAATTGCTTCTCAGGGACCTCACTTCATCTTTCTTTCACCAAATACGAGGTTCCCTTGAGTGTTTCCATAGGTGCAGTGGACGCCGAAATAAGCATGGTGGAAACTTTGATATCGACTCATGACCAAAAGCATTGGGTTGCGGATCTCGATATTATCGCAAGTCTCAGATCCACGGAATTCACACGTCTGCAAAGCCCACATTGTACGCATGAAGGCACTAACCCTAGACCGACCATGGAAAATGCTGCCGTACAGATTGGGAGAGCTTCTGGAAGACGGCTGATATCGATCAGCTCTTGGGAGGAGCTACTTGATCCTCCAGGGAATCTTGGCATTACATGCATCGGGGTCGTGCGTGCTTTTGATAGTTGGCATGCTCGATTGGCGACCATGTCCGTCAGTGTCCAACGCAGGCTACGGACCGTAGTCTTACCTACGGAGCCCTTATGTACCATCTGTGGTGCAGACGTCTATCGACACATGGCAAACCTCGCGCAAATATTGATATTCTGACGGGTCTCAAGTAGAGCGGCATCATTTCCAACAAGCCACTTCTTGGGCTGTTTTCTTCGGATTGACACTGATACTCTTCTGGGATATTCGCATGAATCACTGCCAAATGGCGCTTAGAGAATGAGTGTCATCGGTCGGCTCTCCATTTTTCAGTAACTTAGGCAACTTGGAGCGCTTTTCGACGAATAAAGCTTGCAGCTGTGGATACATAGAATGAGCAAGGATAATTTACGGCGGGGCACGGTGCTGTGGCTGAGTGTCCTCAATTCCTTGATCACAACAACAACTATGGTCCAACTACGACACACCACAGAAGAAGTCGCTTCCGTCGAATATTCGAGATCATCATTTAACAACCATTACGAACACAAGTCTGACAGCAATACTGATATTAATCATGAGATCCAGTCTAAGATTCAGCAATCTCTAGAGCCTGGGGCTTCTCCTCTCAAGGCCACCGCGATTATTAATTTCGAAACTGGGCATTTCTATTTCATATACACCCAATGATTCCAGACGGATAGTTCATCAGAAGCTACTCACTGCATACACCTTCGCGCTTGAGATGATCCCTTGATGTTGTGCTCGGGAGTGGTGTTCCGAAGGTCGAATGAATGCTGAAAACCCTGCCGAGAGAACGATGGGCAGATCTGGGCTAAGCATGGCATTCAGTAGAGCCGGAGCAGCAAGAGGCCTTCACGATTCACAATCACCCGAGTTCGGAAATCCCCTTCTCAACGCATCACTGTTCATCAATCCATCGTTCTAATTAGTTACGGTATAGCTGCTTTGTTGAATTATCACGCAGTCATTGCATCTGGGTTCGTTACATTATTCTAACTAGGAGGTAGGGAGTGTTATTTACATGTGGGCCTGTCATAGTACCAGGCCCCTGACAACGTGCTGGCAGGGCAACGTGCCAAGCCACCTAAGCAGGCTTGGCGTATCTTTTTGACATACTTCGATCGCTACGGAGTAGAGAGAAGTATATGAATGTTCTCGTGTTTTGACATTCACGACTTCCTAGATCCAGCTCTCATAAATCTCCGGATGTCAGCATTGTCTGATATTCACCTTGAGGCCAATTCAAGTGGTGAAGAACGAGCGCGTCCGATGATATAGACAACGGTGAATCCTCTCTGGTGACTGCCTTTGTGCCTGTCTCTTAACATTGCCTCTTGCCTATCCCGTTCGCAATCTTTTTACTCCCCTTCCCTTGGTAATTCTCGTGGTTGTCCTTTTTCCCTGACATCGGCCACGATGCGATTTCTATCATGGTCTCTTGCCTTGAGCTGTCTGCAGCTCGACATTGGCATCTGTTCCCCTCTCGTGAGCCACCAAGGTTTGCAGTCCAGGGCCCGTCCAACTCTCCATGTCTGCAAAGCAGCGTCCGTGCTCGTGTCAAAGTTACAGCTTGAGAATGCTACCCCGTTTTGTTCTTCTTACTTGAACCTCTCTCCCAACACCGTGGCAGCTGCTGGGTAAGTTGCGTCTACTGCTCTTAAACAAGCCATCGTATTAATGTCCGTCTACCATCCAGCACGAGCACGTCCGTTGAGACCACCACCAGCATGATCGGCAGCACCACTGGTCTGAGAGCGACCGGCATCCCAGGATACACGAGTACAGCATCTCTCACGCAAATTATAAAAGATAAGCGGTCATCAATTGTCAATGCAACGCTTATTATCACCGAGACTCAAACACGGACCGAGACCGAGACAGCTGCTGGAGGGCCTCCGACGTAGGTTCAGGGACGACGGTTGGTCGGAAATGCTAGCTAATCAGGCCACACAGAACAAGTACTGTCTTCAAGCCTGGAAACCCGCCAGTTGCCGCAATGGAAAAGCGAGACAATGATCTAGAAGAACGCAACGCGCCTATTCTGACGCCGAACTGCGCAAAAGAATACCCTGCGGCCCAATTGTCGATTGCCTGCTCGTGTTTGAATGTCCCCGTTCCCACGACGACAGTGGTCCAGAATTCCACTACCCAAGCGCCTGAGACCACCACAGCAGCCACAACAACCACAACAATAACCCAAACAACAACCACAACCCAAACCCCCCAACCAACAATCTACACAACCATCTACCCCTGCGCCGCCCCTCTCCCCTCCCCCGGCCCCGCCTACGGCGACTACGCATCCAGCACCAACCTCAGTCTCCAAAACACGCTCTTCTACCTCAACACCCCTCAAGGCAACAGCGCCTCATCGTGCTGCAACACCTGCTTCTTCGGAGTCGCCAACTGTATCCAGGCCTACTGGTACTTCTACGAGGGCTGCGTAGTCTCCCAGGCTATGGATCTGGGCTCGGCTACGGGGCTGGGGAATAGCACTTCGTGTCCGGCGGGGGCGTTTGGGGGCTCGAGTTATGGACCGGATGTGAACCCGGCGTTTAGGAGCACGGGGAATTTTGTGGGGCCGTGTGGGGAAAGGTATGCTAATTTCTGATTGGGATTGGTGGAGAGCTGATGGTCACTGCGTGTGGAATCAGGGGGGATTGGTGGCGGCATGATTGTTAGGACTAATGTAATTCTAATTGGTGCATTGCGGACTCAGACTGCTGGATTGATATTCCCGTTGAGATTATAGTGCCAGTACGTCAATGACTCGTACCTCGACAATAGTGTGCCAGAGCCTCCAGGCTGCTTCTGCACACCTCTGCACCTACCTTACAGCATATAACCCCTCAAATTACTCCAGGCTTCTTTGCCCTTAAACCTTCCTGTAAGTACGTTCACCAAACAATGATAATACCGCTCTCCCAATCAAACATATCTTACCAAAAGAGCCTTCCTCCTACATACTAGAGCAAATACCCCAACCCCCGAGTCTCTCGGGCTTCTTCCAAATCATCCCGCTCCATCCCAATGCCTCTCCCCATCCATCTTCCTTATGTTTCGAAAAATCTCCCGCGCCACAAGCCTATGATTATCAATTCACGATGACTCTATACTCCTCCCCTGCCTCCCGTCGCATTCGCATCCGCAGCACAATCTCCAACCTTTTCCGACCTGCAATCCAATACTATCTAGAATGTCTATCCTCCATCATACCCACCCCGTCACAAAGAGATGTGATGCAAATCACATTCCCGGTATCGCGCCCCCTCCAGATATTTAGAAATTTTTACAGATCAAAGGCTTTCTGGCACGACTGTAACTTGTTTCAAGCGGACTGATATACCTGCACGCATTCCGAAGCTCTTTTGGTGGAGAAGATTCTTGCTGGGGTCTTGGATCTCCAGGGCTTGTCTTGGGGGTTTCCCCTTCGTAGGACTGGAGCACTGGCACTTACACCACCACTATTAGTACTAGCTAGGGTGCCAGGACGGCCCAGAACAGGAAGGCGCAGATGGCGGTGATCGGCGGTGCTACTTCTAGTTAAGCTGATTAACTTCTGCTTTAGATTTTCCCGGCTGGATCTTTGGGCTCGAGGTTTTCCCATACGATTTACGCGCCCCAGTTACGCTGCTGGCTTGGCTAGCTAGGCCATTAGCTTCCTTAAGTGCCGAAATCTGATTATGACCTGCATGAATCGCGTGCTGAAGACGTGCACACTAATCTTGCTTAGAGATTAGAGTCCGGTTAGGCGTTTTTGTGGTTGACACTTGACAGACGTGGGATGAATGGGTCTCCATTAGATCTAGTTTGGCTATTGGTACGGTGATCTAGATTCCGTGGTGATAGATTAGCTCTGGGCTTCCCAGCAGTCGACACCAAAACTGCCATCAGAAAAGGGACAAGGTCTTCAGAAACCCTCAACATCATTATTATTACGTACAATCATTACGCCCCATTCCTTGATTCAATCCGCCTCTCACAGCGTCGCAGTAGCCGCCTTCGCAGCCATCGCCTTCGCATGCCCCGTGCCCAACACCTGATAATCACTCCCCGCAGTCCCATTCCAATAAAGCGCATACTCATCATACGGATCCACCCCATCCGCAAACTCCGTCGCAAACTGCCAAAACGCATCCGCGGCCACACTCGTCCGCTTCAGCACCGTATCCTGCCACACCGGCATCCACTGCACCCTCAACGCCTGCGACGGCGCAGCATACTCCTCCAGCACGACGGGCTTGCCCGCCGCTTTGCCGATGGCGTTGTGCTGCGCGATCCAGGTGCTGCCCCAGCTGTAGTTGTAGCCCCAGCTGTCGGGGTACATATGGAACGTGCCGTAATCGAGGGTCTTGATGGCGAGGTTCTTGACGAAGTCCACGCCTTCGTAGCCGCTGTAGGCGTAGCTGCCGTCGCTGCCGCTGTAGCTGGGGGCAGCCAGCCTTCGTCGCCGAGCGAGACCATGTGGTTCGCGTCCAGGGATTTGATGTAGGCCGAGATGGTGGACGCCCAGGTGGTTATGATGGAGGAGGCGCAGCCTGGGCAGCGCGGCTCGTTGCAGAGCTCCCAGCTGAAGATCGCTGTGGAGGCTTTGTACCGGTTTACGATGAAGGAGATGTAGTTCTTGTAGGCGGCTTGGCTGCGGCTGTCGGTGTAGAAGCTCGTGTGATTGCCCCCGAAGGCGGTCGTGTAGGTGTTTATCCCGCCCAGGGCGTCGAAGTTGTTGAGGAGGGGGAGGACGAGTTGGATGCCGTAGGTTTTGGCCGCGGATACGACGTAGTCTAGGCGACCGATGCCTGGAGGAAGATGTTAGCTTGGAGTCTGCTGGGTAGTCGATGGGTGCTGGTTACCGGTGTTTGCGTCCATGTTGAAGTATTGGCCGCTGGAGTTCAGTACCTGATAGTAGACGTTGGGTTCTGTGGCAGCGTTGTTGGTTGAGCCAAAGCCCCAGACACGCGCTGTCTTGAAACCAGACTGTCTTCAATCAATACCACATCCTGGGGTCGAGTCAATAGCCTACATACCGCGGCTATCTGGGACATGGCTTGATTGACGTCAGAATTGCTGGTAAGATGACCTAGGTACCAGGCATTGGTCCCTACATTCACTTAATAAGTCTTCCACATTGCGGCGTATAGAGCAATGATTTACCTGAGAAGTATTGTGTCTTCCCTCCGATGTTGAAGAGCCTTCCAGAGACCGAAGGGTACGTGGTACCTCGAGCCTCAATCTCTACGGTGTTTTCTCGTATAGGCGCTGGGGCACCATCAACGAGACTGAGACTTAAATACCACAGAGAAAGCAAATACACGAAAAACATAGTGGCGGATGGTAGTATGAGAAGACGAGAAAGATATCGGAAAGAACAAGAGAGGGGATACTCATCCTATTTGAGCTTGTCGTGAGATGAAGTCCATGTTCATCTGCAAATGATTTACTAGTGCAGACTATTCACGTTGATTGTTAGTAGACCCTGAGGGAGGTTTAGTTCTGGGTCTAGCCATCCAATATTCGCAACGGGACCTAAAGTAGATAGAATGTTCAAGGCTTTAGTTGTAGGCGGTGTGGCTAGAGGACTTCTTGTGAGAGCTAATACGTCTCCTGCTCTGGAGGTAGCCCATTGTGCTTTTGAGAGCTGTTATCATTTTGTGGTAGATATGGTGGTCTCCTTGAATGTGAGAATGCCTATTTTTATAGTCCGAAGTACCACAACTTCAGGATGCTCACAAATCAGTCGCGTCAGACATTGATCTGACTCGTTCACCTGTCATTGCATCTTGACTCGAATTACCTACTTGTAGAAGCGGAAAGCTAGTAAAAGTTCGAAGATGAACCAGGAAAATCAAGCAACGTCAATCAAGCGGTAGCTCACGTTAGCGGACGGTCTAGATGCCGGATTCCTTCTAGTGGTTATTGATTCGTCGATCAATTCCTGGACCGTTGCACTTCCAGACACATCTCGGCAACTAACCTCGGTTCTGGAATTTCGATGCCTAGAACTTTGATATTTCAATTCTATTACAGGCCAAAAGACTTACTAAAGTATCAAGCGTGGTGGAAGGGGATGATCTTAGTTCAACATGCCTTTTGAGATCCAGCCCGCGACTCTCGAGGACGCACCCGTGCTTGCCACGATCCAACGAGAAGCGTTTGCCGAAGATGCAATAGTTGGTCATTTATTCAAGGATGTGCCCCAAGATATTATTCACGAGCGTGATGTGAAATGGGTGTCGAGCCTCTTCAAGGAGCCAGGAATCCACGCCGTGCGCGTCTCTAAGGTCGTTGACATGTCAAATGGGTACTATCACCTTTCATTTCCTCCCTTGCCGTCGTATTCTTTGTCGCACATGGACAGAATTGATAAATGAGATACATCCACTGAGGGTGCTGCGCACAGGGAAATTGCGGGCTTCGCCAAGTGGGACGTACCACACCCCATGACGGCCGAACAAAAGATCGAAAGAGCCAACGGATCAAAGCCCAGAGATCCCCTTCCAACAGGCGCCAATGTGCCGCTTTGCGAGGATTTCTTCGGACAGCTTGATCGTATTACCAGGAAGTGGATAGACCCAGGAAAAGATACCTGTGAGAAACTCTCTTTAACACTATTACTCTTGCCTCCATCTTGTAATGCGATGGGCACGTTATGAACCTTTTGTGATCGATTATTACAACTTCTTACATCTTCGACGGCAGATTTGCACATCCTCGCCATCAGACCCAAGTTTCACCGCCTCGGTCTTGGTACTTTACTGATAAAAGAGGGATTGAATGCTGCCGATGCAGCAGGATCGAAGGTCTATATCATCGCTTCTCCAATGGGGTTGCCACTGTATCTTAGACACGGATGGAAAAGGGTTGACGAGGTAGCGGTGGATATGAGGAAGTATGGTGGAAGCAGTGTCGTTGTCGAAGAGATGCTTCTAAGGGAGATCGGCGCGATTCCCTGAGACGATATCGCTTTCATGGAGAATCTCTCACATAGAGAATGGTCTAACTACTTATGGAGATTGACGAAAAGGAGCAACCTTTGCCGTCGGTTGCTTAGAAGAAGGGTGTACAACCTTTTACACCCATGGAGCGCTTCTCGGATTTTGAAAGAGATAAGACACCGTGAAAGCACCCACCTTCATTGTTCTCTTGACTTCATTTCACAGACGCAAGAAAACTGATGACAGGAACTTACCTCTCAAAAATTAAAGAACCATCCACCGCGACTCACCCCGCACGAAGCATCCCAGCTCCACTGTCGATAAACATGTGCAAAGGCGGCACATGCACTCAATGTCGTGAGTCAGATCCCTTTCCCAGTGGCCGTAGATGGTCAAAAGAACGTTTGATGTCTCTATTGTCTCTCTACGATGTCTAGAGTTTTTCGCTTCCGTAGTCCATTGTCCTTCGCAAAAGAAAAATCCAAGCAGCCGGCAACTAACTGACCCACGATCGAACAACGCAGAAAAGTCCTCATGGTGGGGCTGCGGCCAGCACATCCCCAGCGTCATGGATCCAATCCCAGAAGCCAATTGGTGCACCTGCGATCCCAAAGTCGAGCGCGGCGGGAAGCAATACCCTCCCATGGCCGCCAAGGCGGATTGGCTGCCTGCGTGGTTTTTTGATACGCTCGTTCGCGTGATGGGAAGGGAAAAAGAGGGGGCTGGAGAAGAGCTATGATTTGGATAGGGACTTTGGAGTTGGGGTGTAAGCGAGAGACGAGATGGAGGCTGCTGGGAGGTGGGATTGGGATTTCAATCGAAGCAATCGAGTGGGATTAGGATGATTAGTTTTGCCGTCTAGGGCTTGGAGCTTTTGTCTCGCTTACGAATTAGGCTTTCGATTATCCAATAATGAAATATAGTCCCGCTTCTTGAACTTTTTGCAAGACGACCTCTCTTTGCGCTTGAGTTGTCGATAACATCTGAAAGTCTCTAAAGCATCAGTGGCGCATTCGCCAGCGCAGATCCACTAAGCAGTGAACCATGTGTAATGACCGATGGCTGCCACAATACGGTTTCTCTACAGCGTCGACAGAAAACCCCAGCACTAAGCCTCAGGCGGCGTCCAGACCGAGAGAGTGGATTCTAAGCCCAATGCACACGTGGAATCAATCCGGAAAGAAATTTACTTGATACGTAGCCTAGTATGATAGCTTAGGTCTTTTCAAGCATCAGCTATAGTAAAGCATCTCCATGGACAGTCCCGGCGTTGATATGCTATGGAGGAGGAACCATCACAGAACCGTCAATTGAGAGTGGCTAAAATGAGTGATATCAGTGTAAATGAGCCTATGCTTACTACACTACTGGGGGTAAGTCCATTTTGTAGATCGTATTTCGACATGTTAGACCTTGGAAAAGTTACAGAGGTAACCCTCCGTAAGGTAAATGAGAGCCATGCCTGATATCACATACGGGTTTCTCCATGGATAGAGAAGGATGAAGAAGTACAATCGGGTTTCCAGAACAGCCTGAGAAAGGCGAAACAGTATAAAATGAGGCATATAACCATACTTGTTGCAATCTGATATCTAAGACGGTGGGTGTAGCTGTAACAGTCTACAGTCATTGTACCCCTAGTCAACAAGCGCTGCCGCCATCTTCTCGAGTGCCTCCTGGCATTCACAGAGAACATTCGAAGCCTACGAGGAATTTGAACGCGAATAGCACAACAAATCAGACACGAGATCAATGACACTGACTTGATCTAATTTCTTCTTGTTAACACCACCGTGGCTAGCATCTAGTGCTCTCTCTAAACTGTCTTTGTTCTGGATGACGGAAAGTGAAAGTATCAGCGAGACTCTGCATTTTAGTGAATGTACTGCTTCAATTGAACTTCGATGCAGAACAGTTGACAGGTTGGTATTTCCGGCCATTGTCTGTTCGACTACCGTTTTCACTACCAAAAACATTTTGCATAATGATCTGGTTCGGTTTTTATCATGAATAAGCTTCAAATGTCAGGAGCATAGAATTGTGCTCCGAAATCCCGATAAGTAACAACCATAAGATGACCTTCCGTAATTGGCTATCTTACTAACACAGGCAGAAATTATCATCCTGTGCGACGTGGTATGATCGTAAGGTGGTCTGATTTGTTCTCTTGTGACCGGGATGTCTGCACGTTGCGGTCCCACCTCGCGCTCCCTAGACATCCCGCTGAAGACGGCTGACGTAGGCTATCAGGCGGAGTAATCCTATGTCCAATCTAGTAAGCAACGTCCTCATGGAGTTCTAGAACGCCAGCCACGCTTGTGCAACCATGCTACTCCATGGATCGGCAGCTCTTTCTGTCTCGAGTGCTTTAACATCTTACCGTAAGGGCTTTCATCAAGGGTTTTTCGCGAGTACGAAGATCGAGGAGGCATATGTGACCCTTTGGGATTAAGCTGTAAATCCGTCTGAATGTGTAGTTGGCCAATATCGTGTTGGGCTCTGAGGCTTACTCTCAATTCTTGAACGTTGAGTGTTGTAATTCCTAGCACGTCGTGGTGCAGGGCCAGCGTTAGGCGCCGGACATTGCCCATCGTCCTCTTTGCAGAACCATTAGTCGATCCATCATATAAGTTCCGAGGGCTAGTTGCAAAATGCAAACACGGCTCGAACTTGCTAGATATCTCTTGATTCAATAAAACCACTCAATAACTTTTCTAGGAATCATGGCTCATGCCGAGACTATTTTAGACTTACCTCAGTCCTTTAAGCAATACTAACGGGGCTTGTGCCTACAAATCGCTTTGGGGAACGATCGAAGATCTATGATTGCGAAACGAATATGGTTGGATTGGGACATTGACGGACCGTAGGCAATAAGCCCTCAAGACGCTGACTTGGACCAAGTTCAAATCGAAAAAATAGGATAACGTCATGGCTGACAATTGCCAATCCATATATCCCCTACTTTTTCAATCTCTCGTATTGGTGTAGAATTGCGTTCCAACCGTTCGAACAAACAAAAGTTCTTCTGGTTCTCGGACTGCTTGCGATAGGGGTTTCCTCCGCTTAGCGCTTGTGGGAAGAAATGCTGACATCCGCATTTGCGCATGAAAAACCCCATCATTGGAGTCATGGCATTTTGCTTTAGCTGTTAATTCCTATCACCACGAAAATATCATCTCGAAACCACAAACGTGTATCATCCAGCACACAAAACTCTGACAATGCGGTTTCAGCTTGCATTCGCTTTCTACGTCGTTTTGATAGGCAGGCTTCACGCCTATTCCTATTGCGATGAAACAACCCCCTCTTCCGATCTCCCCGATTTCGATGACTGTGTGGAGCTCGTGGAGGATTTACACGCGTTTCCAGACACCGAACCATTCTACTGGAGTCGCTATCCTAGCCGCACCCCTAGGAGCAGACAACTACCTTCGGCCTTTAGAGATCCTTCGCCGTCAAACGATTGCGAGTTCGTGATTGACGCGATGCCATTGTCCCCCTCTCGCATTGGAGGCGATACATTTCCTGTTAGGGTCATTGCAGCTGCAGCGAACATATTAGTGTGGGAATGCTTGTATGGGAAACATAGTCTAGGAGCTGGTGTGATTGGACAGAGAGGTGTGACCTTTGTAAGACTAAGGAAGAAGACGTCTACGAGTAGAGGAGGTCGGGTATTGGTGAATGGTACTGGCATGAGCCACGAAGCGACCGCAGCCTAACCTGTTTCTGATGACAGGTCGCCCCAAGAAAGACCTCAGTATTCCATGAGCTTACAAAGGGATCGTTTTCATACTGGTGTGTATAAACAAAGGCCTACCAAAAGAGTAGAGGGAGTCGAGCAAGGCAGCCTCGGCCGCAAGGACATTTAGTAAGAACTTGAACGCACTTCACAGAAAAAAGAGTTCTAGACCTCATACTGGATAGCTCCAATGCTTGTAGCGATATCGCTGGTCTGAGAGCTTGATGATAAAGTCTGTGAGGGAGCATAAATCTCCCTTCCCAGACACTCAGTGGGAGAAGAATTATCGCCTTCTGGTAGTTTGATGCCTCTGCAGGTTACGCAGAATACCACAAAAGACTTTGTACTTTACCCTGTATATGCCACAGCCACATAACCTGTCTCGGATATATGAAAAGCCTGGGAGTATTCTTGGGAAGTCATTGACGGCTGTATCCAAGGGTGGGAAATCCTCTGCCAACAGCACCGCAAGGCAAATTGATCCATTGCTGGGCGGATATACCGAAGCATTTCCAGCGCTGCTCGGGACATCTTCGGCGTGATGGTGTAGATACGATTGGAAAGTCCGGACCTAGAAGTTGAGAGTGTAAGAGTGAGCAAGGAGGAACAGATGACGGAATCAAATGAAACAGTCCGAGCTAAGAAAAGAAGCTTTCGCCAAGGTTCTCGCTTGGTGACCAATCGCCGTCGAAGCGAATAGTGAGGGCCAAAAATAGATTGCCGCCTTCCGAAAATAAGGGCAACATTTCCCCGAGCATCCGTGCACGCAAATAGGACATTAATTTTGTATTTCCAGCTGCGCCCTTCTCATTGCTATTTCTTGCTTCAATCTGGGCAAAATCGGGAAATTCTAGGGCTAGCTATGCTAGAGATGACCCGGAACATTTGCACTCCACAGCTGACATTCACCTGTCTCGGAACGCGCTCAATCCGTTGCTCAAGCTTCTCCTTCGCTATTTTAGCATCGGTAGGCAGAAATGTTCCGAAAGTACAGTGCTTCTTACATGTATATAGAGGAGTGCCAATCTCCAGGAACTTTCTTTTCCCGTCCCTCATCCTCAACCTCGAACCATTAACCACCCTCTCTCAACCCATTTCCTTTTCTCTATTTCCTTTGTTATTTCCTTTGTGATTGTATTTCCTGTTTTCCTCTATTGCTACCATCAGTGTACCTATTTCCTTATTGTGTTATTGTATTCATCGGTATCCTTGCAATGCATTCATTCACTCTCGCTTCGGTAGCTCTATTCGTTGCTTCCGCTGTTGCCTACCCCACCCCCACAGGTTCCAGTGTTGCTGATATCGCTGGTGGATCCGCACCAAATGGCACTCCTCCAAAGAACATCTCTGATGCCGCTATCGCTGCCTTCCAAGGTGTCAATTTCCTCGAGAATATGGAGTCTGCTTTTTTCGAGCAAGGCCTGAAGAATCTGACGGGGTGGAATCACCAAGGTGAACTCGACGCGGTGATCGAGGTCGTAACCAGAGTCCATGCAGTAGGTCATCAATATTGTACATTTCCCTTTGGTGGGTAGTAGCTAATAGAGCTTCTGCCAACAGCAAGAACTCATCCATGTTCAAACCGCGGAGAACATTCTCAATCACTTCCACAAACCTACCTTCAGCCCCTGCAAATACCAGTTCCCTGTCTCCAACGCTGAGGAGTTCCTCGACCTCGCTAACATCATCACCTCTGTCGGCATCGGTGCTGTCATCAACGTCGCGTCCAACCTAGCCCTCACCGATCCTTCTCTTGTTCCTGGACCAGCCTCCATCCTAGCTACCGAAGCCCGTCACGACGCTTTCTTCCGAATCACAGCTCTCAATGTCGTACCCAACCCTACTCCATTTGATACCCGTATCTCTGCTGCTTATGCTCTCAACCTCGCCAGCCCCTTCATTGTCCCTGGATCGTGCGCCGCGATGCCGAAGTTCCCTATCCTCTCTACTTTGACTCAGGTCAAAGGATACCACAAGCACGGAGTTACCGGCACTGGTGTTCCGATCGAATTCGCTATTGACGAAAGGGCGACCAACGTGATCGGAAGCCTGTTCATTGCCTGGGTGAATCAGGCCAATGTGGTTAAATATACTCCTGCGAAGAAGACCGAGGGCAATGTTGTCGAGACTGTGATTCCCGAGGGGTTGGGTGGTATGGCTTTTGCGGTCTTGACTAATACCCAGACCGCCAAGGATGTGAATGCTCTCACTGGAATCACCCTGGCTGGTCCCGCACCCGTTCAAATATCTTAGAGGAATAGGATTGTTATCGACAGGGACTCGGGATTGGATTCGATTCCTAGTGGCTCGAGGAGGTTTTCAATGCATAGCGGGGAGTTTGGGATGAGTCTTTGATCGCGGGGATGGTAATGACTTTAACGGTAATGATTTTCTCTTTTCTTGTCATGATTTCAGTCAGAATATCAGTCTTTACATTTCGTATCATCCTGCAACACATGACACATATTCCTTGTCTCTTCTCCAACTAGTCATAAGCAATCACATTTCACTCGTCATTAGCAATTATCCCTACGAGATCCTGAAAGAACACCACTTCTCCTTCCCCTTCATCAAGCCTACCAATTCCTTCTATAAACCACATCTACTATCTCCAAAAATATCCCCAATGTCCGAACCAGAAACCACCCCTTCCGACTCCCCTCTCATCCTCTTCGGCGCCCACATCGCCATCGCCCGCATCATCTCCCTGCACACCCAGCCCCTCGCAAGCGTCGACATCACCCTAACCCCCTCCACAAAAGCATGGACCGATCTCGATGATCAATTTACCGAAATAGAGGCCTTGCTCGGCGAAGACGAGGCTAGGGATGATGATGATCCGAGGAAAATTGAGGAGGCTAGGTTGTTGGAGCTTCTGAGTGTGCTGTTTGAGGTGGGGCTTGATCTTGAGGGGCTGGCGAATAGGTTGCAGATGCAGGTGCTGGGGGAAGGGATAGGGGAGAGTGGGGGGACTGAGGATGAGGGAGTGGAAGCGATGGTGGAAGGGGAGAGGGAGAGGTGTGAGCGGTTGCTGAGAGGAGTAGCGGAGGAGTTTGGACAACAGGGGAGGTTGGCTTCCATGGACGAGTTGTAGGATTTGGAAGAAGAGCCTGACCATAGGTATGCTTTCGGAAGGGGGAAAGTAAGGGGTTGGGTCAAAATTCGCATACATAGGCGACAACTCATAGTTATCGGACTAAAAATGGCTCTGTGGCTTTTAACACATGTTCTGAAGCATAGGCTGATCTGCATTAGATCCTCCGTGAGATGGAAGAGGCGGTGGATAGAGGGGTGGCAGATAGCGTGTGGGAGAGGATTAGAGATGTGGTCGAGAGCTTATGTTATGAGAGGAAGAGGGAGGAAGAAGATGCTGTGAGTGACCCGCGATTTCATGTATCTGTTATACAAGTCAAGGTGGCTGGCTGGCAAGATTCTGCTGTGATGAGGGCCCTTGAAAGTACAGACGTCCTTCTCCTCCATCTGCCACTAGGTGATCTCCCATACGGCTGTTCCCTTCCACAGTAAAAAACCTGAACATCAATATACAAGCTTAAAAGTCTCCGACGATATCTACGTGACGGTGATACAATCAAGGGACATCTCTTTCTTCTCGATGTAAAATCTCATTCCATCAACCGATATCCGGCAATCCCCTATCTCCCCAGCTGTGTCTAGCGATCTATCCTTTGCCTGGATCACATTTCATCTCCTTCCATAGCCTGGCTAGATCTACGTATTCATAGGTGGTGATCTCAAAGTTTGGATTTTTAATTTTTAATTTTTATTTTTCGAGTTTCGAGGATTGCTCTTTTAGTTTAATATAGAGCCAGTGAGTAAATGTATTCGGTCATGTCTTTCTTTCTTCAGATTGTTGACTCTGACATTTAGGAATTAGTTGGCGAAACCAGGAGTTTTTACAAGAGCCAGCGAACTCACCACAGCTCAGAAGTCCCAAGCAGTCTACACCTGAAATCAGAAACGCATATCCAGAGCCACCTTCCCCGAGGTCATAAATCAGAGTAAGTCCTTCCCTCCTCCCTTCCCTGCTCCCTCCCCCTCCTCTCACAAAAATTACCACAGCAAACCCCCACCTCCCGCGCAATCCCCCA
This sequence comes from Physcia stellaris, assembly GCA_018902385.1. Lineage (NCBI taxonomy): Eukaryota > Fungi > Ascomycota > Lecanoromycetes > Caliciales > Physciaceae > Physcia > Physcia stellaris. Next base: position 200,534 of record JABSSW010000034.1, on the reverse strand, counting down.
TCCCGAAACCCAACCGCCAGTCCATACACCTAGGTAACAATCCCCACTCTCATCACAACCCCTCTCAATCCCCACCCCACAACCCCCTCTGCACCCACCTCGCTCATCTCTCTTCCTTTCACCCCCACCCCCACCGCCCCACCGCTATCCCATCGAGTAGAGCAGTAGGAAATGCTGCCCGGCATCACGGCCGAGTCGAAGGTTTTTAGTTGGGGTATGGAGAGGGGCTTTGATTGGGTTTTTGAATTTCGTGTAAAAGGGAGGGGGAGGGAGAGGGGAGGGGAGAAGGGGGCAGAGATGGGGAAATGGAGAAGATGGAGGCATTGAGGAGATGGTTCGAGCAGTCGAGGGGTTGGTTTAGAAGACTTAGGAGCTGGGGAGTGGGAGATGTACTGCTGTTGGTGGATATGCGCGCTGGGAGGAGGTGGATCCAGGAAATGGGGTGCAGGAAAGGGGAAGAGCGGCATGGGGAGAACATGGAGTGACACTGTGTTTGCGTTTCTCACAGGAAGGGGGTTATTGGGCGGCAACACACCATTGTCTTTGTCCCATCCTCCAATCTCCCCCTTCTTCACACTTCACCAGCGCAGCAGTCTCCTAGAAAATTCCTTCCAACTCCCAATTCCATTCCTTCCATCTTTTCCCTCATACTCAGCCCCAAGAAGCCCACCTTATCGGGCGTACGCAAAAGCAATAATGTCAGACCCCTTCGAGCCTCGCCTCACTGAGGATCCAACCTCCCTAATCAACAACCTAACCCTCAAACTCTCCCTCCACGCCGTCGCACAGCACTCCGCCGCCTCCGAGTCCGGCGTCTCGGGCTACTACGACTTCTGGTCTCCGCTTCGAACCAATTTATTCTCTATCCGTCACCAGCTCCAAAGCAACAAGGTCCTGACGAGGGAAGACCGCGGGTGGCTGCTTGCGGGCTTGGAGATTATGAAGGATGAGTTGGAGTTTTTCACGCGGTTGGTTGGGGGGATATTCAGACTGGGGAGGCCACCCCTGAGAACATGATGGCGATGAGGAGGGGGTATTTGGTGAGGTGGAATCAGATGGTGTTTGAGATGAAGGGTATGGTTTGAGGCTCGTGGAGGGGCGGGATGGAGTCGTCGTGGGATGGGTAGAGCGAGCGGGGGAGATATTTGATGCATAAGCGAGGTATGGAACTTGGCATACCTCGCTTCAGAGCAGGAGGGATAAAAGTATCGAGTTGAAGCGGATGTTGCGGATAAAAGCTGTTCTCATTTCTTGGACCTTTTCTCTCCACCACCTCCCTCACCGCTCTGAAGTTTCCTCTTCTTCCCTTCTCGCCGCCAATACTCATCTTTCTCCCTCTTCTCCCGCTCCCCCTTCTTCTCCAGATTCTCCGTGACTTTCTTCCTGTACCCCTGTTTCCGCTCCTCTTGCGCCACACGCCTCTTCTCCACCTTCTCCTTGCGAACGGTCATGATCTTCTGCATCAGATCCCTAGCTCTCTTCTCCTCACCTCCTAGAACCACTGCGCGCTTGGACATGTATGTCTCTTTCTTCTGGGGACGCATGGTCATGATCTGGGATTTGAAAGGTAGGTCGGCGGCGAGTTGGCGCGGGACGCGGAGAGGGTTGAAATGTCTGGTAGGGCGCTCGATCGGGCGGTATTTGCTGTTCTGCTGCTGAGGCGTAGGGAGGTTTGCGGCAGCGCGCACTTGGCCTGTGAGACGCATGCCTTGCCATGCAGTATCTGAGTCTTTGGTATCCTCAATTGGAGACGTCTCTCCATTGGTGATGGCTTTGGATGAAACAGCGGTGGAGGATGACAAAAGGTTGGTGACGGGGTTATAGAATCTCTGGATTTTGACTGGATACCATGCGCGAAGGAAGACGATGTCGCTCATCAGGACTTTATCTTCAAACGTTGCCCGGAAGTGGCCTTCGGGCTTCGCAAGCGCTCGTTTGATCTGTCCTCGAATCCCGGACACGGTGCGTATGCTCGCGCCTTCGAACTTAGCGATCTCGAGGGCGCTGCTGAACATGTCTTTTATGAAAGCTGTGTTGCGAAATATCTTGTATGGGTGTCCAGTCAGCTTCAGCTTCTTGACGATCTCGGTACTGCTGTCTACAGCAAGCACTACGCCGGTAGCTGCAATTCGAAAGTTCGGCGTTGCGCTACTGAGAGATTGAAAGCATGAGAAGCCAGTATTGGGCGCGATCAAAGGTCCGTGGAAAGTACCAAAGCAGTGCATGTGTTCTGGTGTGTATTTGAGCATGCGATTGCGAGTGCGACTGTCAGAGATGGAGTAGACGGGAAGTGTCTGGAAACGGCGCCATCCAAGCGAGAAGATTAGGGGATCGTTGGTTTTGAGAATTTTCTTATGCCATCTGTGTCGCTTAATCCGCACTTGAAGAAGACCAAAACGGCACTCGGTGGGTGAGAGGCCGCCAATTAGCACGGGGTAGCGAGGATTAAACGAGGAGGCGAACTCGTAAGGAACTGCCTCGAGCAGAATGCGAGCATAGGTACCAGCTCTGTAGCCTTCAACCTCTACTCTACTATTGGGGTCAAGTTGATCAAGTTCCGAACGGTTGATGCTTAATTGCTTCTGGATCTGAGCTTTCTGGGACTCATACCATTCATCTTCACCGAATTCACCATCATTTTTGGCGGATGATTTAGTTTCGGTCCAATTGGCTCTACCTTCACCTTCGGGGTCTTCTTCTTCGAAACGAAGCTTGAGCTCTTCCTTACGAGCGGCATTCTTTTCTCGCTCTTTCTCGATTGTAAGCGCAGGATCTTCTGGAGTGGTGTTACTAGTTGAAGCTTCAAGGTCTTCAAAGGCACCGTCTCCTTCGTCGTCTGAATCCTCAGAGGCATTAGAGTCGCCACTGCCAGCACCATTCCGCTTCTCCTTCCGTAAAGTGGCACTGGCAAATCGATGGCGGAGTTCTTCCAAGTTGTTTGGATCTGTCCACTTTTGAGCTAGAGCGTTATAATTGTATTTTGGTATTGAGCGGTCCTCGAAATCATCCTCATCTTCTTGTGGAGCCTTTCGGAAGAAGTTCTCATCCTCATCTTTTGAAGTTCCATCTTCCATATCCAAGCCTATCCTCTCCGGGTCCTCTACACCCCGCCACCTTTGAGCGACCTCAGCAGGGGTTAGAGATTCATCGTAGAGCATCTTCGTAAAATCTGACGCTCGATAGCTTCTTTTAGATGCGTGCATATTCCTTGCCTTCTCCTTCAAGTCGCTCTTCCACCGGAGAGCAGCATCTTCCTCGTCACTGTCTTCATCGTCGAACTCGGATGCGTCGTCCAATTCTTGATTTTCCACGCTTGAGACAGAACCCAGGTCGGAGTCACTGTCGGCGAAAGCGACACCTGCATCCCCACCTTTCTGTAGTTGACCATCGCTAGAATTAAAAAGACGCCCTAGCCGCTCATGAGAGATAGCCTCGTCTGCGCCAGCGATATCATCGTCTTCCTCGCCACTGCTTTCCATGGCATCGATGTCAACTTCATTGCTCTCGTCAAAGACGTCTGCTTCAACGATTCTTCCATGCCTCTGCTCTCTTCTGCCGTCACCATCCTCACTCTGATATTCCGAATCTGGTTGCAACATATTACCGCCACTGAAAAGGCGTACACCGTCGTCTGCTTCCCCAAGCAGTCTTCGCTCTCCTTGAAGTCCGACCACCATTTGCTCCCCTAAGCCCCTTTCCTCCCCGTCAATTGCGTCTTTGTCGAAGTTCGAAGTCTTGATGTCGATATAGACGGCGTCCTTGTCCACCAGGACCCCACCGACGTCTGACATGGGAGCGAATAGTAATTTCTGCTTCTCTCCTAATCTTCTTCGTCCACCTTTACCAGATGCCTTGGCAATAGCTTGATCCATGAATGGAGTTGGGCAGGGATCCGGAAGAGCTTCGATGGCGGAAACGCTTAGATCACCGACGCCCGGCACATGTACCCGAGCGTCCATTGCTGGGAAATTTGTGCCTCGAAGATATCCGTAAAGTGCTATTGTACGATCGCAGACAGGGTCTGTCTCAATCTGTGTTGGGGGTGTCACATCCAGAAAACGATCCGCTAAACAGTATGGATGTGAATTCCTCCAAATTAGCGGCCTCGGGTTCTTCATGACGGATATAAATCTTGACAAGTTATGTATTTCCCGGTCCGGGTATCGTCCATTGATCACACCGGAGAGATAGAACAACTTTGCGCCCTGATATAGCTCGCTCCAAAACCTATGCTTCAGTCGCTTCTTTGCATCTTTAAGCATAGCAGGCTTCCGGAATAAATCGAGGTGCGTCAAGATGCCGAAGACGTTTCCAGGCATGCCACTGGACGAGAGTATATTCAGAAATTCCATGGTCTCCATCTCGAAGCCAAAGTTGCCATCTATCATGAGCAGAACTATGTCGGCAATCTTGGAGACGTCGATCATGCTAGCAAGAGAATCGGCCGGGCATTCCATAAAAGTGAGGCGACGGCGTTTGGAGGTGACAACGGTAATTGGGCCGCTGGGTGAGGAAAGGTTGTGTTTGGTGTAGCGCTTGATGAGGGATCTGATGAGAGTTGTCTTTCCGACCTAGTTTCTTTCAGTGTAAATCTCGAATGTGTATTAGACATAACATACCCCTGGAGGCCCAACCACGGCGACGATGACGGGGGGCGCTTCTTCTGGTATGCGGTCGACCAGCGGGACATGCAGTCGCTTCTCTTTGACCTACAAAGATTCAGCGGCGGTGAATCTGGAGCGATGGGTGCATCATACATCGTGAGATCGCGCAGCTTGCTTGTGTAGTCGGCCAGGTTTTGCGAAGGCAAAGGCTTTGGGGTTGCTATCTAAAACGCGATTAGTGATACCCTAGGCGCGATAAATAGTGCCTTACCCCCTGAATGTTTCTTCTTCTCCTTCGTTTTCCGATGGGGTCTATTGCCCTGGTCCTCCATCGTGGCAGCCAGAAAACGGCAGATTTACTCGATGAAGCAGGCTCTCGACCATTTTGACATGACATCTCCCACACTTTAGATTTCACATGGCGCAGCGGGTGATCTGCCGGGCCGTTAAAAGTGCGTCATCAGTCCCTGCATATTTCGATAGTGGGGCATAGTCACGTAGTGGGGTGCGATATTGGCGATAACAGCTGGAAAGGGTCAATCTCACTTCTCTTCAATTCCGTTTCCTCCTTCATCGATATCGCCATCATACTCGTAGTCTTGAAGTCGAAAAATCATCTTCTTTCTCTCCTCTACCTTAGACATATTTTGTACAGCACAGATCGTCTGACGAAAATGCCTCTCTTCAACGTATGTAAATCCATCATCCTCATTCCAGTTCCCTGCTCTTAGTACTGACGAGGAGGACTCACAGGTCACTTTGAAAGATGGTGCATCAGCCGAAGAACTTGAGAAGTAGCATCTCCGGCTTCTTTACGATAAAATCTATCCTGACAGGATGTCTCAGAGCAAAGGATACAGCCAAATCGCAAGGCGGCGATATAAAGCATGAGTTCACTCTGATCAAAGGCTTTACGTAGGTGTAAATCTTTGCTCTTATGGCTGATGCTGATAACTTTTCAGGGTGGATTTCCCACCAGATCAAGTCAGCGTGCTTGAATCCAACGATCATATACATGTGGAGAAAGACTCGGAAGTGAAGACTCAATAGAACCGAGGGGAAGGAAGTCATATCCAGCTATGATCTAGGGTAGCATGGGAGCATATTAGTCTGAACGGTCATTTTCTTCTTCGATATGTCTAACTAAATTGGGAGGATCTCGTTTCCCGTACATCTCTCACGGTTGTCTGCTGGTCTTTAGTGACTGAAATAGTACGAAAGCAGTCAGCTTAATTGGCTGTAAATCATTCTATTTCTCAATGTCCGGACAATCCTTGAACGATAGCATCCTTCGCTCATTTCCATGACAATCTCCCTCTCTCGCTTTGACGTGAAGACTGCCCTGGTGGGATCACAGGGTCAGGGTTCAGGGTTGAGCGGATACACCCACAAGATACGGGGGGTGTAGATGCTCATCTCTGTCCTCTCCTGCCTGCCATGAAATTCCATCGACTCAAGGTACGCAGCTTCAATGATCGGAGCCTGGGGCTCGTCCTTTCGACGTACCCAGGTGCCATTGAATATCCCCTTAACCCTGCGCACCTTGTCCCCGTCTCGGTCTCGCAATGTCGCAAGCCAGTCATGGCCCAAACAGCCAGCTACAGCGGACATCAGCGACAGCCAGATCGCCCATCTGGCCGCGAAGCCTTTGCATTCATTGACCTTGGCAGACTTGGTTCGGTATCGTTTCACCCTCCTCGGTTCTCGATCACGCAGTTGACTTTCGTACAGCCAGGGTAGGCCACCGCTCACAGCTGAAGCTCTGTTCTCCTCCGCAAACTTCACCCTATCTCTACTCCCTATCCGTCTTGCTCATCGCATACAAGCTCTTCGCAACCTTCCGTTCATTGTGGTCTCGAATCCCCATATTGCCCGAATCTATGGAACCTACATGCATTCGCTCTCCACCTTGTTACCATACCAAGAGCGACGGATCACTACATTGGAGGACGAAATCCAATTCACCGAGGTCATGGCGGACCTGGTGCAGACTCATTCGAACACAATACCCGTCCTTGCGCGCGGCTTTTTGGAATGCAGGAAATACATAAGCCCTGCAGAAGTGACAAAATTCCTGGACGAGCATCTACGGACGAGGATTGGGACTCGTCTGATAGCGGAGCAACACATAGCTTTGCATCTGTCGTCCCAACCGCACAGCAAAGAGGGGGATGACGTCTCGAGAAACATTCCATCGACACACATCGGTGTTATAGATACCGCTCTTCGTCCAGCGGAAATTATCAGGCACTGCGAGACATTTGTCTCGGAGATCTGCGAACTCAAGTACGGGGTTAGACCAACGGTTATAATTAATGGACAACCTGATACAGAGCTTGCCCATGTACCTACGCATTTGGAGTATGTCCTCACCGAGCTGATGAAGAATGCGTTTCGGGCGACCGTCGAGCGCGGCAAGGAGCGTGAGCCGGTAGAGATCACCATAGCCGCTTCTCCAACTGCAAAGAGCCCCTCACCCGATGTGACAGATCTAAATCATGTCAACCCATCACCTGGAGGCGTAGGCTCTCCTTTGACGACAAACTCCTCCATACCATGTGTAACAATTCGGATCCGCGATCGTGGAGGCGGCATCTCACCTGAAAACCTTCCAAACATCTGGGCATACAGTTTCACCACTTTCGGAGAAGACGAAGCCTTGGATATTAGTAACGGTAATATCGACGCTTTGAATGCCATCTCTGGCGCTGGCGGAGATTCAAGCAGTCTTGCTGGTCTTGGATATGGGTTGCCACTTGGTAGGGCATACGCTGAGCACTTCGGCGGTGGTATCGCAGTGCAGAGCCTGTGGGGATGGGGTACAGACGTCTATCTCAATTTGAGAGGTCTGAACCAAGATCTGACGGCTTTCCAATGAACGTCTATTTAAAGCCTTGCTTTACCTTATTGACCCCACTAAACCTCTAATACCTCCAAACCTTACAACGATTACCCAAACCGCGAGAGCTCTTAGCCTTAGTCATGTTTAAGGTAATCTACTCTCTAGACTCGAAGAGGATTCATTCAAATTATAAAACACCTCGTGGTTACCCAGTACTTCTAGACAGGTGTTCTCTGACTCGGGAGCTCATCCATGGTGTCCATGGATATTATTTCTTCATTAGCCACAAGCAGAAAACCGTCTATCCCTTTGGCAAACGTGGATCATATATCTGCCTGGAAGTAATGGAAGACTGAATCGTTATCGGCATAGGACTTGGCAGCTCATTCTTTTATCAATCTCGCATCCCACCAATCTAAGCTCAGCCGAATCTATTGATGGCCGATCTGCCCTCTAACAACATTTTCTGGTCGCGCTCTCGTCCAATCTTGAGCTTTCGATGGGGACAAAATGACGCAAACCTTTGACAACACTATCATAACAGAATAGAGTGATTAGTCAACCAAGGTGTTAGTTCCACAAGTCCTGACATGCACCAGGCGGGACGTGGGCGACCATAAGATTAGATTTTGAGCAGATTTATAAGTTGGCTATCAAGAGCTAGATCGTGACCAAAGTTATCAGGAGCGAGTGCTTGGCTCTTCACCAGGTGCCTCGCGATGTGCTCGAACATATCCTGCTGACATCCCTTTAGCTAATGATTTGGATCTGCTCCAAGTGGAGTGTCGCTGACTGTACCCCTAACAAGGATAAAGATATTCTCAATAGCTGTTGGACCGCGATTCAGATGGCTGCAGGGCCGACTTGATATGCTACATGTGCCACTAGGATCTGACGGTGGGAAGGGTCGGCTTTGGCTGTTTCAGTAGTCAACGACCCAACATATTCTTGTTAATCGATGGTCGGCTTGAGTCGACCTGGGAGGAGACAGCGATGGCATTGCAGGAAATTCTAATATCTAGTCAGCCTGTGTCAGCCACAGCAGAGGTTGACATCGAACCCAAGACGACGAGGGAGCTATTGGACCAAACCGCCCTAAGACATAGCCTGAAGAAAATCTGGCTGCAAGCTTTGAACAGAAAAGCAGTAATCTTTCATCTTATTGGTATAGTGCCCAATGGAAGATGTCCAAGACACCGAAAAGAATTACCTTGACTAATATGAAATCAAGGGATTAATCTAGCCATGTACGCCGGTATTTCCCCCAATCCAAGATCCAACCAAGAGATATCCCCCTTTACTGAAGACCCTACGTTTCAGTCGCCGAGCGTAGTGTCCTCCTACTCTTCATGATCTACTTCATCCTCCGTCTGTTCTCCTTCTCCCTCACCTATTCGACATCAATATCAGTATCCCGATTCCGCTTCAGCATGATCGACTTACCAGACGAACTATCAGTCCACGAATCATCGCTCTCATACCCCGAGTCGCCTCCCCCAGCGAGACTTCCCCGGCGCCCAGCTTCTGTCCGCTCTGTCCCAGCACCTGCTTTCCTTACGGTCCGGAGCTTCCTCGCATCTCTCCTGCCCTTGGCCTTCAACCGGCGAATCCTCATGCTCCACCCCAACGTCTTCTGTCCAATCATCGCGCTCACAGCATTCCAATGTCTCCGCCGGTTCCTCGCCCTCAACTCTTCCAACCTCACCTCGTCATCCACCGCCTTCCTCCAAACCATTGCAAGTCCTCGCATCAATTTGCGCTCATCACGGTTACAGGTTGCTTCGGCGCACTTATGGTGGCACAAATGCATGACTTTCCTCCTCCTGTTCCCCCCGAGAGCGAGCTTGATCATCCTCCCTTCTCGCTTGACGGCGTCATCGAATATTCGGTACGCGGCGAGGGCTGTTTTCTCTGCCACCTGCTTGTGGACGTCTGCGAGCGAGGCGGCGACGGATCGGGAGTAGACCTCGCTCTTGGGACAAGGGTCTCGAGGCGGGATCATAATTCGATATTTGAAACGCCTCTCGAAAGCGTTGAAATCCGGAGAGGGGGGGTTGTATATCTTAGACATGGGGTCGGTGATATTGGCGGTAGGTGGAGCCGATGCCGGTACTGCTTGTGGTCGAGCCTGCGGTCGTGTTCGTCGCCGACCTCGTGCTCGTGCTCGCGGAGGTGGGGGAGGAGTCCCTGAGTCAGTGTCCAAGCGCGGATCATGCGTTGCAGGCGGTGGACCAGGAGAAGTGTCCAAGCGAGGATCATGTGGTGTCGGCGGCGTCGCAGGCGGTGGACCCAGCGAGGGGCTTCTGCTCCGCCAACGATGGTTCGGAGGCAGTGATGTGAACTCCATGGGCGGAGCACTGGAGAGAGGCCAGTAGGGCGTGGGAGGCGTCGAGGGTCGAGGTGAGGATGGTACCTGTTGCTGCGGGGGTGGATCCGTGTCCGTTCGTATGATTCGGGAAACCGGGGGAGAGGCAGCTGGAGCTGGAAAGGGTTGGTGGGGGAGGACATTTTTTTCGCTTTCTTCTTTTTAAGTGCTGCGATTGAGATTGATTATGAATGAATGGATGGTAGATGCGAGATAGTTGATGCGGATAGCTCCAATTTCCTCTACGTGGAAACTTGAAAATGAGTGTTGGGGATGTAAGTAGTATGTTGTGTTGTTGTTGTTGATCGGAAGAGATGCAACTTTTTGATTCAGTAGGGATTAGGTTCGGGAGTAGTGGAGGAAGGAGCGATGGGGGCTCTCTCTCTCTCCAAACCATCTCAATCAATTTATCCTCTCCAGAACCCAAACCACAATTCGTCCTCGACTCGTAGCCCTACCAGTTAGGAATCTAGAACCGATGCTTCGTATCTGTATAAATCCCTTTCAGACCCGAACAAACAACACACCATGCAAGAATCCCATCCTTCCCAACCCCGCCCCCTGCCCTCCTCCCAAAAACCCATAGCGCTTTCTCTCCCCCTCCACTCCTCCCTCAAGCAATCGAGTTTCGGTTCTACATCGGGCGCGCCAGTCATGTAGGCTCAGATCGCAGGTCCACGCTTGTATGCTTCCCATTCCATCGCTGTTGAGGAACTGCTTTCGGCGATTTTTCATAGCTGCGAAACCCATAAATTATCCTGCACAGAAGAGATCGAAGGGGAGTGTTGTGGGACTACTGGATGGCGCTTTGGACTTTTGATGAGTTGGAGGTCGCGGATTGGGATGGCGAGAGGGGGGTTCTGAAGGGTTGATATATGGAAAGTGGAGGGTGTGGGATGGATTTTATTTGTGAAGGAAAGAGGGGGTTTTTGGGGTTTGTTTGTTGTGGATGGGGTGATGAGGGGTGATGCTGGATTGTTGTGATGGAGAGAGGGATAGTAGCCAGGAGGGAGCCTTACAAAATTGCTTTTCATGGATGCATAATCGGTAGCATGCGTCGTGTACTAAGTTCAAAATGTAAAACATAATCTATTGATCATTGCGATGATTGCTTTTTCATGGGAGGGCAAGATAGCAAGCCAACTCCCCCAAAAACGCCAACCCCCAAAACCGCAAACTCACCCCAGCAGCTGCACCGGCATGCCCATCACCTCCTCCAGCGCCGTCTCCCCATCACCATCCACCATCCGCCCCACAATGGCCTTGATCTCCGCGCCCACGGCCCTCGCTCCTTCCCCGTCGTAGCAACCGGTATCATACCCGATCTTCAGCTTCCACCCCTTCACCAACTTCACGATCTCAAATACCAGCGCGTACGGCTGCGGCATCGTGACCTCGCTCTTCGCCATCACGACCCACCGCATATCGCCATCAGCCTCCTTCTGCGCCGGCGGCGGGTCAAACGGCTGGAAGAGGAACAGCGAGCGATTGGTGTTGTCCTCGCGCGGGAGGTCGTTCAGGCGGTAGATTTCCGAGATAGGGATAACGCCATTCTCGGTCGCGGCCCAGAAGGCGGAGGAGGTATCGGATAGGTAAGCTCCCACGGCGCAGGACTTGGCGATGCGAGAGCGCAAAGGCAGGAAGTTGGCGCAGGTCCCGTTTATGGATTGCGGGTTCGGCAGGTCGATGTTGCGGCCCGTGTAGAGGTAGTCGAAGGCTACGTCCTCGCTGCCTGTGCGCTGGCTCAGCCACAGCTGGAAGGCGGCTTGGAAGACTATGGATGGGGTCGAGCCGGTGGCTTTGCACAGGGTCTCGATGTTCAGGTCCGCGGCTGGGAGGATTGCTGTTGCTGTGACGGTCGGGTTGCGCGTTTCTGGGTACTGGAATGCCGTCGGGCGGGTATCTGGCTGGGTCCAGAATTTCTGGGCACGCGATTTGGGCACTCGGTAGAGATGCTCGGCGAAGTCGTGGAAGGGGGTGATTGCGCCGATTTGCTGGTCGTGCTGGATGGCGCGGAAATGCTCGTCGAAGATCCGGAGTAACGTTCCGTCGTACAGACCATGATCCATCTTGACTACGAGCTCCTGAGCGCCGTCTGGGTGACGCAAAAATGTGTAGGAGAGAGGGACCTTGCCGGACTCGAAACGCGTTTCCCACACGTCGTTGATGGCTTTGGCTCTATCCTCGTCGTTGGCTATGTCCACTAATTGTGAATGAGGGGTGGTGTCTTTGAGAACCACGCCATACCATGTCTGTTCATGCTGAACAAACAATGTACGGAGGATATCGTTCACTTCGGCCAGCTTCTGTGCAACTTGCAGCCAGGCGTCGATCGAGGTGTTATCGGCGAGCTTGCGTACTGGCATCACTACCCAGTACTGCTCGTCTCGGGCACCTTGCGCTACAAACTCAGCCTGGCCCGGTGGACAGTTGTAGACGTACTCAATCCCATTTTCAAGACCTTTGTCTGCCAGGATCTTTTGGACTTCTGCTGGGGTCTCGAAAGCCTGCTCGCTGGAACCGGTGCTGTCCTCTGTCTCAACATGGTCCGTCATGTCTTTGAGGTTCGTAAACTTCAGAGCATCTCCCACAGACAATGCGAGGTTGCTTTTGCGCAGGGCACTAGCAAGATTGATGGCGGCAATCGAGTCTCCGCCAAGATTCAAGAAGTCAGCTTCCAGGCCGAATTGCTCGCCATCGACTCCCAAGACTTGGGCCCAGGCTGCATGAATTGCCTTTTCGTTCTCGGATTCGGGAGCCACGCGCGGCCCAGACTGGGTAGACGGGTCAATTGAGTACGGCGACAATTCGACAGCGGACATCGAGGCTGCTCTAGACTTGAGTTCTTTGCGGTTGGACTTTCCGGACGGAAGCTTTGGCATCTCTTCTAGTGCGATGACGTATTTCGGTATCATGTAATGCGCCAGACTGTGTAGAGATTTAGTGATGGTGTCGAGCTCTCCAGGGTGGGATTGTAACGCGAAAGTGCGGGTTGCTGGTTCAGAAATTGTTGATAGCACGACAAAAGCAACAAGTTGAGACTTGGCGTTGGACTCGACAACGGACACGACTGCATCCTTGACATTGGGCGCGTTGAGGAAGGCTTGCTCCACCTCCCCAAGCTCTACACGGTAGCCGTTGATCTTGATTTGATTGTCGATTCGGCCCAAGCACTCGATGTCGCCATTCGGAAGCCAGCGACCCAAATCACCTGTGCGATAAATGCGACCTATACCTTCATTATCGTACTCGAAGAAAGCTGTTGCGGTCTGCTCGGGTCGCCCAAGATACCCGTCACCCAATTGAGGGCCGGAGAAGCACAACTCGCCGATTGCACCCCAGGGTGACAGCCGATGCCCGTCCGGCTCAATGATGAACGCTTTAAGTGTTGCAAGAGGCGTACCAATGTCTTTGGGATTGGTGTCGGGTTTGATTTCTTTCATCGTGGCCAAGATCGAGGTCTCCGTCGGGCCATATCCGTTCATCAAGCGGTGATCACCGGACCACTTGTCCACTACGTCGGAGGTGACTGATTCGCCACCTACTGTCAGCACCTTGAGACTTGGTACTGATTCAGGATCCAGCAGACGTGCGACTGTAGGTGTGAGGAAACAATGATCCACTTCCATTTCATTGATGACGCCACCAAGATCTGAGAGAAGTCTGTCGGTGGGCGCCATACAGAGCGTGTGGCCACTACTCAGGGCAACGAAGATATCATAGACCGAGACATCGAAAACGTAGTTTGAGAACTGCAAGCTTTTGAAGTTTGAATTCTCCCGCCTTTCAAATGACATAATGGATCCAATTGCAGCTGAGACTGATCGATGCTCGATCATGACTCCTTTGGGCTGGCCGGTAGATCCAGATGTGTAGATAACATAGGCGAGGCAGGCTGGGTCTACTTCAACGTCTGGCTTTTCGTCAAGGTATTGGGTTAAGTCGAGCTTGTCCAATAAAACAGAGGTAATATCCGTTTCGGCAAGTCGTTCTTGGTATGTACTCTCCGTCAGCAGAAGCTTGGCTTGGATTTCTTGTACAATGAACTGGTTACGATCAGCCGGATTCTCCGGGCTAAGTGGTACATAGGCTGCACCAATCTTAAGGAGTGCTAGGATAGCAATGATCATCATTGGGGATTTGTCAAGCAGGAGCGGAACCTTGTCTCCCACTTTCACCGCCCGCTCAGACAGATAGTGAGCCATCTTGTTGGCCGCAGCATTGAGCTCACTGTACGTATAGGAGCTTTCAGCTTGCCACTGCAATGCGAGGTTGTGAGGATACTTCTGCACAATAGCTTCAAATCGATCGTGAAGTTTTTGAGGCGCAGCTGAGACAGAGTAACTTGCCGAAGATAGCCATTCTTTCTCATCTGCTCCCAGTATGTCAAGGCTCTCCAAAGCTACGTCTGGCTCCTCAACCATGGCTCGAATAATGGTGGCTAGTTGATCAAGGATGAACTCGATCCTTCGCTGCGGCATACGGGAGATAAGCCGGACAGAGTATCCAGCGTCGTTCTCTTCAACGTCCAAAGTCGACCACTCGGTCGCCCAAGTAGGCCGTTGGCCATATGGCTGAAAGATTCTCTCGGACACTTCCTCGGCATTGGGATCTTTTACTAGAACATTGACAAGGGTATCAAAGACCTCGCTACCCTGCAGATTCGCTGCATTGAGGGCACGACGCATGCCGTATTGAGAGTGCTTCAGCAGGTCCCAGAATGAAGTATGGGAGTGTTGGATCATATCGCGCAAAGATAGCTTTGGATCTAACGCAATCCTCTGCGGAATTATAGTCAGAGTGGGCCCGTCAAGACAATCGATGCCTTCAACTGGCAATTCTCGTCCTGAGATAGCAGTAGCAAATACCGCCTCTGAGTGCCTCGTGTGCCTAGCGAGAAGCATGGCCCATGCTGTGTATATGAGTATGCCAGACGTGGAGCCCAGAGTGCGCGTGGCGCTTTTCACGTCCAAAAGGATCTGACGACTTTGCTGGTTGGTCTTGGTTGAGGGTGATTGGTTGAGAATGGATGGTTCAGAGTTGCGAAGATAAGCCTCCCAAAAAGCCTTTGCTGGCCCCAGATCCTGTCGCTGGAGTTGATGAACAAAGCGTCTGAACGGCGGCCGCTGGATTGGTTCTAGACCAAGGTACAAACTCGAAACGTCCTGATACAGGAAATGATGAGACCAGAAGTCAAACAGAGAGTGATGCATTGAGACAACCAACAGTTGATTGTCGAGCACTGTAAAGCGTACAAACGCTTCGTCGAAGTTGACACCTTTCGACTTGTCCTGTCTCTTGAATTCTTCCAAATTCTGGGAACGTGCTTCCCACGGGAAGGGCAAATCGTTGCGAACGACTTGAAGCATACCAGCGTCCGTATTCGTAAAGGTGCTCCGAAGAATCTCGCTCGAGAAGAAGACTATCTTGAAGCAAAGCTTTAACTTGATTATGTCGAGATGCCGGACATCGTAAGTACGTTGATAGAGATAGTCCGGACTTCCCTGCAGGGTACTTGCGATCAAGCTAGCTTGTAGCTGCGTTGGCTCATAAGCGTCATCGATTCCCTGTTGAGATTGTAATTGTTCGCGTGCTTTTGAATCTTCTAGAAGAGAGAATCTTGCCGGGTTGCGAGTCACATTAAGATCAAGACCATCCTCAATCTTAGACAAACGAAGATGTGCGAGTCCGCGAGCACGTAGAATGTCGTCTAACTCTACTGCAACGCGTCGAGGCCGTAGCTCACGGACGACCTGGATTGCGTCCAGGGAGCTCCCGCCAAGTGCCGTGAAGGCTACGGATCGCCCAATTGATGTGGGTTTCATGTTGAGAACTTTGGCCCAAGCTTCGCGAACGGTAAGCTCCATATCGTTGGCTGGCTTGTCCGCATCACCCGCAGGCTTGGAGATATCGCCGAGGAGGCTCTCTAAATTCGTATTTTCGGCGACATGGCGGATGCCACGTACATCAGCTTTACCATTGGGATTGGTTGGAAGTGAATCCAATTGAAGCCAGTAGTTGGGAATCATGAACGACGGCAGGGAACGCTGGGCTTGGCTTCGTAGGTCCGTGACAAGGTCCGACCAACGCTCAGGCTCTTTGGGTACAACGGCAGCAACAAGCGACGTCTTGCCTTGAACAGTGGCACTTACGACTGCTATAGATTGGACGCCTGGAGCTTTAGATAGGGCCATTGTAACTTCTGAAGGCTCAAGTCGCTGTCCGTGTACCTTGATTTGATAGTCAATTCTGCCCAGGATCTCAAGAGATTCATCGGAATGGCGGACAGCAAGGTCTCCAGTCCGGTAAATCTTACCTTCGCCAAATGGGTTTGATACAAAGGCCGTTTCAGTCAGCTCCGGACGGTTGTGATATCCACTCGCGATCTGTGGTCCAGCAAGGCATAATTCGCCTTGCTGCTCGACATCAAGACAGGTAAGGCTACCAGGTTCAAGAATGAACAACTTTGTGGTATCCGATGGTTGACCTACGTTGCGTGGGTTGTCACCTTTCGAAACCTTTCTTGAAAAGTTGAGCTGAGCGCATTCGCTATTTGTACACACACAGTCAGCAAATGCGGTCCTAATTAAGCGAAGATCTTCAACGAAATATTATCTGTTGGGCTACATTGAAGTCGCCGACTGGTGCAGCTTGGTGAAAAAGGGATACAGAACGCTAGGAATACGTACCTAAGACCATAAGAGACCCGCAGATCCACCTTCTCCGCCCATTCATTGGCGACCCTTTCACTCAAAGGCTCCCCAACGGTGGTGATCTGTTTCAAACAAGAGGGTACCTCGTGTGCTGCAATTAAAGAGAATGCAGAAGGCGTAATGCCAAGGGCGTCTATTTGCATGCTGGACACTGTCTCAAGCAACGCTGTTGCAAGTTTCTCTTTGCTAGCTAAGCACACACAAGCTCCTTTCGAGAGCGTCGCCAGAATAGTCCTCTGAGCTGCCGAAAAGATTGGATTATAGAAGAGCAGCCACCTCGACTTGCCTCGTAGAGAGAAATTTTCAATGCCGTGGCTTGCGGCGCCGTGGCTGATCACTACACCCTTTGGTGTTCCAGTAGAGCCTACGGATCGTATAAATAAATGACTGGAAATATTCTTCAGCGCGCTCACCGGATGTGTAGACAAGATAAGCTGCATCATCTGTCGTAGTCTCTACCTCACACTTTGTCTTGGGGTGTTCAATAACCTCCTTGGAGAGCGCATCGTCGATACTCAATCCTCTGTTACCAAATAATTTTCCATAGATTCGATGCACCAGGACCATACTCGCGTTGGTGTCTTCGACGATTCCGTTATTTCGTTCGACGGAACTTCCAGGATCAAGAACACAATAAGCAGCTCCCGACCTAAGGACAGCAAGAATGGTAGCGATGAACTCCACAGAGACGTCCATGCATATGGGTACGATACTGTTCGGTTTGATAGATAGCGCCTGGGAGATATGACTGGCCATCTTATCAAGTTGACTATATGATATTGGTGCTGCTGATTCGAATTGGATGGCAGGTGCATCCGGTCTCGTAGAGATGTGATGGTTGACATAGTCATGGACGCGACAGGGGGCTTTTGGGCTAGCTAGGAGATCATCCCGAGTTTCGAGTGCTTGTGATTTTGCTTGAGATAGGCCTGAGGTACCCTTGCCATCTGGTTGGATAAAATCGAGACCATTCGCTGACTTGGATACGTGATCTTCAGTGACGAAAGGCATCACAACGCCTGTATCTCTGACTTGAGAGAAGTCTTCACAGGATCAGGTCAATTTGGGGGGAATGATGAGAATGTTACAGAACGTCGTTTTGCCTGGTGTAGAATCCGAGGAAGATGAGGTTTTACTAAATAACTTGAAAAGCAGGGCAGGGAAATATCCATACAACGAATGGTACTTATAACTTTTTAGGGCTAGCATGGAGGTACGATCGAGGTTCCCCTTGGGGTCCTCCTGAGCTTTCTTGGTCAGACTCCATATGGCGCCAAGTGTGAGTGAAATCCTTTGTGGCTTACACAACAAGGCACAGCACGGGACAAACAGGCCCATGAGGTTAATGGAGGGCTTTCTGGAATCACGTTTGGCCGTTCCCACGCGAGGTCCACGTCATCCAGCGGGTACACTATCTGAGACGGAGGGTCCAGATGATCAGGAGGAGAAGCCACTGTCCAGTGATGGGACGTAGTTGTGGTAAATCCTGATAAATCCTTCATGGACTGAATGCAACATCAGCCTTGTCGTAGTCGGCAGGGCATTCTTTCCGGGGATGACACACAATTGACACAGGGAACCGTACATTTCTTTGGCCTCCAGGCATCCAAAGCCAACTGCCGCCGTTTGGGGAGAGATTCCTGCATGATTCAAGACACGATCCATATGGGCTGAGAAATGTCTCCGGATCACCAAAACAATCTGCAGTCGTATTGGGAGGATGCAGTCAGGGACAATTAGCGCCACGCCCACGTGTCAGCTCGGAGCATTGATCACAACCACCTCATACTGGCTGCGTGATACTCCAGGGCAATCACCGCTGTCTCAAAGCATGTATAGCCGGCCGTCGATCGATTTTGGATTTGCTAGTCGAATGGATTCGAAGAAAGCGCTTGTCTGCAATGAGACGCTTTGTCCGGAGGAGATGAGTCTGCGTAAGCAAGGCAACCCTTTCGCATGCCAAAATTAGGTCAGATTAGCACGCCAAGCCTCTGTAATACTTTGGGTGCCTGTAAAATAGACACTCGATACGGCCGTTATTGGAGTATAATGAAATATCGATGTGCCTTGCTCCAGACTGGATCATACTTTAGTTGGTACACACGGCAGATCCTTCAGAAAGGCTGACACAGGAAGACGACAATCCTTTCAATCATCGGGTGGGGGCTGATCCAGCCTGCATTTACGTTGGTCAAGTGTCTTTCCAAAGAGCGCACAGTGGAGTTTGAGTCAGGAATGACAAACACTTCACCCAAGAGCCGCTCGATTACATACCATACTAGCGCTGGTAAAATATACTGAGCGTGCGAGTCCAGATAGCTCCCACTTTTGGGGTTTTCCCGCACCTCATCCCTTGTGAAAAGAAGGCTGCCAAAGAGCCAGAAAGCTAAAGACCACTTCCCAATTTTTACCAGCACTTTTGACCCTTTCGACAGTCGCAATGGCGGAAACTCTCGTATTTGGTAGTTCATCGAACGGCTCAGGAACATTTGATCTCAGACTACTCAAGCATGACATCCCCGCTCCAGGGACATCGCAGGTCCTCGTGAAGATGCTCGCAGCACCAATCAACCCCCTGGACTTGCTAGTGCTCAAAGGCCAATATCCGGTCAAGCCACAGAGGACGGAGCAGGAAAGCTCTATTCCAGGGTACGATGGCGTTGCAGAGATTATACAGCGTGGTGCCAACGTCCAGAACTTGGCCGAAGGCGATCATGTTATCTTAAAGAAGCATGGCTTGGGGACCTGGCGGACTCATGCGGTCTTCGACCAGAATGAGCTCCTCAGGGTACCCAAGGATATGGACGTCTATACAGCTTCCATTGTCCGGATGAGCATTCTGAATGCGTATCTGCTTCTCCAGAACAACGCACAACAAGCTCATCCAGGCGACTGGATCATTGTCAACGCTGCCACCAGCACTGTGGCCCACTTCATCACCCGCCTAGCCAGACTTAAAGGCCTCGAGGTTATCAGTGTCATCCGGGACCGCGATGACGCAAGCAGGGTTTCCCAGTCTCTACGAAGGCACGGCTCGAGTGCGGTCTTGGAAGAACGAGAATTGCCCCATGCACAAGTACTCAAGGACAAGAAGATCATCCTAGCCTACGATGCTGTATTTGGAGAAGCCGGTCAGAGACTCATCGGCACGCTCAGCCCTGGCGCAATCTATGTCGCCTACGGGTTTCTCGGCGGATTGAACGCAGAAGCGAAGATCAACATTGATCAGGGATTGATCTTCCTCAAGAACATCACATTTCGTGGCTTTCGCTTGTCGGCAGCACTGTCCGCTCTCGGCGACGAAGAGCAGGAAGCATTGTTGTCGGTGTTCTCCAAGCAGCTTCAAGAAGGTCAATTGACAATGCCGCTCTTGAATCCAGTTGAATGGCCCAATGATGGTAGTATTAAGGCATTGGAGCAAGCTGTGGCTGGAGCGGACAGTGGAGTCCTGGGCCAGCATAAGACGATATTCACCTTCCGCGACGCTTGAGCCGTGGATGATCCTCCAGCCACTATCTCGTAGACGAGTAACTGCGGCTTCGCCCCGGAGTGTTGGACAGCCAATCTCAAGCGGTCATTATGTACCTTATCCACATATTGGTAGAAAGCAGAAATACGAAAGTTGTCATTTTCTCATCATCATCGACTCCGGGAGACAGCCGTGTGATGCGCACGACTCATGACATTCACAGTGATCGGTTGTCTCTGAAGCCAGAAGACTGACCGATGATGGTTGAATGCGGCTTTGCTTTCGGTGGGTGCCAGGGCGCGCGTCAGCAGAAGTCGATGGCTTCAGCCCGATAGATTACATGGGTACTGTCTTTTATTTCCGAGTCGTAATAGTAGCGTGACCCCGAGATTCTCTTGCTCTTTCTCTTTCTCGGAGGATTCTCCTTATCGGGATAGCCGATAGCTTGCTTTGGGCATACGAGACAGGAGGGTGACATGGGTCACATGGAGAAGTGGAGAAGTGGAGAAGAGGAAGGACGGAGATTACCAGGCGGGAACTAAGACGTCTAGACTCATCCACTAGGCGATCGCGGGAGCGCCTTTCCTGATCAGAACGCTGGAAGTGGTAAGGCAGCCCGCCAAGCTGTCATTTCGTCTATTTCAGCCAATCAAACTACTGCCAAGGCTTTGTCGGGCGCCATCATGATGCGCTACTACCGGGAGGCCTAAGCGTTCCGTCCCGATTTGTAAAAGGCTGAAAAGGCTGAGAGTGACTAAGATTCAGGCAACAGGAGCGGTGAGAAGCGCCACGTTCCTGATTTAAGCTTCTGCAGTCTAGTCGATACTACCTGGACACACCATCAAGAGGCCTGTGCCTTTGTCGGAGGATTGAGAATGGAGGATTCAGACGTGTCAGCTTCCTTCGACCGCGTCATCAGTCCGAGGAGGAACAAAGAGCCCCCGTTGCCTGCACGCCTCGTAGATCAAAGTCTACTATTACCTCATATAAATGATTATAGACTACTGTGCTTACGTGTAACGTGATCTCTGCACCATCATCCCATTGGATTGTTTCACTTTCCCAATTCCTTCCGAGCCCAACGTTACATTGCTTTCTTTGGACAATATTGCTTGCTATCTTACGTCTTCGAAATTGTCTTCAGATTTCCCTACCTCTACTTCTAAACACCACTACAGACGGGTGGCTACAGAGTCTTTCTTCAAGCATTCTAAACACCACTACAGACGGGTGGCTATAGATTCTTTCGCCAAAGGTTTGATCGCATTGTCAACATGTCGACCGAGAAGCCATCTACACCTTCGAGAGACCAGACGTCGCCCGCAGCATCGCCGCCGGAGAGCCTGGAAAACGAGCCAGAGCACAAGGCACCAACACCAACGCCGACACCACCCCCAGATGGCGGGCTCGATGCCTACCTCCAGGTCCTTGGTGCACATATCCTGTTCTTCAATTCATGGTATGTCTCTCTGAACCTACAAAGCATTACCCAATCCCGACTCGCGCCAGGTTCATCGTGCTGATCGGTGCATAACAGGGGCATTATCAACACCTTCGGCGTCTACCAAGAATACTATCAAACCGCCATCCTCTCCAATGAGAGCGCTTCTGCCGTCTCCTGGATCGGCACCATCCAGGGCTTTCTCCTCTTCTTGATCGGCATCTTGACCGGGCCCATCTTCGACAGGGGCTACTTTCGCCAGTTGATTTTCACGGGTACCTTTCTGGTCGTCTTTGGCATGATGATGACCAGTCTCGGCAAATCATACTACCAGATCTTTCTTGCTCAAGGCGTTATCGTCGGCCTTGGTGCTGGATGCCTGTTTGTGCCCAGTGTGGCCATCGTCGCCACGTATTTTACCTCGAAGCGTGCTTTGATGACGGGTATCACTGCCGCTGGAGGCTCCATCGGTAAGCCATCGACTTCCACAAGGCTAGTCATGTGTGGATGAGTACTAAGAAAGAAATGTCAGGCGGCGTAATTTTCCCCATCGTCTTCCGCAAGCTCCAGCCAACAATCGGCTTTGGCTGGGCAACCAGAGTAATCGCGTTCATGGCGCTGGGAATGCTCATTCTGCCCCTCTCTCTAATGCGTCTCCGAGCACCACCACCATCCAAGCCACGCGCTCTGCTGGATCTGAAAGCCTTCCGAGAGGTCCCCTTCAATATCTTCAGCCTAGGCCTCTTCCTGGCTTTCGTCGGGCTTTATTTCCCCTTTTTCTACGCCACCATCTACGGCTCCCGCATCACAGGCATGAATCCCGAGGTCGCATTCTATCTCCTCCCGGTGCTGAATGCAGGCTCGATATTCGGCCGCATCGTCCCCGGCCTAGTGGCCGACAAAGCAGGGTCGCTCAACACCATCATCCCGTGTGCCGGCGCATGCGTTGTGCTCGCCTTCGCGTGGCTCGAAATCAACAACGCGGCTGGAATGTGGGTATTCAGCGTTCTCTACGGCTTCTTTTCCGGAGCCATCGTGTCGCTGCCCCCAACGATCGTGGCCAAGATCTCGCCTGATATGAGCTTGGTGGGTACACGGATGGGCATGAGCTTTACGTTTGCGGGTTTGGGCTTGTTGATAGGTAACCCCATTGCGGGGGCCATCCTCAATATCCCGGAGGGTAAGTTCAAAGGCGCGCAGGCGTTTGCGGCCGCTACGTTGCTTGGTGGTGCTCTGGCTTTTGCGGCACTCCGGGCGCTGTTCGCGAAGCGGAAAAGTGGTTGGAAAGTTTGATGGATAGCATTTGAGTTAGTATAACTTTTGGAAAAGCGAGAAAGATGCATAGCGTAAATCCGTATAACTTGTGGCAAAGACTGCCCGTATACTAAAAACAAGCCAAAATATTCGAAAGATTATTCCATCGGCTAATTGCGTCTGCATCAGCAATCTAGCCCCATGAGAAAGAAAAAACCTTAGGTGACTGTGAAGAACCAAGAGATCCTACCGCTACCTACCATGCACTCTTCCATCACCACTACCATCATCATCACAACCCCTAAATCCGGTGCGGTGCGCTCCTTCCCCCTACGATCACCCAATCCGACGAAACGCGTACACCAAAAATATGTGACGACGGCATAGCGAAAAAGCAAAGTAATCGTAAAATCCGTCGGAGTATGCTCCCAAAACGGCATCAATTATCCAGATCATGATGAAAAACCATCCCCCTCCCCCTTCTTCCCTCCCATGCCCCAAATCTTAGCTCCACCAACCCAAATCTTAGCTCCACCAACCCGACTCATCCCCCTTTCTCAGATTCTCTCTCACAGAAACCCCTCCTCCCCTGTGATGATCTACATAAAACGCTCTTCCCACCTTCCTGGCAAATACCCCTCAGTCGCTCTCCGATCTAGTTCGCGGGGTCGTGGTTTGCAGAGTGTATAAGCGGGTCTTGCTGCTCCCGTCCTGGAAGTAGGGAGGGTATGAATGCGTGGGGGTTCTGCTAGGGGAAGGAGGGGGTCATGGTCGTGTGACGCTCGATGTTTGGCGCTGTTTGTGTGGATGGTGGGGGGTGAGAGGGAGGGGGAGGGGGAGGGGGAGGGGAGGGGAGGGGAATGGGTTTGAAGAGGGGAAGAGGGGGGATGGTAGTGGGTTCCACTCTCATATCGAGCTGAAACGGAGCGCGATTGGGATTTTGCGGTTATTGTGAGGTGAGGTTGGTAAGGGTCAAAATTCCGGAAAGAGGGGAGAATGTGGTGATTTATTTGTACCGTGGCCCTGGTGTGAAGAGAAAAGGGGGTTGTGCTACTAGGTACAATCCCCTTGGTAAGCGTGGAGTAATTCTTTCCGTCTTCAAGAAGTAAGCTTCACAAAAAGTATCCCCTGCTTGACATCTTGATCCACAAGAGACGCTAATCGCCTGCTGTGGGAAGGGAATGTACCTGCCCGATTAGAGGGTTCTGACGCTATGTTCATCTCGGCGTTTTGATATCGAGGAAAGAAATTTGAGAGTTTGGAGGGGTGGTGGATGGATGTGGCGGCTGGGTGGGTAGGAGATTTAGTTGTATACCTCCAGCATGGAAACTAATGATTAGTATGACAGTGGAGTCACTGATTGGATATACATGACTCCAGACGTTCAATCTTAACATCGCCTCTCTGTTTGATTGACCGGATGGATCAGTGCATCTGAAAGGATGGTGGAAAGGGGTTTATATATGGTTTTTGAGGGGGCCTGATGCGCCGGTCAGTCGAGTCGTCGATTGGAACTGGGATTTCCTTACTCTCTACCAAGCACCCGGCAGCGGTTCTCGTCCCCAGAGATCCCGCATTGAAATGTAACGTAGCGCAGACTCTAAGCCCAAGAACCTCTGGTATAGAAGAATAGTAAGGTATCCAGCCATCAGCGAAAGTTAACTCCAAGCATTCAGGCCAAAGACGAGGAACCTTTCTCCGCTATCCTCACCGGGCCAGTCCCAACTCCATCCGACGTAGAATGCGGAACCAGCACCCCCTTCCCAATAACCACCTTCTCCAACCTCACCAAAATCCCGCCCCTGACCCCCGCAGCCGTGCTCCCACCCGTGATCTCCCTCCCCTCCGCCTCCTCCTTACAATCCACCGCCAAACTCATCGCCGCCCTCCTCACATCGTTCCAGCTGCCTCGCTCCTTATCGTACCTGTACTCCAGCTCAACGACGACTTGGCAGTTGCCGTCGCTGTGGTGGTGGACTCTGCTGAGCGGGAGCAGGAATGGGTCGTGATGCAAGATGGGGCCGGGGAAGTTGTGGAATATGCCGATGGTGTCGGAGGCGGGGAGGGTGTCGATGGCGCCTAGGCAGGCGTGGTAGCTGGGGTGGTAGATTGGGAGGTAGAGGGGTGGGAGGCACATGGTGTTGTTGAGGAGGTGCACTGTGCCGCCGAGATTGGATAAGTGCGCTGTGCCGCCCGGGTTGGAGGGATGTGATGCGGGCGCGGTGGCGGCGAGACTGTGGAAAATGGACAGAAGTCCCAGTGAGAGGACTACCATTGCGCGAAGTTCAAAAAGAGAAGGAAATTCAAACGCGTCTTGAACTTCGTGGAGAATCAGATAAATATAATTATTAACCCAATGGCGGCGAGGAAGCATTGTCTCGAGAGCGAACAAAGCTCGAGTGGTTATATAGCAGGATGAAGCGCTCGCGCTCACGCGGGTAAGGTTAATCAATTATCTCATCGCTAGTGTAAGTGCACGAGAGAAAAAAAGAAACAGCCGCTCTTGCGCGGATTCCGAAATGACGCACACGACTTGATTGCACTATCCAATCTCTGGTCCACTTGACGAGTTTCAGGTGCTGGTCTTTTTCGTGGAAGCAGCCTATGGTGTACGAGCGTAGAGGCTTGAGCGTTACACAGACTTTGACCGGTGCGGCTGGACGAAATGATAAAATGGTGTCAGATTCTTCAATAATGCGCCTTGTTTAATGATGACGATGTATTGAGTAATGCTTGATTTGTCGGAAATCGGAGCGACTGAACAAAAACGAGCAATCCATTTCAACCAAGCGCGTCGCGGCCATTGGGAGAACGTCCAGTCAATATCGCAGTCATACACTGCTTCGAAATGTTTTAGATTTTAGCTAATATGACCTGAAGGCCAGTAAATGCAGAAAGCAGGTAGGCGGCAGGCAAAATCCAGATATCATAGATGATATGAGATACGAGAGATAATCCGCTCGTACATTCGATCAGGGCTTTACCTCTGCATTTATCTCGACAAATAACATGAAGTACTGAAATGATTGAGAATGCTCAACCAAAAAGTCTGTTCTTTCTTTGGCGATATCGAACTTTGGCCGAAGATGGACGATGAGGTTCGGATAAGCTCCGGGGGCAGCTCCGGGAACTTTTCCGAAAGAGAGAGGTGCACGTACCGGTATGGGGGTGAGGATACTAGCAGCCCATATAGATAGTTCCCCACTGTATACTGCCCACGAAATTAGATCTTATGTTGTGCGGAATGTGAGCGCCGTGTCTCACCTGAGATGGTCTTTGTGGCTCGCACGTCTGGGCCTTTCAGAGTACGTATCAGTCCAAGACCCTCGGAAAACATAAAATTAGCACTATGAATTCGCGGCAGACTCTCGACTGGGAATATAGGCTACGCTGACCAGGAGCCTTGGAGTGACGATATTGGTGGACCGGTAATTCATTGTATTGCGATGAACAGCTTTGAAGATACCGGCGCTGCTTTGAAGATGAAGAGTAGACATTGTGCATGTGATGAAGAAGATGAATGATAAAGCACTTTTGCGGTGTCCGTGGGATAAATCGGGCAGTTTCTTGCGGTTGGCTCACTGAATACGATTTCCCATGATCAACAAGTGGGTTCCGGTCCAATTTGTCTAGTACTGTCTAGTTGCCCCTTGAGGGAGTTGCCTTCAGCGATAAGTCGTATGCTCAGGCATGAAGATCGGTACCTCTCGTATTGAATGGGTCGGCTATAGCATAAATAGTTATAGCGGTGTCCTTGAGAGCTTCTAAGGTTTCGAGGTCTAGAGGTACTCTCGTAAGAGCATCGTGTTGCGAATAGAGTAAGCGTGCAGACACAGATGCCGGACGTGACGTATGGTACGAGGATTGGAAGAGCGTCGATGATTGATCATGAAAATTGTAGATCACATGTGCAAACTTGAAGCTGAGTCCGGTGCATAAAGGCAGGAAGCAAATGAACGTGGATGTTACCTTGCGAGGGAAAGATATTAAGAGTGAAGCAGAGCTAACGAACCCTATGCCTTTAGTCATCAGTGAAGGTTTTGAGGAATGACCACAGCTGTTTCAATACTTGAAATGTTGATGCAGTCTTCACGAATCGAAGTCACATCTATACAGGCTCTTTATAAGGAGGATACAATGACTTTCTGTTCTCCTTCTGTTCTCAATTTGCGCACCCCAGCAGACTTTGATATCCTGGCAACAGTTTTCAGTGTTGCTAAAGCTTTTCATATAAGAAAACGCGAGAGAGGCATCTTCGACGATGACTGACGATTGGAACGACGAAGAGCTGCGGCTATTCTCGAAACGATGGACGTGCACCTCCACAGTTTTTTACGACCCAGACAGACTCCATCGGCTGAGCGACGAGATCAGCGATTGGAGAGCATGGGCACGCCCAGTTTTCAAAGACATGAACTTCGACGTGATAACGGTGAAGCATCAGAAGTACACAGACATTTGGAGGGGCTCTGAGGCATACAAGGCTTCCTTCAACTTGATCGAGCAGACAGTACTCAAGCAAAAGCATCTCGAGATATCCATTTGTATGTGCTTAGGGCTAGGCAGCTTTACAGGTGTGCATCCTAAAGGCTTCGGTGATGAAAGCCGTGATCGTGTGCTTTGGCAACTCGTTGCTTTTGAGGGGTGGGTGGAGCAGTTGAGTATGAGACGCTGTTCTCCGTTCTTGCTCCTAACCTGACAAGCTATTTACAGGAACTAGATTCGACATCCAACACGTCTATTTTCAAGACCCTAGATTCAGTGTTCTGGATCGGAACTTTCTCATATCTCGCGGTCACGAGTAGGTACCCCAAGAGTTAGGCTGCGTGTTTTTTGATGTCTCTATCAAACCTCCTGGACCTTTTGAGGGATCTCTATCCCAGGAACTTGCTTCAAAGCTTGAAAAGCGTCAAAATGAAGCAGTGCTGATCTTGTCTACTTTATTAGAGTTATATATACCCCTGAATCCGATAGAATCATGAGCGAAACCACCTTCTTCTTCGCACCGGGAGCCGAGCAATACGTCCAAGAATCTAGCCTGGAATCCGCTTTTCCAGCAATGATGATGACCTCGACGCTCACGCAACACTTGGCATATCATTGGCTACCAGAGAGTAGTTCGCTCAGCAAGTCAGTACCATCTAAGCGCTTTATGTTCGTACCCACAGTCTGACGCAGATCTCGCATCCTAGTGAGCGACGATGGGAGGAGCAACTGGCAGCACCAGCTCGAGCAAGCCGTATCAACATCCTGGCAGCTTTCATGAGCCAGCGCGCCTTACTCCATTTGCCGGACCCTGATATAGAAAATTATTGGCGTACGTGTTTATATTACAAGCCAGACTCGGTAGCTGATATCGAGCCTTTCGAATGGGAGGAGAAGCCTGAAGACTGCTATACCGAGGAACAAGCGCATGAGATATGGCTAAGCAAAGGATGTAAGTTTCTTCATTCACTGGACTTTGGTAGCTCAGTGATTTTTCAAAACTGTGCGATGTTTGGCTGGCTAAGACAGTGCAGTGATCACGGCCGAAGAGCTAGAAAAGATGAAGGCTGCATGCTGGGTTTGCGGTAAGGATTGCGATATGACTGATCACGAGAAAATAGAGGAAATCATTAGGGCGAGCTTGGTAGCCAAATGGATGGATGTAGGGCCTGAGAACAAGCTTTAAAAGATTGTATAGAGATTGTTCGACTAGATGTAGAGCATGTTGAAGCATGAAAAACGAAGAACGTCCAAGATGATGTATCTACTGGATTTTTCGATCCAGCCCTTGAGAGCGACGAAGTTCACAAGAGCATAATAGTGCAAGTCTACACCTTCGGGATCCCATTTATAAAGACAGGGGTACACCAAGTCAACGTAAACAACTATTTGTGGCTAGCCTGTTCTGTTCTCGAGTGAGTCGCAGTGGCGAGCGTAGCGAGCATTTCGGAAGATCCTGAGAGATAAGCATCAAAACCCTTGTGGGATTGCCTCTACATTGGGGCATGAGCTGGAATACGCGTAATTGAGAGCTGGCCATATCCGAAACGTGAAGTGGACCACGGCGAAATGTAACATAGAGAGATGGGGGATCATCTTATAAAACCCACACCAGAGACGATGAGTCTTTTGTAGAGACGAGACACTGTATCAATGCTTCAGCGGCCGCAACCAATGCTCAATGTTGGTAGTATGGTAACCTTACGGCCATATGCGAGGAGATAATATGGTTCGCCCTGAAAAATTGACATTCCGCTGTCTCACCTCACACGGTTTGAGTAACGGTTTGTGCATTGGCTTCAAGCCTCTATTCTCAGCATCTTCAAGCTCTCTCTCGAGCAATCTGCTATTCTTCTAGCTGCTTTCCATAGATTATGGATATTTTGCGCCTGTTTTAGACTCCTAGGTTTTCTCCGGTCATAGATGGAAGAGGGACTTGGCTGCCTTGATCTTCAGGTCTCGAGTAGCCAGCAAATTGTATTCTGTGAGGCCAGATAGACGAAGGCTACGTTGAGAACCCTCATCGAAGAGCAATGTTATCTAGCGACGGAACATACCACTACCATATGACTGCAACCTGCACATCATCTGGCGACTCAGCTTGATAGGCGCAAAGAACGGCATGGTACACGAGGACATCAACCTCTGTTCTCGCATCTGAAGGATCGAAGACTCAGACCATGCCAGAAAGTCGAGGGGTCGAACGTCTGCATCGAATATTGATTCTCAGCTCCAGATAAATTTTTTAGGAGCTACTGTCAGGAGTACATAAGACTTAACTACACGTGGCTCCTGGTCCGTGCCACTCTGTAGTGATGAAGCTAAGGCGACGAGCACGCGGCTGCCCCGACTAGTTCTAACCTCTCAGAATCGCTACAGGGCCACTTCAAGGCGAGTACATGGAGCCAAGAATGAGGCTTGTAGCCCCTGGATTAGTCTTGAATAGACGCGGTACTTGCCATGTCATGAGGATGAAGCTGGAGAGTCTAAATAACTACTGGGTCGGAGAAACGAAGAAGATGCATTGACGACCCACACTCTCCATTGACGAGAAGCCGAGGGCCACCAAGGCCCACTGACACTGCCTGGGTTGGGAGCTAGGACACTGTTATCGAAATGTTTTGGCAGCACCCACATATACTCAGACTCGCAGCAAGAAGTCTTTCCAAATGAACTCTCATACTTGCGCTCAGACTTCTTTGGTGGTTTCTTCCCAAGTTCCCTTATTGTTCAAGGATATTTAGCCATAAGAGGTTGCATTCGTCCAGCCTACTTCCTTGTTGAGTTTTGGTTCAAATCCGTCCAGATTTCGCTCCGAATGTTTTTCGTACCCCTCATGGTGCTAGTAATGAAGTCAGTCTAGCCAGCTTCAGACTTCGTGTATAACCAGGAACGGACCTTTTCAATAATCATGACGAGATCTGACAACTCTGCAGCTCAGGAGGTCCCTCAACATCATACTCGCTCACAACTTCCCAAACAGTATGATTAGCATTAGCAGCGAATGTGGGCTTTTTGGCCTTGTCTTCGAATCTAGCCCTTAGCTCCACCGGTAGGTAAAAGTTTTCTTTCCTCGTGCTCTTCGGTCTGCTTGGCCTTCTTGTTGAGGTCTAAGTCTTCGTCTAGCGAGCATTTTTGACTCTGAGACATACTGAAAGTCGGTATGCACTACCCCACATGAATGCACAGACAGCACGCAACCTGCTAGTATTCACATTAGTGTCGACCCGTGCCAGATCGTTAATCTTTTGGACCTCAATTTGCCTCTTGGCGGCTTGCCCTTTCCTCTCGACCTTTCTTCGCCGAGGACGGCTAGTGGTGGAGAGGCTCTTTGACAGAAACAGCTCACCTATCAGAATTCAGTGTTTAAACCCTATTCGTCGTGGCTTGCTTTGGTCAGTACCTGCTTTGTGGTCTCTGTTTAAGAGGCGCGCTTCGGCGCGTATAGAAGCTCGGCATGCAGCTATAATTAGTGAGATTCGATAGCGTTCCCGAGTGGAACTTACCGACGCTACCTCTAAAATCACCGAATGTTCATTGGCCACCAAAGCGAGATGTCATGCAGCGCTTAAGTTGATCTAGTCCACATTCAGCTGGCAGCGGAGCTGGTCTGAGCTTTCTGGATCTAGAACTGTATCTTGAATCCTTCACAATTGCCACCTCACCAGTACTACTGTAGTCTTCAAGCCTCATACCATGGAGTCTACACTGGTCAGTGCAGAAGCTTCGTTAGATCCCCTGATTAGATCCTTCACAAGGATAAAAGCTTTCACTTGCATCTGTGACAGCATGCCAGTGGGCACCACGTGTCCCGACCCCTCAGGATGTTATCTCTGCGTACCTAATGACACAAGACTAGTCAAGATTAGTACTTGTTCCCCCATTTGGTAGTAGTTTCGCAGGATCTCGTACCTGCACGGTAGAGAGGAACTAACATCCCTCTAACCTGCAGGCCTTTTCTAGAAATCCTACATGAAGACTAATATAAAGCAGGTGCTCCTGTCGTAGGCTTGAAGCTGATTCCCTCTGTCAAGTACCTGATCTTGTAGCTCGAACCACAGACATTCCTGTAGAAACTGCACAACCCGAAGTTGGGCTCGAATATCTCTCTCTTAGTGTACTCGACTCTTTCTCTTGCGTTGCAAATCGTTTATCTTCCAGTCCATAAATTTTTCACATACCGAGCCTACCTTCTCCCGTCTACGAAAATGTACCAACCGCTCATCACTCTGCTCAGCCTGATTAGTGCACTCTTCTTCACCAGTTCTTCGGCAGCTCCCACCGGTGTTGCCCTCTCGCAGCAGTATCCTGCCGTTCCGAAATTGCTTGGGGCTCCCGTGTTCATTGGCGCCGGAACATATCCTCGGGCCAACAAGCTCTCTGATGGCAGCATTTTGGGGGCGTATACAGCCTTCGAGGGAGGAAACAACATTATCCGGATTGTTCTTAGTACAGATAACGGCCAAACGTGGTAGGGAGTCTTCCCAACTCTAAATCAAATTTGTCGCTGATCATCGAAAAGGAAAGTCCAAGGTGAAGTGACCAGAGGGCCATCCAACGCCAACGACATCGACAATCCCTACGTTCTCCAACTACCGTCTGGTCGGATCATCTGCGCATTCCGTAATCATTCCAAAGACCCTAGCACTGGAAAGTACACTTACTTCCGGATCACCATTTGCTACTCCGACGATAAAGGCAAAACTTGGTTATTCCTCAGCGAACCGACAGCCGACGTTGGTCCCATCACTGGCAACTGGGAGCCTTTCCTGCGCAACGCCCGTGATGGTTCGCTACAGCTTTACTACTCGCACGAGAACGCTGTCAACGATCAAGACACCATTGAGCGATTTTCCAACAATGGCGGCGCCACATGGTCAGCCCCTCAAACTATCTCCGGGGCGGGCCTTACTTCTCGCGACGGCATGACTGGCGTCGCCACTATTAGTGGAAATACCCTGATAGCCGTCTTCGAGACCTCGATGGTGGGAACATTCAACATCAGCGCTATCTTCTCCACAGACGATGGTAAAACCTGGGGTGGTCGGAGGATCATATACACCCCAGTTAGGCCAAATACCAGCGCTGGTGCTCCGCAGATCGTGAACGTCGGCGGTACGCTCGCCGTTAGCTTTATTACGAATGAGGACGACACCCTGTCCATGCCAGCGGCAAATTATGCGGTGAAGACTGCGGTGAAGTTGATCACCAGTGGTGACGGGGGAAAGACGTGGGGAAATAAGATCCTTGTGAGTAAGGTTCACAGTGTGTGGCCTGGTCTCCTCACGCTGGATAGCAAGACCTTCTTAGCGTTTTTTGATAATGCTGGCGTCAAAGCCCAGAAGATACAATTCTGTTGGAAGTGATTTTTGGACTGGGATAAGAGATGGGTTTCTTTGCCCGTGTAAATAGGCCGCTGCAATGATGTTCTTTTGCATTATATCCCTACTTTCCAATCGGGTGTTTGATTTATCTCTAGCAAGAAATGGTTGGGATCCGAAACCATCTACGAGAGTCCACATCTTGATAAGGAAGCCAGCACACGCAGGATTTTTGTCTTGATCGCTTTGCCGAGATGTAATGGATCTGCCCCGTAGAGCCCACTCGTTACAATAGGCGGATTGGAGTTGCCAAGGGATTTTTACCGTCGAGAGCGCTCACCTTTTGAGGGTGTTTTGGCGGGTTTTGACCACTCCGTGGATTCCAGCCAATGGCGAAAGATGTCTTAAACCTTGCGTTATGGGCATGCTGTAGATCAAGACATTTGGATACGAAAGGTGAGTTCAAGTGAGTTTGATAGAATCCGAGCCCTCGGCCAAAGCGTGAGTTATCCCATGGTCTAGTACTAAGCAGTACTAATTTTTTTGATTTAGCTCTATCGGACCTGCGGTGACCCGACTTGAGATGAAAACAAGAGATGACGTTACTTTCGTGTCGTATTTATCTGGTTTGTGTCAAAAAACGAATACACTTTTTGTCACAATAGGTATATCAGTGACGATGCATGTAAGGCAAGATAGCACCACACCAGACCATAGGATTTTGCGCGAGAACATGATTCACTAACGCACCTCGTCAGGCAGTCTTAGTCGCTTGCCTCGCCGCCCACCAAAACTCAACGACCTCAAGGATTTGTACCCATTCACCATCATCACTGCCGCCCTGTCTCACAATTATAGGCTCCCGTTCCACGACTAATACTTTCTTAAGTAGTCTAGGTATAAGTTTGGCAAAGACTAGATAGTAGCTGTACCCTATCACGAGAGTGCCAAGACCTACGGCGGGTACCGTGTAGTGCTGTATGCCAGTGTTCGTGTAAGAGAATGGTGAGGTGGCGGCTGGCGGAATAAAGACGCCTACGATCATAAAGGCACAAGTGCAGCTATTCAAATGTAAGCAATTGATCTACCAGGCCGAGGATCAATCAAGCGAATTTTACCTGTAAATGATCGCAGCAGCGGGTCCTCCCCAAGGGCGGAATCCCAGGTTATCTGTCCATTCTCTGCGCTTAACGAATCTGAGATATAGGAGTCCAGTTGCGACAAAGAAGCCGACTATGATAACTAAAGTGTAAGCGTATAACAGGACAAGGACTGTGTACGCGATATATGGGGTCGTGGAGGATGTGGCGGCGACGAGGATGACAGCAAAGAACCAATGGAGTATGAGCGCCGCAGCTGGACTTTGCTCAACCAATCGCATATTGGATGGCCTTATGCGCTCCTTTAGCCAGGCATAGGGCGTTATTGTGCTCCTAGCGAAGAATAGCGAGAAGGGCAGGATCCCTTCCTTGGCTATCTCTTGTTTCACTATCGGAGAATTGCAGTATCAGCAAGGTGTATTTCAAGATGAAGCTGCAATCCAAGATTCTCACCTCGAGACGCCGTGAATGTCATCACCACAATGTTTCCAAACAATGATAGTGCAATAATACCCGACATCACGCGGGGCGCAACTTCGTTGCCAAAGACGTCTTGGAAGAATACCGTGGCCATGTCCAGATCAGCGCTCGTTATTCTATCTCTAGGTACAGCACACAACTAAGACTGAGTCAGTACAAAGCTCCCTGTATTCCGGGAAAGACATACGTATGCCACATTGGTTAATACAAAAAGAACAGCGATCAAGATCATCGTTCCGATTGTGGCCTTGGCAAATTTCTTCTTGGGACGCGAGACTTCGCTGAGGACCTTTGAGCTTTGATCAGTGCCATTTCTAGAAGTAAATATCCCATGTACTGGTGTGAACCTTCGGCTCTGGGTGTGAATTAGCAGGGCCCAGGGCCCGGAACCAACCCTTGAGCGTTCCGCTGCTGGGAACCCTGTAGGCGCAGAATCCGAAGTGCCACCATCCACCAGTGCATGGGATACGCCCTGACACGACTCACATAAAAAGGTTGCTTGAACCCGCTAAAAGTGTATACAATATACACGATAGAGCGTGCATAGCTCCCTGCATCCTTGTTTGGGTTCAAGAACGACTTCGTGGTGCTGAAATTTTGTGCGACGGCGTCTTTGCCAATTGATCCATTACCAAGATCTGCGCCCCCCGCTACCGAAAATCCGATGACGATGACAGCTATCAAAAGAAAGCCTTTGATAAATGCGAGGATGTTGTTCAGCACGATACCGCCCCTGCGCCAAAAAGCGTGGATCAAGCAGGCGACGGTCAGCACAGCAACAGCCAGAGCCCGAACCGCGCTGGGGTGGTCGGGGGCTCCAATCATTTGCATGAAATACTTTCCAAATGCGATCGAATTGCCTGCATGGTTGCCGAGGATGATGAAGATGACCCCAAACATGCACGTCGTGCGAAATTTGGGATGTGTATATATGTGTTCCAACTGATCAGACTCAGCAAAGCAGCGGCAATTGTGTAAGCATGAGACTCACATAGTTCTTCTCCGCACCGCTACGAGGTACATTCTCCCAGGCACCCTCGTGGTCGGTAGGTGTGCCTGTGGCAAGCTCCGGCGCCTGGAATTTAGGGATAGACAGTCCAAGCTCGAGCCAGACTAGAAGACCACACATGCCGAAGATTGCACCCAGGGTCCATAATATTAAGGATATGCCAACGCTGTTTGTGGCTTCGAGCACGATTGCGGGCGTCACAAAGATACCAGAGCCTTTTTCAATTTAATTAGGCTAGGTTTCCTAGTTGGGAATAGAGTATTTGGCGAGACATACCGATCATGCGATTGAGCATGAGACACATGACCGTGATGGAGCCTAGCTTTTGAGAGTCCGGTGGAGTCCTGACCAGAAGCTTGCTTGAGCCAGCAGCTTTTGCTTCGGCCTCCGCCTCGTCGACTCTTCTCTGGTCAGCAGCCGTGAGGGGCATGATTCTTAGACTGAGTGCTCACAGACTTTCTAGAATATTTTGAAAGGAAGGCAATTCGCAGCCTTTATCATCTCTCCCACCTGCAATCGGGCGGGGAGGGCGGAGCCACAGGGCAGTTGGCAGACTGCACGAACACGCACGCAGGGCAAGGCTGACAGGATAGTACAGCTGAAGACTGCCTTCCATACTATGGTCTAGAGCGATTTAGCTTATCAGCAGACAAGTGAGGCTTCGTTTTTCAACCAAAGTGGAAAAATGCCAAGCGTGTGTCACCAAATTAAGACTGGGCCTAAGCAAAGGCCCAAGCGAAGGACCAATGAGCATGGCAAACCCCCAAAATTGGTCGAAGGTGGTTCGATGGGCGCCTACGCGAATGCGCATCGGGAGTATTGCCAATGCTTGGGAGGAGGCTGTGCTTGAGTGTGTAGTCATCGCACTAGGACTTGGTGGTGTGCAGATTGATGCAAGGCTGCGAATCCAAGGAGGTCGTCCGCCGCCCAAATGACTGATTACCCAAAAATTAAGTACTCGTCCTTCTCAGTCCTTTGCTTGCTACTCATAGGCCTGGCGGTATGTCGTTCGGTCTTTCGCCCGGCGATATCAAGCTTGCCTGGCAGGTAGTATCATTTCTGTACGAGAAATGCTTCACCAAAGCACAGGGGGCAGGTCCGTGCACTCTTCGCCTAAACTTGCCTTGGATGCTTTCCCCCACCCATTTGTCCGTTTTCTTTCCCAACTCGCTAACTGGTGTTGTGATCCAGACGTCTTATATCTCAAGTTCGGTCGAGAGCTCGAGTCATTCACGGAAACTTTGCAGCAGCTTGTTACTATCATCAAGCATGCCAATGGCCAACGTCCCCGCCGACCATGGGGGTATCCTGACGATGAATGCCGTGTTGCACTACACCCAGTCTCTCAAGCGATCGGAGACTTTAGAAAAACGATTGCTGATTGTGAGAGATTGTTAAATGACAATGAGCGATTCCAGAGGGATTCGGCAGGGTTCGTTGATAATGTCGTATGGCACTTGTCAACTCAACGCGATGTGGAGATTCTAAGAGAGCGAATTCATTTTCACAAGACCAAGGTACGCAATGAGGGTTGTCAAAGCACGCTCGATCGTGAGCTTACTCTTCTAGCTCCTAGTGATCATGAAGCCTTTCGAGATGTCAGTGATTTATTATTTTTATTCTGCGAGTGAGACACCACACTTAACAGTTTCAGGCACCTTCTTCTGGAGATCCGACAAGAACTACGAGGATTAAGGGAAGATGTAATCGTGATAAAAGGGCTCCTGGTTGATCTCATGGAAAATGGCTTTACTACATCACGTCCGGTCCCGAAAGTTGTTTTTCCTCGAATACCACCAGAGATAGTCGACAAATTCCTAACCGCCATCGAAATCAATGCTCCGGAAACTTTTCGAATCTCAAGAAACATACCAACAGTCGAAGGGTTCGAAGCTCTGGTCTACCACTTTTCCAAAGTAGGCGTTTCCGACTTCGATACTAGATCATTCTATCGCTCCTTCAGCTACTAATACTTTGGCCTAGAGCACTGTAGGGTTCGATGCTAGTCTTGACGCTAGCCAAAAGATGCCCGAGGAGGTTCAATTCGTAAATCTTCTCAAGAGTAAATGGTTACTCGATCAAATCGAAGGAAGTCAGCAGTTGAGCTATGAAGGGACTGGTACTGGATCTCTGTGGACCAGCGCATTGCAGGATCTAAAGTCCGTAAGTTCGAAATTACATTTCACATAACGGCTTTCAAATGACCTGTGTCACATCAAGGATATCATCAAAGAATACAGGCGGTTTGACAACAGGCAATTGACAGCGCCACCCCGAGATGGGCTATCTCGCCTGCCAGAAGACTGTTTTTCGATTTGGGTCGTTGAAGCCCCCGAAGTGCTAGCACCTGACCTAGCCGAGCAGCGTCCTTTCGAGGATGAGATTTTAAAATTGTGAAGAACCATGCCACTCGACAGTCATACTATACTTACTGTGTTCAGGACTCTGCCAGATACACTGGGTACTCGAGAAACATCTCTACATGTTTTCAAGAGGAGCGCTGTTGAACATCGGCTTGTGACTACCAAACGCGACACCTCAATTCCAGGTTATCATCAGGAGAGTGGTATGTAATAATTCATCCTGTCGAAGCCTAGGAATATAACTAGATGTTAGACTTCATTGTCAATACCGACGTCACCCGGCTCATTCCTGCATATACCACTCCAACTGAAGGTGACAAAGGCCATAATCTCTTGTTATCAAGTAAACATGTTCAAGACTTAAGATGGCAGTACCTAGGAAGCGCAGAAGGTCAGCTTCACACACTTCAAGATCTTAGATCAAATAATTGACGATTGTATTGGCCAGACGTTCATAGTCTTCAGCAAGCGCTAATTGGGTATCGTGTTCACCATTATATGTCAGCAAAGAGGCGTCTCCTGAAGTATTTCGATATATTAGTTCTGACCTTCGAACAGGAAAAACATTTACTGGTCTATCAACGGCTCGCAGAGCCCTGGAAAGTGCGGAGATGCGACGCTGCAGATGTGGCAACCACAACAGTTACAGACTACCTCTGAGCTCGATTCCCCTTCCACTGTAGCGCAACCGGATCTCTTCGCCACAAGTACAAGATCCTTTTCTGATAGTGGTTTTGCCACTGGTCAGCACAGTAGGCGTGACAGTCGGCGATCTACTACCCTTTCGAGCCCTACAAGCACTTTCTCTGGCAGCAGTGCGACATCTGTGATGAGGGGATCGCGCGCGAATGGTACCGCGGTCCATCGCCCTGAACCACCAGTCATAGTCTTCTTCACGCTCCATGACGGAAAATATGCTTTCCTTCATCTTGAATGTACGTATGCATACAACCTCAAACACTCCTATGACGCCGCATCATCGCTAACAACCCCCTAGTCAGTGAGCACATCTTTGTAAATCCGGAAAGCTGCGACTGCAGACGTAATTCGAGGAGAGACTGCTTCACGGTCGTCATCGAGACCAGAGGTAAAGTCGTAGACCTCAGACGCTCCTCAGCGTCGCAAGCATCTGGGAAGGGTCTCTACACCTGGGACTTGGCTCGTTTCCGCATCCCACGACATCCCGAATTCAAAGATGTCGAAGTTCTTGTCAAAGTCAAGTACATGACTTTAAAATTCGAAACATTGGCAGGTTAGTAACAGCACCTAAGAACCATCTACCGTGACTAAACGCGGTGCAGAGAAAGATGAATTTCTATCCGAGCTGAAGCAGCTTGAGAAGGTAAGAGATCTGGAGAACCGTACATATCGGAATATCTTGGAGGAGAGTAAGATCAGAGATCGCAGACCTGAGAAAAGACGGTGATAGACAGCTCTGGAATAGCTTCACTAAGTATAGGATCTCATTCTGCGGAGATTCGATTAATTAACAGCAACACCTACAAATTTTCTTTCGTCAGGACATTCCCACAATGGTCGAAAAGTATTCATATTCCCCATTTTCTTCTGACTTGCTCCATCCACGTAATGATGGGAATATCCTCATCTCTTGTATCTAACATAACCGTTATCTCATATAATCTTCGGGTATTTTGTTCGGTGGAGACGGTATAAGGAAATTTCATGCTTCGAATTACATTGCATCATCCTTGTCTTTCTCTCTTTGATAAGCTCGATGCATATATCGCAGAAGCCAAGGTCATAAGACAATCTACAAGTATGAAGATCACTAGGCTTCGTAAACCTGTGCTTGCATTCGTCAAATTGATAGACGAGTCCATTCTCGATGTTCTTTTTCGGGCGCGGAAGATGCTTGGTGTTACCCCAATCAGTGTATTCGGGATGTCGGTCGCCCTTTCTAAAATTATGGTCGTCGATGTCTCCTTCAATGCCGTTGCTCTCTTTCTCGACGGCCTCATCTATATCGTACAGCATCCGTGAATAGGCTAATTGAAGTGCAGTAAAAGCATCACAATCATCTTTGGCCTTGATGAAGACATCGGGTAGTATCCCGTATCCATGTGCAATATTCTCAACGGTATCATCTGTTAGAAGAACGACTACTAGTCTATCATGCGTTCTGAAGCAATCTGTAGCCAACGGTGTCTTTTCAAGCACTTAATAGGGATGTCCTAGAACTAGTGACGTGTCATTTGTAGTAAGAGTGAAACC
Organism: Physcia stellaris; assembly: GCA_018902385.1. Classification (NCBI taxonomy): domain Eukaryota; kingdom Fungi; phylum Ascomycota; class Lecanoromycetes; order Caliciales; family Physciaceae; genus Physcia; species Physcia stellaris. The sequence continues at coordinate 160,856 of JABSSW010000034.1, read as the reverse complement.
ATATTCTGAACTCCCTTCGACGACCTCGACTCTTGAGGATGGCCACCCTTTGGCAATATTCTCTAGCATTTGTATGTAGCTCATTCGATGAATCGAACTCTTGTTCGCTTCGAGTGCTTTGTCGAAATAAGATTCTGCAAGATATCGAGACGCTATCGATCCTGGCGAGGGAGCTTTAGAAGAATTAGGTGGATGTTGAGACAGTTTAAGGAAATGTTCCCAAATACGAACAGCGCTCGGCTCATCTCGATATCATTGTTTGTAAAGTATATCGAGATGACAGAGCAGAAGACCGACACTATCACTACTTCTGAGCGATTGGATGGACGCTTGTAAGCTCTCTCTGATCAAGTCCAAATCACGAGTCGTATCCCTTTGTTCGTCAAGTAAACAGCCCAGCCCTAAGTTTGGTTATACTCAACCCTAAAATGTAGCAAATAGGACTGAGGTGTTCAGTTGATACGCGACGATGTCGTCAACGATATACGAGCCGTCAGAAGCATGTTTTTCGCAATGCTCTCCCCAATCCTTTTGGACACTCTTAAGAGCCACGAATGTTAGCCGCAAATTATTTCCGATGAATCACGGCACAGAGATATTGCTTTTAGGGCTCCATCTATTTCGCCACAACGTGTGGGTCGGATATTCGCAGTTGAGTCGCGTATGGGCGGTACAAAGACTGGCGAAACTGGTCCCACCTGCCAATTGTGTGAGTAAACAATCCATTCATGTAAGATTTATAATGTAGCGAACTTTTCTTTTGTTTCCAATTGCTCTAGTATCTTTCAATTCTGGTGCGTTCCATCAGTCGTAACGCAAGGCGTCTCGCCGTTCTTTTCTTCTTCTACCGATCTCTGTCGTGGTAGGGATGCCTTTGAACCATAGTGCATCTGAGCACGTCGATGTGACCTACAGCTACTCACCGGCAGGCCCAGCGGACCTTTGCCTATCGACTTTCAAATCGATTTGATCCAAAAGTTGTGCTGTTAATGACGGTACGAGCGATAGCCGCACAGGTCCTCGCAGATGATTGGAGTTGGGATAGCCGTTTGCCTCAGCGCAATGAAATCTGGGCAGATTCATCTGGAATTCGGCTTATGTTCCGATCAGTGGGCCCACAAGCCCTAGAGCGCCGTTTCGCTGTCTGGACTCTTATCAGAGCCATGGACGACATGGTCCAGAATAATCGTTACGTCGTGATAGCAGCGAATGTGCGCTGGCGTGGCGAGGTGGTTGGGAGAATGGCCATCGTTCCAATCATTTCAACCGACAAGCACGAAGCCGTGGACTCGCCAAATGATAATTTGCTGGGATTCTCAACAAGCAATGACACGGGGCACGCAAAGATCAGACTAAGAGATGACGATTTTAGCCTTGAATCCATCGTAGCGTTTGGAAGACCGCATCCTATGGGGGAGGTCATAATGGGAACGCTTTCAGCGATGGTCAAGATTGCTGAGCGTCCTGATGGCAATGTACTGGCATTTGTAGGGGAATGGACTGCATCTCCGTATACGGTATTTCCCGTCTGGTGGACCACCCAGCGACCATCGCAGCTAAGCAAGAAGGGTATATTCTGGGTCTTAGTAAAAATGTCGCATGCCCAGATCCATACGCTCGATCCGGATGAATGGCTTTGTTTTAATGCGATACTCAAGGACAATGGGAGGTACATTGGAGAAGGAGGAAGCGCTGTCTATCCGCACCTCAACGATCCGGGCGAAAGCTTGAACGTGGATAGTTACTAATACGAGTTGAATCCCGACATACAACCAACCACTCGAAACCCCCAGCGATGATTACTCATGATTGAGAGACAGCTTGTCCAAATTCCATCCCATGTTCATTGGTGTTATGTGAATTATGGGACCCTATTCATGGGGTGTTAGCTCATCCGCTGCCTTCAACAGCCTTAGGTGACAGCACCTGTGAAGACTCCAGGGTAGGGCGAACAAACTCACCCACTTGGAGATGTGGGAAACGATAATTTTGATAAGGAAAAGTATCTATGGAAGCAGGATGAATTAAATAAAGCACATCAGGAGTCATAAGCAAATTGAATCCGCATATCATCCCAGCTGATACGCATGACATCAAAGGATAGGTTTGCTCTGACCGCTCGGTCCAGCATTATCCAGGAAGCACTATCAAATTTCTTTGAGCCCACATCAATAGCATTCGCAATCTACTTCGGATCATGAGCATAAGATAGTGCGATCGACTCCGCCTCTAGGACGGGCCCGGGCATCCGTGTAATTTAAGAAGGAGGGTGTACGAACCCGGATCTCAATGATGCGGTAGGTACCGGCGAGGGATGGCCGAAGCTCTTGGTAACCCCCAAGGAGGACAACTGTTGGAAATTAAAAGATTGAGCTATGAGACATCTTCCGCTAGTTGTTCACGAAATAAATTCTGATCCTAGATTACGATTTAAATCAGGAAGAGAAGGGTACGGAAAAGCACAATTATCGTACTTCATTGTGTTTTTCCACTAGATTCATCAGCTCCACATCCGATGCCAGGCAACAACGCCTGATTCCGGCTAGGGAAATAGAAGTGACTACTTTGGGGCTCGAACAATGCGGTGTCGAAAGAAGGGAAAGCCAGCAAAATGTAAGAAGTAAGATAGTACACGACTACTGAGACAGGGAATATATGAGATGCACCCAAAGCGAAAATCCAAAGGAAGTCTCCTGATGGCAATAAACAGGTCGTGTCATTGTGAAAGAGTCATGCTTGGAGGTATTGCATGAAGGTACTCCTCGATTTCCAAGTCAGGATGGTTCATCACATCTTCGCAGGACTAGCTGCCAGGCAAAGCTAACCAGCCTATTGAGAAGTAAGCACCGGCAATATTTCTTCTTGCAATCGGCCTCCATGTTTCCGCCTATATCGAAGACAGGGACATGGCTGTCTTTGACCGGAGTCTTCACTGCGCAGTATCAGCGAGGAAAGGCAACCATACAGCAATTTGCAGAATGACTTACCTTTTCCAACATCAGCTGGCCCACAGACCAGACAACCAAGCTCCTGAGACAATAGATCTCTGCTTCCCCCTTCTTCCCAATGTTCAAGCCTCAATACGCGTTTCGCAAGACTTGAACACATGTATCCCGGACGCCTTGACTCGTCAGCCCATCTTCTCCACCCGCATATTGACCTACCTCGTGGTGTTCTTCACATCCAGTGGCAACATGTATAGTGTACTACAGTAGTCGCCTTTATACCAGGGAATGCACGCTTTGTGCTATTTCTCCAGGTTCCACAGGGTGTCTCCTCCGGCTGCACTGAACAGTGGGATGTTGGCGTTCTGTTCGATTGTTTCAGCACGGGGTAAAGGGGACTGAAGCTCGATGCTCTGTTTCATTGTGAATTGAGTCAGGCTTTGGGTGAGCGCGGTCTTGGAGTTTAGGCCAGGCGGCACATATGGCACAATTGCGGAGTCGATTTGCTTAAGGAATCCTCAACCAGGACTGCAGGCTTGGTTAGAGGAAACTGCACGCAGCTGGTGCAACCGTAGATCGAGACATTCGGCGCGAAAGCGAACTCGGTGGTTGGGCGAGAGTGGCTTGAATCTGGGTAACATGGAAGGAAATAAGAGAAAAGAAGAAAAGCAGGTGAAGCTGTGTCCCTCATAAAAGTGAAGGTTAAACCTCTTGTTTGCGCGAGCAAACAAGCTGTATCTTACCGTATGCAATCGACCGTGATTGCATTTCTCTACAACAGCGGTCCACTGGTTGTTGGGGACAAGCGGATTATATCCTGAAACTCTCGAGCAATGATAAGGGTCAGAGATGGGAGAGCCAAGAGGCTTTGCTGGGTACTTGGCGTTGCTGATCAGAATGAAAGAAGGAAAGAGAGCAGAGATTTCTACTAACGTCCAAGGTCCGTGGAATTCATATCGTATGGGTGTCTCTTAATGGTGGGCGGGGGAAAAGATCCACGATCCCATCCCAATTTTCTCCAACAATGGGTTGTATCCTTGATGCTGAGGCATTCAACCACAGAGAATCTCAGATATGCGAGGAGGTTGGCCACCCAAAAAGGAGGGATCATTCTCAGCTATTCAACATGCGTCAGGCATCATCACCTTGGAGACTTATCCATAGCCAGTAATTTGTCTAAGATAAAGACCGACGTGCGAGATCGTGTCTGCTGTTTAAATTACGATCCTTAGTCCTGGATTTGGGCGCTCGCAGGCCAAGAGATACTTCAGAGTGACGAGAAACGCTTTCTCTTGGGTTCGAGACGAGGCGAGTAGGGCTGGGCAGGCAATGTGCCCACTGCAAAGTTGATGAAGAACAAGACATCTTGGGCTTTACTTGTCGCATGTTACATCATCTTACTAGCCAAGGCTCAAATCGTCTGTTCCTGTACGATCCTTTATCATCACCTCTGACGCGGTATTAGCCTGGGAGACGTAAGTTTATCAGTCTATGGGAAATTTTTCGCAGGGTCATCGCATACCCCAGTCACAGGATGGAATATTTTCAATGTTCTCAAATGTCTTGCGTGGGTCAAAGCACCCGCCAAGCTTAAAGTCACAAACTAAATATTTCATGACTACTCGGGTCGGTTAATCAGGCCAATGGCAGCCGTAAGTTGGGATATTCACTGTCTCAGATTGCCGCCAAGCTTGATGTTCCTTGCAGCCCAGGCGCCGCTCAAGCCAGCTAAAGTATGAGGCTCTTGGCCGGTAAGCTATCCGTTCTCAGCGCCTTTGTATAACCTTGGCAGGAGTCGACAAATAATGATCAATTTTCTGTGGCTGGTCATGGAGAATGAAGGATTTGAATATCCAGTCCAAAGAAAGCTGCATTACACTTGAATTCTACAGCATTTTCTCCACAGTAATCACGTGCCTTTTTCGCGGGGAGACTCGTGGTAAAGAACATATTGATTGCGAAAAAGAGCTTCCATAAGCAGGCATAGGTACTCACCATTCTTTCTACCCATGGCTCAGGATACAACTCCTTCTGCGTCAAAGCGTTCCCAAGTTAGCGGAGACGAACATCGCCTTGTGGAGGATAGAGAATAACAAAGTTCAACCGGCGCGTGCGCTAGACGAAAAAAGCACGAAAAATGGAGAGGTTCATTGGCCGGTCAAACGCCACCGAACTCTCCCCACTTCTCCGGATTGTTAGATGATGCAGCTTGGATCACGAATCCACGTGGGAAAGACCCTTCCGGGGCGCGCCCCGAGGTCAAGTCTGAACCTCATGGTCCGGGGCCCAGAAGGACGGTTCCAAGCTAGGGGAATATCGTGCGCGCACAGGCCTGTTTCAATTATCGTTGATGCAAGCGAGGAGCAAGATACATGCTTTGACCTCCAATCTCGCTTTCTCCACACTATACGGGAGCACTATACAGCGTTCAAGGTTCTGCCTCGACGACCTTGGAGTATGGGCTGGTACTTCGCTATATCATCTCCTCGTCCTTCTGGAGAGTCTACTGCTCTATAGCGAAAATCCCGGACTCTTCATCACCAGTCCCTACATCTTCCAGTACTCAATTGATCTTGCAGGATCTCAGCATCATGGTTCAAGCTGAACACACTGGATCCGTCTATACTATTACCGCTCCTCCTAATCCTGCACTTACACCGCCACCTGGAGTAAGTAGTCGCGCGAGCTTTACCATTCAAGAGCGCAGAATATCAGGATATCGATAGATTCTCAATGACTCTGTTCAAATCCACCAAACCTTACTGACTCGCATATTTATCCAGGTTATCCCCAACTTCGATAACCCTTATACTCTTCTGCCTTATGTAGAAATCACGATAGTAGGCGGTGTAATCCTATCGACGCTATTGGTAGCAGCGCGCATGTACGTCAAAGCCCGTGTCATGAAGGGATATCTCTGGGAGGATTATTCCATTTTCTTGGGATGGGTAAGCACAATAATTCTCCCACCCTAAAGTTCGAGATACCCCGACGTGTGTTCCCAAGTGTTCTCTGCCTGAAAGAAACATCGATCCGGCGGAGAATGGTATCAATTCTGTGGTTGTTGATGGCGCATGATGACCCGATACCTCAAGCAGAGATTCTCCAATTAATACGTCTTTGATACAGCACAGATCACGGAGCCAATGAATGTTCACTAACACGCGGTTTAGCTGTGTTACATACCATTTGTGGCTCTTGAATGGCGTGCAGGAGTGGTCGGCGCTGGAGCACATCAGTGGAACATCACCCACGATGTATTGAAAACAAATCTGCTGGTAAGCTCGGTTTTCTCTCTCCAGTCCACTGATCTTCACTGACCGATCAGCTCTCCAACTACAGTGACATGCTTTATTGCATCGCGATTGCATCCATCAAATTGTCCATCCTGCTCCTCATCACCCGGATCTTCCTCGCTGTCAAGCGAAACGCCTTGTATTGGGTGATGCAGGTTTTGATGTTTGTCAACACAGCCTTCTACGCCATCGCGGTCTTCCTTGCCATATTCGCTTGTCGCCCTCGACGCAAGATCTGGAGCCCTGAAATAGAAGGAAAGTGCCTGGATAGCAAATCTCTATACATAACATCGGCCACCTTCAACTCAGCCTCAGATCTGATCATGCTTTCTGTTCCATTGCACATCATTTGGAAACTCCAGATGAGCACAAAGCGCAAGATAGGCATATCGGCGATATTCGGCACGGGTCTCTTGTTCGTTCTGTCTTTACCCCTTGCAGCTGCGAGCTTTGCTGACTTTTGGCAGTGCAAGTACCTGTTGCATAGTACGAATTTATTTTCAGATCAAACTCATTGGGAGCAAAGACTTCTCCTACATCCACCAGCAGACCGGACTTCTGGGGTAAGTGTATTGAGCTTCAACCTCTTCTAGCATCTCTCGCTGACTACGTGTAAAGCTACGCCGAATTAGCTTGCGGTCTGATCTGTGGCTGCCTCCCTACCCTTCCTCTCTTCTGGCACCATCTCTCCGGGTCAAGGGGTAGCCGTGATGTCGCTCTCGCGACTTTGAACAAAACCACTCACAACAAGCAGACCAGCAGGGGCAATCACGAGTCATACGAACCTCATGAGCCGGTAAAGGGGAAGAATTGGGTGAAGTTGAACGATGGGTCGATTGCCCCGATGCCGAGGATTCATCCTGTGGAGAGGGAAGCGAGTGATGAGCTGGCTCTCAGTGAGGCTGTCATCGGTCTGAAATAGGATAGGCAGAGACAGAGACTATATCATCTTGGAAAGCGAGAGTAGTCTCCATCTTGGCTTTGCATAGATGTCGTTTTAGACATTAGGAGTGGGTACTCACGTTGTAGATAAGGATCCCCTGGAAACCCAGTGTTTATGGTATAATACAGTTGCGACGTCATCCACCCATATGCATCAATACCTTGTAGACCTAGCTTGATCAAGGTGTATACGTTCAGTTAGGATCCTGTGTCCGGATGAAGTACCCAAACCTTGTTGGACAGAACAGTAGGCCAACAAATGGAGGAATACCACAGCATGAGACCGGTGAACAGTTGATTGCTTGATAGTTCTATTCGGTGTCTCTCAGATGATGATGCAGTCTAGAAGCGATGGCGACCAAGTCCCGGAAATCAGGAGTCTGAAAATTCTCTCGAAAGCCATGTTCGCTTCCTGGCTGACAACTTTCTCGGCATGGATTAATCAGTCAGCCACATCGAGACGGTGCTTCGACGGAGCAGTCACCGAGGTCCTTTTGGCTTTGTGGATGAGCTGCCCGAGCGACATGTGATAACACGTGGCACCTGAGACCCTAGCAAACTTAATCATCTCGGGACTGCTTAACGCCATCCATTAGAATGTCGTAGCTTTTGAACCGTCAGGAGGATTTGGCACATATTGACCCCAACACACTGTGCATGTATTAAAATCGAGATCAGGTGGTCTCTTATGCCCATGATCACCAGGGACAGTGCCAGCGACAGGGTCAAGAGTGAGGAGCACCATCGACGTTAGAAGGTCGTACCCACCAGCCTGAGCTCACCAAGACGTCAGTAAGTGTTTTAGTGACGTTATTATGATTTCAATTATCTTGATGTCGACTGCTCACATGAAAGACATTCACCTCTTTCGAGTGGCTAAGAACAAGTCTTGACGAGTGTCAAGAACAGTCGAACAATTGATGTGAGTTGACTACATCCGGGCGAGCACGTCGAAATGACGGCATGATTGCTCTGCAAGCCACGGGTCTGATAAGAGGCATTGCTGTTGAGATAGAATGTATTTCTCTATAATACCTTGCTAGTTCTGCATAGTACATACTTGAGTCACGGAGCTTTGAAGATGATGGCAACTCCGAAGCGATCATTTGGGAGGGAAACTGTATGCCTACCAAAAAGTCAAGTGTAGTTATAAAAGCGTGTGTGTATCATCGAGGGGTGTAGATTTACCACCGAATAAAATCCAAAGGAAACAACAAGCAGAAAGCGAGAACAGCCGATACAATCACCCAAGAGTAACCACTATCTTCCCACCCGCCTGGTTTGAATCCATCAACCTATGCGCTTCCACAATCTGATCAATTCCCTCAAAGACCTTCCCAACTGGAATCTTCAGCTTTCCCTTCGACACCAGATCAATTAATTCATCCAGTGGCAGCGCAGCCACTGCCTCGATGTTACTGTGGTACGCCGTAAAATTCACCGCTGTCGGGATCGCAGCCATAGGATTGAAAGGCGGATCGTCGAAATCGAATTTATCGCAAACAGCACCCACCGCACATAGCGTACCCCCTTTAGAGACGCACTGCAAAGAATCGACCAATGTCGAAACGCCAACAACTTCAAGACATTTGCTGAATTTACCATCCCGTGTCGCTTCTTCTGCGATGCTGCCGTTGTCAATGAAGACTTGGTCCGCGCCGTACTCTGTTAGCAAAGCTTTTCTGGAAGGGTCGCGAGTCGTGGAAGCGACGAATGCGCCGTGGTGCTTAGCTATGGCGCTGGCGGCAAGCCCAATGGAAGTGGTGCCACCGCGGATGAGGAGACGGTCGTTCTTCTGCAAATGCAAACATGTGAAAAGACCGCCATATACTGTCTGCATCATTTCTGGAAGAGCACCGATGATTGACCAAGGAAGTGAGGGGCTGTTCTGGATAACTTGGACCTGCAAAAGTAAGCATCCCGAAGCTTGCAAGGGATTCCTGTGGTCTCAAGATTAAACGTACCTGATTTACAGGCACACAGGTATATTCGGCGTACCCGCCATCGAATGTTCGACCCATTCCGCCCATGGCTGTGGCAACGACAGCACCTAGGGGGAACTTGGCCTCATTACTTGGAGCAGCCGCCACACGGCCCACAGCCTCGATCCCGAGGATTCGTGGAAATTTCACAATTGATGGCGGTGAGAGACCCTTGCGGGTAAACATTTCCGAGCGGTTGAGGCCGAAGGCATGAACACGGATGAGAACTTGGTTTTCTTTCTGCGTAGATGTCAATAAGAGAACACCCAAAGAAGCTCAAGAGTGGACAGGTCGGGTGAGTAAAATAATAAGCTGAGTGCGATCTTACAGGGGTAGGAACAGGCCATTGTTCGATCTTGAATTTCTCGGGTCCGCCAGCTTCCCGGATAACGGCTGCAGCCATAGTCTTGGGAATATCCATGGAAAAAGTTATCGTAGGACGACGCAGGTTAAACTGAAGGGACTTTGTCTTTGGCGGTAAGGCTCCAGATGACAAGTACCACTAATCGAGTTTCGTACCGAAGATGCTGCATCTACCGACGAACAAGCAGTCTCTGTCAATGGTGCTGATGTTTCGGATGTTGCTCTGATAATCGTGCTGATATCTCGGATATGGAACTAGAATCAGACATCCACGTCAAGAAAGAGACCTACTGAAGAACACACCAACGTGTATGGTCAAATGGTCATCATCAATACACAATCGAAAGCTGACAGATGACCAAGAAAACAACCGACAGCTGTTATGATGATAGATCAAGTTTACTTGGTGCCCATCTTAACGCCGAGCTTCCCCGGAGTTAAGGCAATGTACCAGACTCTGGATGGCCAAAGATATACAACTCCATCAAGACTAATCATGCGATTCCGGCTGGGCATTCGCGACCTTTGAACAAAAATGGGATAACTATGATCATTCGGCTCCTTGGGTCTAGACACTCTGGAAGAGATTATAAGAAGCTACAGCGTCCCGATCAGTGACCCGCTTCTTCCCTAAATCAGAAGGTGCAGGCTTCCTGATAGTAGGGTTTTTCGGACTGATTCTCCCTTCTTATAAAGTTGTATTCATGTAACACGATGTGTTGAGGAAGCGGCTTTTAAGGCCAACCAACGCTCAGCCGAGTCTAGTGGTACGGCACTTTCCAAGATGGCTTAATCTATATGGACCTTTTAAGTAAGCACGGATTGTAAAAGAGGATCAACTCATGATGCAAACCAACACTTGGCTGAGTTTAGCAACAATGATGAGGATGAGATTACTGTGTTCGTACTTCCTGATTGGTCCTGATTCAATAAGTATCTTGGAGATGCGACTTGTCATCCATACTGATATCTGACTGAGTCTGGTAATACTAACACCGTTTTCACCTGATACTTCTCCCAATCATTTACGCTTTCGATAACGGTAGAGACGAAACGTACACATCTCTCATTACGGGTTAAAAACAAGCAGAATAATCTGGGGAGTGTTATTTGCGATTGCCCTATGACGGAGACGGTCTTGGCATATACGGCGGCCTATCCCATGCACTGCTATAGCACTTCGGCTCCAGGCGGTAATTAGCTAAGGACCAGCTGGAGCAGGCCCGGAATCCCCCATAGAGCGCTCCGCTGCCGGGAACTCGTGAGCGCGAAATCCGAAGTGCCGCCCTCCACCAATGCGTAGGATAGCATCTGGAAATTGTAGTGATTCTTGCAACAATTCAAAGACGTATTGTTTCCCGAGTGAGTTAATCATCAGGGAAGAGGAAGTGTACCAAAGAGCAAAAGCGGCATATGATGAAAGCCTAGCATTAAACAGAGTACATCGAACTTCGAGAGCAAACCTGGGAAGATATTCTTGACGTCTTCAACGAGCTAATCTAGTACCCGGCGGAGAGACAGTATGGGTTGGAGCACGGAATAGTCGTCCCAACCCAAATGAAATCGACGGACTTGACAGCGTATAACAGATGAGTGGGACAGATCTATGCCTCTGAGGCAATGGATACTTTCGGTGGTCTGCAGATCACTGAGAACAACTTACTACCAATTGGTATAGCCAAGGCTTTTTAGTCCAAGAGGGTGAAATGGCAAGGATAAGTAGTTGGTACCGGCGTGCAATGGTGAGTCTGGACCCAGAGACTCAAGAGTTCTGCTCCCCTTCTCCGAAAACCTCAACTCAAGCCATTGCTAGGAGCCAGAAGATGACGTCGGCCAAATCCAGCTCATAAAGTCATTTTTAGTGAGCGCCGTTTCCTGTCATGAGGATCAGTCAGGAGGGTAGATATTAAGCGCTAATGAAAGGGCACATATCCGGGTGCTTCCACCATTAAACGCCCACCGCCAAGCTAAAAACATCCCCATGGATTCTTGAAACATCGGGATCTAGGACCGAACCAAGATGGTGGGCGTTCTGCCGCTGTCAAGAAGTCGGGAACATCGTCCAGATCCACAACGCTTCGCAAGGTTCATGCCCAATACTCACGGTGACCGAGGATTTCCTCGGAGCTAAAAGTGTATTAGCCTGTGGAGAACGTTGCTCTATTTACTAGTCCATTACTGGTTACAGATCAGGTTTTTGATGGGTGTACAAAGCCGTATGAGCAGCTTTTTGAAGTGAAATCGCTTTCCGCTACTACTCCAGCATCCATATCTATCGTATAAGCTTTGCGTACGATTAAGGGAATTAAGAGGAATTAACTTCCCACGAGAAGATTTTTTGTTGACCGAGAGATACACTGACGCACAAGAAATGCGAGCAAATGCGCAAGTTCCGGTGTTAAGTTCCGTTCGTCAAGTCTCCTGTCCAGCTAACATATAAACCAACAATTCCTCCTCATCATCAAAGGCAAACTTCACGTTCGCGATCATCTTCCTTCCTCTATCAGCAAAGACTACCATCATGTATTCCAAGACCTTCATCCTGGCTGCTGCAGCCTTCACTCCTCTTGCCTCGTGCCAGGGCACGAGCGACTCCAGCAGCTTGTCTTCAGCAGCAAGCTCTGCCTCGTCGGTGTCCTCATCAGTCTCGTCTGTGGCCTCCTCCCTGTCCAGCTCATCCGCAGCTTCGAGCTCTTCGTCGGTCCTCTCACAGTCCTCTTCAGTGTCCTCTCTGCCATTAGGCGCAGTACCGGCGCCGTCCGTCAGCAGCCTTTCTTCGGCGGCAAGCTCTGCATCGTCGGTGTCCTCATCAGTCTCTTCTGTGGCCTCGTCCCTGTCCAGCTCCTCTGCAGCGTCGAGCTCCTCGTCAGTCCTCTCTTCGCTCTCGTCCGTCATCTCGGATGCTTCTTCATCGGCCTCTTCGCTCTCAAGCTCGGCACCAGCGTCGACAACCAGCATTACGGTACCACTCGTTACGCCCACCGGTCCCGTCAGCACGTTCTCAGGCAGCGTGATTTCGGAGTCCTCAACCGCCACCGAGACATTCGGTATCGCCCCTCCCCCTAGCGAGTCTTCTGAAAGCACTAGCACTACAACAACAACTACGTTCTTGAGCACCCTCACTACCGCTTCCACCACAACAACAACCTTCGACTCGTCCCCTTCAGCTTCCTCAGTCCCCACGACTTTCTCGACCTCCACTGTTTCTAGCGTCGCTCCCACAGAAACCCCGACAAGCTGCACCCCTAGTAGCGTCGTCTGCAACGACTCCCGCAGCTTCAGTCTCTGCGTGCCCTCATCTGATGGCAGCGGCACATCCCTCGTCAACTTCGGTCCTGTAGCTCCAGGTCAGTAATTTCCTACCCTCCCCTTTCTTCCTTCCCTTCCCCAATCAGTCCTCCATTCTCTAAGCCTTTTGGTCTTCCCGCATCGCTCCGATACTGATACCATTAATCTACAGGCACCTACTGCGACACAGCCACCAACACCATCCGCGCCGACAACGAGGGTGATTGCTCCCCTGACGGAACACTCCAATGCAGCGCAGATGGCTCAACCTTCATGATTTGCTCCAACGGTGGTCTCATCAACTTCGGCTCCGTGGCCCCTGGCACTAAGTGCGAGAACGGCGCTATTGTGTTCGCTTAGGCGGCGCAATGAGAAGGTAGCAGCGCGCTCGTAGGGAAGGTAAATTGCTTGGAAAGCGGCGAGCACTGCAAGTCTAATGGTGATGGACATTGGCGATGGGACTGGTCAAAGTGTATGTGACTGGCGGAAAGGGCGGCGGAAGGCGACAAAATTGGATTTAGTTTTGGGACAGACTGTTAAGCTTTTTGATTTGGTGGCGCGGGAGCCTTGTCGTTGGAGAATTTAGCTCAACGGCGAGACTAGTAATAGAGGGAGAATACAATGCGAGGATTGCTCTTATTAGACTTTTGGGATCTCCGCTTTGGACCGTAGAATCTTGCGCTTTTGGAGACTGTGGTTGCTGCGAGGATCTCCCAGATTTTCTGTCATCGCTCGGTGATGGAGCAGAGGCAGAAATGCAGACACCGACGGGATGATGACTAGTAACATGGATTGGTGTAGAGATCGTGACATTCACATACTGTGCTAAACACTGTTTATTGCGGAAGACCGCGCGTTCACCAGGAGTCTCTCCCCTTAGCTTCAACCAAATGTTGAGCTTCTACACCTCTATCGCTTTACAGCGCTCGTTTCATCAAGAGCAGCTTCACATTAACTGTGCCTCCAGTAATCCTCGGACTTGCTACTGTGCGTCCCACATCCTCCCCAGCGATTCGCCCTCAAAGCACATCCACACCACCTCTGGACTGGCACTATCCGGAAACATCAGCCTCTAGGATATAAACCACAGTAGCCGGCTTAGATGCGTAAGCTTCCATGTTACCAAGAAATCCAATGTTATCGATAGCGGGAGAGCTTGACCTCGTAGGATGGTTGGGCTTTAAATAAAGACAAGATTGCCTCGATGCCACTTGGATTAACTTCACGCCCGTTTGGCGACCACTCAGACAGTGAACTGGCGCACTGGGTCACGCTTTAGCGTCGTTGCGGCGGACAGGGTAATAACAAGATGCAATGAATGGAAAAAAAGAAGGCAGAAAACAGGCCAAGGCACGAGCCAGAGAACAGGCAGCGCGGCATAGTCCTGATCCTGACACGCCATGGTTGGCTAACCGACTACATACCCACCAACCCCATGGCATTATTCTCGAAGCTTAGGCAGCTCGCCGTATCATCCCCAAAATCCATTGTTCTCCCCCACCGGGTCACTCCCAGATTTCATGCAACTAATAGGCTCGTCATGAGCGCCCGGCAATAGGCCAGTGTAACAGCAACGGATCCTCTCGTCGTCAAAGTCCAGCAACAGGCGCGTCGCGGCTATTCCGACTTTCTGGGCGCCGCTAAGCGTGTGATCGGCGAAGGTATGGTTTTCCGTATGAGAGAACCTTCATCGAATGCTCATTGAAAATAGGTATCCGAAGACTTACACAGTATTAGTACGGATGCCGCTTGTATGTTCTAGAGGGGCGGTCATCAAGATATCCCTGGCTCTGTGACCATTGCTTCTCATGACTTATATTAGAGGGTGAAGAGCGGTAACATGTGCAAATGAAGGCAGGGTACTCATAGTCTTGGTACGAGCGATTTGGAAGATTCTTTCCAGTCTAATAAATTGAGGGTATTTTGTCATAATGAAAGCTTGGAGGTTGATGAATGACAAGTATTCAATATCATGGATTTGCGTACCTTTGTGGTTGTGGCGATGGCCTTCGATGCATTGGTAATGCCGTCGTACTGGAGCTAGAAAATTTGGACCCTAGAGTCAAAGTGTGGTAGCTCTGGACCGAAATGAATGCACTTGAATTTTCTTGAAATAATGATGCCGAATAATAAATTCAGCCCCTTGTCTTACATTGTTGTCACCTGTTGTTCAACATTCGTAGGTCAGAGTGTCAACCTCGTTAATACAATAGACCGATTAGACTCAAAGCGAGCATCGATCAATGAATGCTTTGAACACTGGTACAATCATGGAACGACTGCCAATAAAGGTTTACGTAGTCTTTACAACCAGCTTCCACCGGGATACAAATACCAGGCGAGGAAGAAGAACAATGATGAGGCTTTTGGGGCCTTGGACACCGTCTATACTGCATGTGTTGGTACTGTATGTGATCTTCCGATAGCCGAAGGTCCATCTTCTGTAGTCACTACTTGCTGTCTTCGTTCAAACTCAGCCTCTCTAGCGGCCAATGCCTGCAAATGCTTGGACGAACCCCTAGAGGCTCTGGAAACATCTTCTTCTAGCATTAAAAGCAGACTCCGTAACAGCCATTGTAGATGTATTCAACAAGTACCGTGAACATCCAGTAACACCCTTCACACCTAGATTGGAAGTCAGGATAAGATAGCGGTGTGACTGGAAGAGGACAGTCCATCTTCTCGATACAGGTGACCATAACCGCAGTTCAAGTCGACGTGCACTATTTTTGATCACTCCTTCAGACAATCCTCCTTCATTTTTCCATCGGCAAACCGCGTTGCTGTTTCTCCCATTCAGCATACCATCTAGGAATTTCAGAGTCGTAGCATGGGAGCTGGATATTGCTATGTTCCATTTCAGCCTCGAGGCCATAGAACCGTAAATATCTATGATGTTCCCCTTCTGTTGCGTCAATCCGATCCTGAATGATCGCCGGACGTTGCGATATCGGAATCTTGTACAGCTCCATGAGAGTCAATCGCTCCAATCTTGGCCCTGCAAATTCATGCCAAAAATCGCTGTGGGACGAGTGGCTCCCGGAGCTGGCGTACTTGTGTTTGAGTACAAGGGAGGTAAATGACGATGCTATGGGACTGTAGTGTCCAAGCCGCGGACTATCGATGTTATCGGTGTTCTCAGGTTTGAGCCGGAAACATGTGTATTCAATGACCGAGTCGGGGGTGGCTGAGCAATCAACGCCGGTAACGTCTAGTGGAATTATCCTAACAATACTTGATATTAGCATCGTCAACTGGGAAGAGCACAAAAATATAAGCTAAGATACAACCAGCGAGCGCTGGGAAATACCCAAACTTTACCTGTCAAAGTAAGGTGGATGGTCTGTGTGTCGAATTACAGGGAGGCGCAGGACATGTCATATCGGGATGATGCCAGCAATAGAAGGAAGTACTTAAGATTAACTGACCATGTGTGTCTGTCTCCGACTCTCCGATCGTCTAGCATTGACCTGTGAGAAACCTCATCCTCGGGCCAGAGAAGATCTTGAGATTTCCATCCACGCTTGTTATATTTCATCAGTAGCTTGCCAAAATAGTCACTGATTCGGATAAGAAGATAAGTCTTGTGATAAATAAAACTGGGCGTCGGGTATATAGCATAAGCTTTGTTCCATGATATCACGTTGACCACGAGCGTTGTATAGAACCCACTTAGAATAGAATAGAGTGGCTGTTTTTCGTCCATACCAGCTGTATTTGAGCTTCTGTTGAGTCCTCTCGTTGTTTGGTGAAGGTTCGGACCTGTATTCGAGCTATCAGCAAAGCTGACATGTCTGCAGTAGACGGCTGTAGTCGCTCGTACCTTCAACATCCCATTCATGGCAACATACATTTCGTCATCGTTGTCAGATTCGCGGGAGAATGAATAGCCCTACAACAGATTCCGGAGTCAACATTAGTAGCAATGGTCAAGCGTAGCTTTGTGCGACTTGTCTTGGATTTAGACCGCCCGAGAGCGAAGAAAGAGTCAAAATTCTACCCACTTCCACACTGCATATGTAATCCTCCATCTGCTTAGCATCTGATCCGTCCTCCACGAAGATATCGAGATCAGAATGGCTCCAGGTAACACCCTCGAAAAATTGCACGGCAAAGCTACCCGATATCAGGGCGTTATAAATTCCCATCTGGCTCCTGAATCTCTGCGGATCCCGCACGAATCTCCTCAAGCGCTTGTTAATGTTCCATCGTGTTGGGAGCACAGAACGATACAGGGAAGAGAGCTGTCTACATGTCCTCGTCAAGCTTATAAGATCAGCAATCGGAACCATCTGGCAAAGACAGTCCCGAACTGGGTATAAACTCAAAACATTGACAAGACTTGGTCTCAAAGGACTTTCGGAGCTGACCGTGATATTGTTTCGCTTTCTTTTGCCTTGCCGCGAAATCATCTTGGCCCTTGGAACATCCCATGCACTGGTGGAGGGTGGCACTTTCTTCAGGATCTCGTCATCATCAGTCCAGAGCGAAGAACCTGCGAATGTGCACTCAAAGACTTTGATTTCGTCATTTTGCTGCTAAGACAGTTTGGTTCTAGCTGCGGCTACCGGGACGCCAATCCGGCTTGGCGCTGGGACACTGAGCTCTCCGCCTTCAAGAACCTATCGTAATAAGTATCCTCCAAGTGTGATGATGAATCTAGTACACTACCATCAAGCGCCATCTAGCACACGGTTCTTTGAAACCGATTTAGCCAGGATGTGCTTTGCCAAACGTTGTGTTCGTGAATAAATTCTCATCAATGGAACCGGCAACTAAGCTCAGTTGAATTAGAGTTGCCAGAATTTATCTCTTTGCTATCGCCATGTGTAGGATAAGCATGGATGAGCTCTAATCCACACTCATATGAAAATCACTCCTTCTACCTAACGGACCTCAATAAGTATATCTGAACGATTTCAACCCTTCAATGACCCGCTGCCCTTTGTCCGCTTGTCTATTGGCTTTCAGGAAGTATCCACTTAGCACGAGCACGCAGACGATGACAAGAGCTTCACATCTACATAGTCACCTCCGTCAGCGAAAACTTTCATCTCGGTATGCCTCCCAGATAGGACAAGAAAGACTTGAGTCTTGGAACTTACGCAATCGCCCCACAAATACCCGGAATATATCTCGGCGCATCCTGCGACCTGAAGATCGTGCCCCCACTGATGCCCCCCATGCTACCGAAACCTACAAAGAGAGCACTGCAAAAGGCGCGTTTCCACTGCCCGCGGACGTTGTTCGCTAGGTACGCGAGCGCAGTCGGGATATTGGCATTTGAACTCGCCGTGACGAGAAAGACTCCAAAGTACCTTACACCGTTAGAGGCAGCCCAACCCATGATTGCTAAACCTATGATGGCAACAAGAGAATTGACGATAAGGATGATGCCACGGACGTGGAAGCGGTCGCCCAAATAGGCGGTGAGGTATATGATGATTACCGCGAAACCAAACTAGACGTGAAGATGTCAGTGGTCTTGAAGCGCTCTTGACATGATCTCGCACGGGCAGATTGGAAAGATGGCTTGGGCTAGGAGGAGATTGGCTAATATTCATACGCACCGGGGGAGCAGTCAGGCACTGCGAGGCCGCAACACTGAACCCCATTCCGTTCTTCAAGAGGATAGGTAGGAAAATTGTAAGACAGGTGGGGACAGTAACAATGAAACTGTACTAGTCAGCGCTTGCCAAAGCTAATGACAGTGATTGGGAAGGTACAAATCCATCAAGGCCAAGATCCAGAGCTTGAAGTCGAGAGCAGGTCGCAGGAAACGAGCCAGCGTGAACGGCTCAAGTGATGCATCATCCCGATCTTTGTTAATTCGTCGAATTATAAAATCGCGCTCGTTCTGGGAGAGGAATCTCCATGATCGATCGGCCTTCTCAGGAAAGTCTACCAAGGTGAAATAGGCGATGCTAGCGACTACGCAGGTGATCTTCGCAGAGGTTGGGTGTCATTTTCTTTGCATCAGACCACACCAAGTGGAAGAAACTTACAAGGCCTTCTATGATGAATATCCACCGCCAGCCAGCTTTGCCGGAAAGACCGTCCATCTGCATCAAGCCATAGGCCAAGATACCTGAAAAAGCATTCGCGAAACAGCCGATGATAATGAAACCCGAGAAACGCTTGCCGACGTCGTCTAGTCTGGTCAGTATGACGAAGCAGTGATGACAAGGTCTACTTACAACGAGAATACCAGGTCGACAGTAGGTACGCAATACTCGGGAAAATGCCGGCTTCGAACATCCCAAGGACCACTCGAAGGCCAATCATATCGGTCCATTCTTTAACGAAGCCAAATCCCTGAACATGGTGAGTGCGGGCAAGATTGTTGAGTTTGACGAGCTTACTATGATCGTCACGCCCCAGAGGAACGTTATTGCCGGTACGAAGATTCGCGGACCCAGCTTACGGACCAAGATCGCTGCAAGAGGTTGAAACAGCACATAAGTGGCATAGAAAACAAGGACAATGGTCGACTGCACTCTATGGTAAGTATCCAGGAAGCGACCTCGTGTGGAGACCTACGTAGCGAAAATTGCCATCCAACGAGAGCGCATCGGTCATGCTAAACCCAGTATACAAGTCAGAAGACCAATCAATCATAACAAAGCATCTGAGGTATCGCTGAAGAGACGAACCCTGCTATCGAGGCGCTCCCAAGATTCCCACGATCAACAATCGAAAAACAATAGAGTACCCCACATGTTGTCACAAGCCTTCGGTCAACGCGATGAATGATGGACCGCTGCTCTGCATATGAATAGACAGGATCGTCGTCGATGTCCACACTCGACCCATCTTCCTCGCTGGATCTCTCTTTACTTCCTACGCTGCCATCACTGGCTTTCTCGTCGGCGTACATTGGTAAGGACTCTTGAGCTCTTCTCACTCAAGTCTTGGATTCCCCCAAGGCATTTGTATGTCGGGGTCCCTGGGTTGGGTTCTGCAATTAAACATGTCCCGCGCGCCATCCGTTAGGTTTCACTACTAACAAGTATGTCTGGAGGTAGTCAAGACTAGGTCAATAGCGAACACCTGGTTCGTAGATACTAGCCCCGAGCGGTAAAGTGGGGGAGACGTTCCCTGTCTAACCCGGATCATCTCTTGGAGTTGGGGTGCCAATCAGCGACAGGGGAGGCGCGCCAATTACAATTAGGTGGAGGTTGGCGCATGTCTTGGTTCCACCCACCACTTGGATCGTGATCTGCTGCACTGCCAATCGAAGGAATGGAAAACCTGGAAAAAACGAATGCGCCCACTCGCGGAGTATGAATTGATTTGCACACACATCCGCACAACTCAAAAACTCTCCAAAATTGCGAAAAAATCGAAAATTAATTTTACAGCGAAACAATACGGGTTATGACTTGTTATTGAACAAGTAAATGAATTCTATATCAAGGATTTACTCTTTGTCATTTGATATCTTCATTCGCAGAAATGTAATATCGAGAAGTTTGTGAAGGCAAACAGGATTTCGATGTTCTTTTGATGTGCACTTTATTTCTTACCCCGCGAGGCCCACTACTGCACATAGGGCTAGAGCTCATTATCTGCCAAGAGTACCAAACATCCTGCTTCGATCTACTCCGTATATCCAATCAAATGGAAGCCCTGCGTCGGTGGGGCTGCCCCGTATCACTCACAGCGATTGCCGAATGGTGCTTAACACCATAGATGACCGGAGGTGAATTTCAGCACTGCATCTCAAGCTTGCTCAGGGTGCCTCTATACGACTATGGCTTTCCATTGCGGGTAATATTACTTCTCACCACTGTCAAAGCTTCACAACTGTTCGTGATACGCTGAATAGTCAAGGCATGTCAAGGCAGGGCGGACGAGCATGATACCGTGCGTGGAATCCATACGCAGTTTGATTTTTGGACCAGCTTGTCTAATTATCTTCAATTCTCGTTTCCATTCTAGTATCCAAAATTACTCAGAGTAGTTCAAAACCCTCAGACTATTCAAAACACATCATGCAAGCATGCACAGATCACAACAAGACCATATATCACCTACTTTTCTGCCACAACCACATACTCTTCCTCCTTCGCACTCCTCCCATCAACTCCATCCCCCAACTCCACGTAATACTCACTCCCCAACCTCTCCGGCGCCTCGCACATATCCTGCCCCTCCATCATCCAATGACACCTCCACCAGCAAAACCCCCTAAAAACCATAACCACCCACGCTTCCCTCACCACCTCCTTCTCTACCTCCCACCCCCTCTCCCGCCGCATCTCCTCAAAAATAAGGTCAGTCTCGAGATAATCCCAATACAAATGCATGCCCTCCGCAATATAATCCCTCAACCCATAATTATCCCTCGCGGTCCCCTCACGCATCCGGTTCCAGGCCTGATGCCACCAATTCACCGCGTTCTTGAGATGCGCAGCCATCAAATCGCGGTAGAAATGCCCGCGTGCCGCGTACCGCGTCTCGAGAGCTTCCAAGTACTGGCTGCAGTGCTCCCACGCGTCGTGGCACGCGTCGAGGAACTCCAACGAGCGGTTATTGATCTGGCTGTTCGCGAGCACCTCGTCTTCCCACTCCGGCCACGCGCGCATCAGCTGCAGGTACTGGTCCTGCACCCAGGACAGCATGGGTGGCGGAGGCGTCTCGAGCGAGGCGAGGTGTTCCGCGAGCCGGTGCCGGAAGACGACGAAGCCTTCTTTGTGCGTTAGCAGGCCGACGGTGTATTGCGCGGGTATGGGCACGCGGACGATGGTGCTGTTGCGCTGGCGGAACATCGGGGCCGCGAGGGGGATGATGTCTGAGAAGCCGAAGAGACAGGTTGGGGCGAAGGAGGGGTGGCGGTTGTCTCGGATCTTTTTGGTCGCGGTGCCGGTTGGGTCGAGGCTGGTCATGGTGGTGTAGACGTCGGCGGTGGTGCCGATGCGGTAGTTGGGGAGATGGAGGGGGTGGTAGCCGGGGAGGATGCCGAAGAAGAGCGCGTCGACGAGGGGCGAGGGGATGTAGACTGTGTTGGACTCTTGGGAGATGGTTGAGGGGTCGGGGATGATTTCGAAGCTGATGGAGAGATGTGAGGGGTCGAATTGGGTTGGGGGTCCTTCTACTTTGCAGGGACGTAGAATGTATCCGTTGCCCTCCGCGAGGAAGACGCCATGCTCAGGCCGGAAGATGGTCCATTTCATGCCATGTCGAATGGCTTGAGTAGCTAGCTCGGTGGTGGTGGAGGCCTTGAAGGACGGCTTATGTTGTTCGATCGTCTTGCTGCTGGTATTGAGAGCCATCCTCTGGGTTATGGAACGCTTTGTCATTGGTTTGCTGTGGAAATTCGTGGAAAGATAAGTATGCTAGAGAGTAGCTGCCTGAGTAAGAGAGAAAGAGTTTGAGAAAATGGAGGGGACTCGAGCTTTTTATGCTCACAGACAGCTGATGTGACGCACTCGCTGCAGCCATGGAGATTCACTAGCTGGTAGGTGGAACAGTTACACAACGTTACACCCCCCGCCTAGCTCTTCGACGACTCACATCGGTTTATGGAGACTGTGAATCATCTTTAGATTTTCTCCACCTTCATCGAAGGTTTCTATTAATGACAGAGATGTCCTTGAGAAATCCAGAGACGCGAACATCGCGCGAAAGAATTTGGCTTTACGACGTTCTCAAGTGCCTGGACATAAACAATACGGGGATGATCCAAATTACCTCACGACTGTTTTCCTCGGCCGCGTCAATCCTCAATCACAGAATCCAATTCATCAACCCGATCACGCTGACGAACATTAATCCACCAATAGTACCATGGGTGGCATCCCCAGTGAAGGCAGTCACATTCGAAGGCGTCGCAGTACCGTAAATGTTCCCCGTATGATTCGCGGCACCCGAATCCTCGCCTACGAGACCAAGACCTACAGTTACACAAGCAATTCCCGAGAAAGTGAGCATATCTAGTTCATCGACATCAGGACCTAAGTAGCTCAACTTAGCAAGTCCACCACTACTACGTGCCGAATCAAAACTCCTTGCCCATCGTAATACTTCCCACAGCTCGATTGCGCTTGAAAGAGATTACTTAGCCTACCTTAGCGCTCGGCAGGACTACAGTACTGTTCTTCGTATCTCGCCGCGTCGACGGTGTAGGCTGGAATAGAGCAGATGCATGTCCAATTCGTGGCGGAGCAGCGCCTTGCTGTGATGGCGATGGCCAGACTGTTGAAGTAGGAATAGTTCATTGATTATATCGATGATAATACTAAGTGTACAGGATTTGGAGTTGAGATTTTCACCAGGCTTTTTGCAATCCTAACTCTAAATGAACTAACTGCAACATCTTTTCTCGAATCGGGTTCGAATAAAATCTACTGACGAAAATGAATTTATCACTCAAAATTGATGTGAATTTCATTTTACGCTGTAAAACATTTCAATACTCAGTGTAGTGATTTAAAATCGAAGAAATTCAACATGCTATGACAACAATACAACGTCTTTGAGTTTAACTCATGCTCAACATCTGAATAAAGCAACGAAACTTGATAAAAATCAAAGCTTTGATAAGCTCGTCGACAGACATGTTTTGAATAAAAATGTAATGTAAACGAATTCGATTAATTTTGATTTCGTTTCGAATGTAATGATAAACGATATCGACGTGCTTGATGCGATCATGATGAATTGAATTTTCGACGAAAATTTTGACATTTTGATTATCGATATGTATTTGTAAAATAACGTATTTGTCACGTTGATGATGAATGTGTAAATCGACGAACAAATTTCGAAATCACGTGATTTTTTTAATAATCGTCGAAATGATTATATATTTTGCAACGCATGTGAAAGTGATCACGATAAATTGAAATTTTGACATTCAACTTATTGATTTTTCATTGAAAATGAAAACGTAAACGTCAATTGATTTTTTAATGATCAAATCGTCATCGTAATTGACGTCACAATAATTTTGTGAATCAAAATTTTTTTTTTCGTAAACAATGTTTAAACGATCAATGATATTGAAATAATCGAAAATATCGTTTGCGACGTTCATGTGAATTTTGTTTGAATTTTGAACGAAACGATTGACGATGAAAATGACGTTAAAAACATTTGATTTGATTTCGATCATGACAAACATGACGAAATCAATTTTGATTTGATACAACTTTGTGTCGAATTCAAAAATTTGATTTTCGTTAAAAATCGAAACGAAATTCGTTCGCATTGAAATATGTATTGATTTGATTTCATTTCGATCAAATTTGATGACGATGCGTTTGATATAAATTTTTTGATTGAGTCGAATTTTTTTGCGATCACGATTTCTGATGACGATCATGTTTAAATAAAAATTAATTGATTTCATATCAATCATTTCGAAAACAACGAACAATTTTTTTGATTTTGTTAATCATGACGATGAAAAAAATAATGATTTTGATATCGTCAATTCAGAAAATGAATATGAAATTTTTGAAATTTTCGTCGTTGCAAAAATGCTGTGATCGACGTGTAAATAATGCAAATTCAGTTTTTCAAAAAAATCTGTTAAACGTTCGTATCATAAACGAAAAAATTGTTTAAAATCGTATAGAATTTTGTGAAATTTGCAAATTCTTTTTCGTTATAATTTTCGAAATATTTAACGTATATTTCTGTATCGATGAAATCATACATGAAAATCTGTAAAAACATATGTAGAAAATTAAATCGTTTGAATGCGTCAAAACGAATTTCGATTTTAACATTCGATATGATAAAATAACGATGTTAATTTGATGTTAATTTGTCAAATGTTGAATTCGATGCACGTTCGTCACATTATTTTTCGTTTTTTTTCAATTTCGTTTCGAAACGATTAATTGATTTTTTTTTGAACGTTTTGCGCGATGTAAATATGTCGTTGAATGACGTTGAATTGATTTGTCGTCGAAACAAAAAAATAAACGCGAAACGTCGCGAAATAAATTTCGTCAACGAAATAAATTCGTCGAAATTTTGAAAACATTCATATGATTATGTTTTGAAATAAACAATTTGAACATGTTAATAAAATCGTCGTTACAATTTTTAATGCATTGATATTTTCGAATATGCGAAAATCGATGTGTACATTGCATGCGACAAAACGTGAATACAATGAATGTTTTGAAAAATGATCAATTCATACAATTCGTCAAAAATAATTTCGACGAACATTAATAAACAAACAATTGAAAATTCGATTTCGCGTATCGACAATTTGAAAATTTTTGCAACATCAAATTGATATCACGAAACGAACAATTTGATCAAATTGATAAAATTTTTGTCATCACGATTAACACGTCGACGTTATCGCATATAAAACAATTGATTCGTACAATGCATTCAACGAAATATGCATGTATTAAATTTTTTGAAAAACAAATATTTTGTACGAATTTTACAAATAATTTCGCGTGTCATTAATAAACAATTGAAATTTTGTTGACGAATTTGTAAATGTTCGAATTTTTTGACAATTTGTTGTTTATTTATATCATTGCATGACATTTTACATTATCATTCATTGTTCAATAAAATTTGACGACAATTTTTGAAAATGTTTTTGACACGATTCAATTTTTCATGCGACGTAAATTTTGACTGTAAATAACGCAAAATGACAACGAAACGAATGACAAAAAAAAAAAAAAATCATTGACGACAATTTGAAAATGAATTGTAACGAATTCGATGACAATTTTTTGATCGATCATATAAACAATAAAATTCACGATTTAATCATTTCGCAAAACAAATTTTGTTGTTTTTGAATTAATTTCGTGAAAAACATCGACGATATTTTGAACATTTTGAAATTCATCGTCGTCGACATAGTATTAAATGCGATCGTGAAAATTTCAACTCGATCATTTACAACGATATTGAAAACGATGATAATGATATCGAAATTGCAATATGTCGTCGAATTTTCATTCGAACGTTTCATTTGCGATAACGAATTTCGAAAAATCGTTGTGTTGTTTTTTTAATGAATCGTTGAAATTTTTTTTTAACAATCAAAAATGAAAAATTGAATGAATGTGCATGTCATCGAACAATTTTAATTCGTAAACAATATTTCGTTTTTTGACAACAAAATATGAATTTAATTTTTTGTCATTCAATTTGTCAAATGAACGAATTGTTTTGATGTGACGACGATTTAATCATACATAATTTTTTATTTCAAAATTGATCGACAAGCGAAATTTGTTGATTCGAATCGTCATTTTTTGTTTAACATTGACGACGTTGATTTTTGTTCATTCGATAATACGATTCATTTTTTCGACGATAAATTCGTTTTGCTTGATTAATAAACGTTTTTTAATGATTTCGTAATCATTCAAATTCGAATTAAAAATCATTCGAAAATGATAACTTTTATTAATGAAAAACGAAATAAAATTTGTGATTACGAAAACGTCATTGTTGTCAACGAATTTCATGATATCAATTCAATCAATTCAATCGTTTTGACGATAATTGCAATACAAACGTAAACGAATTTCAATGTTTTGATTAATTCGTTCGATTTGATCATCGATTTGAAATTGAAACGTCGTAAACAATTTACATTTGATTTTTAAACGTTTGCAAAAAAATTTTTCAAACGCGATTCACAAATTGATCATTTCGATTCGAAACGATTGAAAAAAATAAATCATGCGTGCGAAATACGTAATGAAACAATATTTTGACGCAAATTTCGATTGTCAATTCGTCATTATCGATCACGCAAAAAACATAATGTCGTTTTTTGATTAATCGATCGATAATAATGCAAATAACGTTGTTTTTTTTGAATTCAAATAATTCGATTATGAAATTTATCGAAATATTTATTCATCGTTGATTAAATATTGACAATGATGTTAACAATTCATGACGATTATCGTGTGAAAATTTAAATCGTTGACATTTGTGACAATTACGAATGTAACGTTTGATAAATAATCGCATATTAAATCAATAATAATAACGTTTAATGAATTTTTTCAATGCGATTCATGTTCGAATTTGAAAAAATTGAACGTAAATCGAAACAAGATTTAAATCAAATTGATTTCAATCATTTCTGAATTCGCAAACGATTTGAATTTTTGATTTTTTTTTGAAAAAATAAACAATTTTTTCATTGATTTATAGATTTTCGAATATCGTTAATTTTTTTTTTTCTCGTTTTTGAAAAAAAATAAATCATCGTCGTTTCGATTAAAAATTTTTGAACAAATTTTGACATTTTTTTTTTTTTGAATTGTCAATTTTGTTCATTTTTTTGATTTGAATAATTTGACGATTTCATCAATTACAAAATTCGTTTTTCTGATTGATTTTTTTTCGTTCGTAATTTTTTGATATTCATTTTTTTGTTCAAAGACGACATCGAAAAAAAGATAACAAAATCGACAATTCGAAAAAAAACATTATTTTTTTTATCGAAAAAAATTTATCGAATTTTCGTTCGTCGATTTCGAAAAACGAAATTGTCAAAATTCGATTTTTTCAAAACGTTTTTTAAATTTTTGATTTCGTTTGAAATTTTGAAAAAAATAATCGATCGTTGAAAATAATTTTATTTTGAACGAAATAATAACGTTTTTTTTGTTCGTGAAATTTTTGCGATTCATGTTTCGAATTTCAAAACTTTCGAAATTTTCGATTCAAATTTGATCGTAAACATCGCGAATTATTTCAATCATGAAATTTAAACGATTTGATTTATAAATTTTCGTTTTTGAAAAAAACGTCGTTTCGATCGAAACATTTTTGCAAATTTATTTTTTCGTTGATGATTTGTTCATCGATCAAAATTTGACGATAATTAATGCAATTTTCATTTTTTCGATTGATTTGCATAATTCGTTCGTACAAATCGTTTTGAACGTCAATCGAACATAATTGCAATCGAAAAAACGACAACAAAATTTGTTTTTTATAAAATTTTCGTTCGTCGTTATCGACAAAACGAAATTCAAACATTCGAATCAAAACGTTCGTTTTAACATTTTTGATTTCGAATTGATATTGAATTTTGATGTTGTAATCGATCAAAATTTCGATTCAACGTATTTGACGAAAAATGAATTTTTTGTTTGTCATGAAAATTTTCAAATTTTTATGATCGATGTAAATTTCGACGAATTCGTTGATGTTTTCAAATTCGAATTTTCAATGTTTCAAACATCGAATAATAATTAAAAATTTTTTGTCGTATATTTCGTAATTGCATTCGACGAAAATCATTTTTTTATTGAAAAAAACAATCGAATGAAAAATTTTTTCGTCGTCGTATTGTAATAAAATTTCATTTAAACATCAATTCGAAAAATCGATTTTTAAAATAATTTTACGATTGCGATCGTAATGTCGAAAAATTGAAATTTCGATTATTTGTTTTTTCAAAATTTCGAACGTTTCGTTGACAAAATCGATTCATTCGAAATCAATTTTTTTTTTCATTCGAATCAAAAATTTGACGAATTTGAAAAATGTTTTGATGAAACGACGATAAAAATTGCAAAAATTTACAAAAATTTGCATTTTTTTAATGCAAATTGAACGAATTCAATTGACGATATTTTGAATTTTTTTGAAATTCATTCGTAAATTTTTGTCGATAATATGACGTTCAAAAATGAAATTTTCGTTTTAAAAAATTCGCATTTTTGATATCAATTTGAAATTCGATTTTTTTTAATTTTTGAAATATTTGAATGAAATGTCGTTCGTGTTTTTTTCGAATTTTATTGTAAATAAAAATATCATTCAAATATATTTGACAAAAATGATTAATGTATTCGAACAACAAATCGTTCATGTAATGTTGTCAATTCGTCGAATCATTGATCAATTCGAAAAACAATACATGATATTTGTAAATGTTTAACGAACATATAAAAATAATCAAATTTTCGTTTTGTGAATTCATTCGAAATTTATTGAAAATCGATATGATGTTCAATTTGAACAAAAATTTGCAATCGATAATTTTAACAAAATTTTTTCAATTAATGAAATAAAATAATTATTGCGTTTGATTATGACGTTCAATTTTCGATAATTCACACAAAACGAAATTGTTCGTTCGATTTGACAACGAATAAAATGAACGAAACGTAAAATGTTTTTGTTTGAATTGATAAATTTTTTTGAAAATTTTCGTGAAAATATTTTTGAAAAATTTCGAATTTTTTAAACGATAAAAAATAAATTCGATTTCGAAACAATTGAATCGATTTTTCAATCAATTCGATTTTGTGATCGTAAAATTTATGAAAAAATAATTTATCGATTTTTTTGAAATTGAATACGTTTTCGAATCGTTTAAAAAAATCAAAAATTTTTCGTTTCAATTTTTCAACGATTGTTTTCATAATTTTAAAAATTTTTTTGAAATCGATATCGAAATCGAATTTTATTTTGATTAAATTTTCTTTGACGTTGTCAATAATTTCATTTAATTTTTTCATGATTAACGAAAACGTTTTGATTTTTTTTTTTTTTTTTTTTTGATTTTGTCAAAAATTGAAAAACATCGACGTCGATAAAAAAACATTTAAAAAAAATATCGAAATTTAAATTTTTCGTCGTTTTTTCATTGTCGAAAATCGAAATTTTAAATCGTCGATTAAATCGTCGAACAAATTTTTGATTAAATTCGATTTTCGAATAAAAATTTCACGAATGTAAATTGTTGAAAATTTCGTATGATTTTAATTCGTCGTTTTTTTTTTCGAAAATTTGACAAAAAAATATTTTTTATCAATTTTTCAATGACATATCGAAAATTAAATTCAATATGATTTTCGAAAAAAATTTTTTTTTTTCGAAATTTTCGACGATAAAAAATGATTTAATTTTGAACGTTTTCGACGATGAACGTTTTTGAAAAATTCGTATATTTTTGAAAATTTATCGATATCGAAAATTTTTCGAACGATAATGTGAAAAAAAAAATAAATATTTTTTGAAAATGTCGTTCGTTTTTAAAAAACGTTTTCAAATTTTTGAACGTTTCGAAATGAAAACAACGATCGAATTTAAAAATAATTTTATCGATTTTCATGTTCAAAATGATTTCGTGAACGTTCATTCAAAATTTATTCAAAATCAAAAATGAATTTATTTTCGATTATGAACATGAAAATAAATAATTTTTGAATGATTTTGCACGATAAATGTAAAATAAATGACATGAATAATAAATTTAATCAAACGATCGTCAAATTCGTTGACGAATTTCGATCGTGAAAAAATCACAAAAATTATTTGAAATTTTCACAAATTAATTGCGCAATTTTTTCATCAATGAAAACAAATTCAATAACATTTGTATTCATTAATGTTTGCAAATTATGTTCGTATTTATCGAAAATTAATGTACATTTAATTATTAAAAAATTGTTTTGAAATTTATTGAACGTGTTGAATGTTTTGACATTGTTGAAATAAACAACATTTTTCGCGATTTTGAAAAATTTAAACGTTTTTCGATTCATGTTCGAATGAAAATTTCGTCGTTAATTTCGCTAAAATAATCGTTCGTGATAAATTGATTTATTTCGAATCGAATTCTTGAACAAAAAATCGATTATTTGTTGATTTTCAAAACGTTTTTTTTTTTACGTAATATTTTTGAATGTAAAAAACAATCGATTTGATTTTGAACAATTTTTTGATCAAATGATTCGACGTTTCGCATTTGTAACAATTTTTATCGATTTTTTTTTTAATTTGAAAATTTTTAAGCGCGATCAATTTCGAAACGAAAAATTTTTAAAAATTGACGAAATGAAAAACACGAATAGAAAATTTGACGTTGATTTTTTGAAATTGATTGATCAATTCGAATGAAATATTTCAAATTTAACGATTTTCGAAACGATAATTTTTCAAATTGTGAATTTTTGATTTATTTTTTCAATCAATTTTTTCAATTTTGACATCGTTGAATTTTCGTTATTGCAACGATAATTCGTGAAAAACAAACGTTAATTTTTCGCGAAATTCATCGATCAAAATTTGTTAAAAATAATTGAGTAATTGACTAAATAAAAATACGAATTTCGAAAAAAATTTCGAAAAACGTTGATTGATGTTCATTTTGAAATTTTTGAATTTATTTCGCACGATACGATCGATGTTTTTTTCGACAAAAATTGTAATCAATAAAATAAACATTTCGTCGATCGTTTTGAAAAACAAAAAATCATATTTGCGTCGAACAAAAACATGATCGCGAACGATTTCATTCAATCATAATGACACGATCAAAATTTTCATTTGATTCGTTGAATAATGATCATTGTTAATAATGAATTTGTCACGAATCAATTGTTTTCAAATTTCATATAATAATTTCGAAATGTTTTGTGAAAATTTGAAAAAATTCGAAATTTTAACATTACGTTTTTTATTTTTTGTAACGTTTGTATTTGAAAATGAAACGAAAACGATAATATCGATTTTTTTCAAATTGATTTGAAAAATGACGTTTTCGATCGTGAATTGAAAATTTTCGATAAAAAAATCGTTGTTTTTAAATTTAAAATCGATTTGTTGATTTCGAATGATTTGAATCGTATTGACAAATTTATTGTAATTATCGACATGTTCGTTTCATTGAACAATGCAAATTACGTCGATATTTTTATCGACGCGTAATTTTCGAAAACTTTAAAAATTGATGTCGAATTATAACGAATTCAATTGATCAACACGTGTTCAATACAGATGTTGAAAAATTCTCACAATCGTTTTTTTTTTATCGAAAATTGATGAACGTCTTCGAAATGACAGCAGAAAATGTCGAATTCAAAAACAAAACAATTTAAATCAGATAGCTTTTGTCCTGACTTAAAAATGACAGTACGATCGATCTGAGTAATGCGTTTGCGTTTCATGAATGCGAATATGTTGAATGACATGATTGCTTGTAAAAAAAGAAATTTGATTTGCAAAAAAAAAAATCGAAGCCGAAAAACGTCTGCAATAAGAAATAGAAAAAATCACTATTTGATCATTATCAGTTGCGAAAAACAACGAGTGATATGTAGTGTGTTGCTTAAAAATGTGATAAACAAAATGAATAATTGATGTTTGATTCGTGATGTTTCGTTATTGATATTGATTTTGATGAAATCGAACGTCGTTTACACAATTTGTCGTTTTCGTTCAATGATCGAGAATAATGTCAACTCGTCGTTTCGATTTGTAACGTACGATTTCGTCGTCGTTTTGCTAAAGTATCGAAATGATTTTTTCGAAAGTTCACATTCGAAATCGCTGTTTTCTAAAAATGATTTGCGTAAAATAAAATTTCGATGTTTTTATTCGAATCGTTTGAGCTTTTAATTTCACGTGAACAAAACTTTTTCGTTTTCGTTGCATTTAGAATTTGATTGTTGACGTTTTAAATTTTCGCGTTTGATTGAAATTTTGTTTATTGAATAAATTGTCGTATTTCGAACAATTTGAAAAAAATTAAAATGATTTAAAAAAATGTGAAATGTCATGCATTGATTGAATTAATACATAATTACACGAAAATTTCTAAGTAAAAAACAAATACATGAAAATTTGTAAAAACATATGTAAAAAATTAAATCGCTTGAATGCGTCAAGACGAATTTCGATTTTAACATTCGATGTGATAAAATAACGATGTTAACACGATGTTAATTTGTCAAATGTTGAATTCGATGCACGTTCGTCACATATTGTTGAAAGCAACGAAATTTTCAAAATTGATGAAATTTTGAATCTCGATAAAATCAATTAGCAATGAAACTGAATTGACAACGCATGAATCATTTTTCGAAAAAACGCTCGACGAGAATAGAATTTTTTCGATACAATTCAAAAAAACGACGAAATCGTCGAACGAGTGTTTTCAATTTGTCAGTAATTTTGTCATAACAACGTTAAATATTTTTGTCGTACTGTTTGATATAAACGAATAAACAAATAAATTCATAGAAAAATCAATTTGCTTGACTTGACGATCTGAACGCATGATGATAAATTTATGAAAAATGACTGAAAATATGTTTTGTGAAATTTCTGATGCGAACTTGATTTTGCGAGAAATGATCGACTTATTTTTGAAAATGATAATTTTCGAAACAATAACGTCTGAAATTGTGTTTGAAATAATAAAACATTTTTTTTGTTCAAATGCAATGATTTCGCTAAAAATCGTGTATTGCTTGAAAATTGCGACATCGTAAAAATCGACGTTTTTGATTTTGCGTATTTCGTTGTCGTTAAAAAATGAAATTCATACACGATAAATCGTGTCGTCGTCGTATTCAATGAAAATGCTTTTGTCATCGCGAAATTCGAAATGATTTTTGTGTTTGAAATTTTTGACAACGTACGCGATGATTTCAAATGAATGCAAATTAGAAAAATTTGAAACAATATCGATAAATTTTTCAATAAAATTCATATCGTCAAAAAAATCGAAAAACGACGTTTTTGATATATGTCATGATCAAAATGACGTTTGATCACAGAAAGTCAAATATGTCGTCATCAAATAACGTCGTTTGAATCATGATTGTAATCGTACGTTGATGAATTTCAACGATTTCATTTACGTTTTGAACGTCGATAAGAACGAATTCGAATAAAATGTTTTTGAAAATCAAAAATGCATCGAATTTGATGTTGCGAAATTCGAAATCATAATCAATTTTGTTTTTGATCGTATAAACATCAATCTTTCGACATCAATCACAGATGAACGTGATGTAACACGTTTTTTGCTCGTAATCGAATATTGAAATAAATACAAAATCAATATGTATGATGTGAAAAAATTCTGAAATTCGTTTGATGTTTTCATTTCGATTGAATTTTCGTTTAATTTTGATTTGTTTGCATACATCGCAATGATTATTCGAAACGTTGTCAACGTAATTGATTTGCAAAAATTTGAAATATATTCGAAAAACAAAATAATTAGAATGTTTCAGTCGTTTATGTCATGTAAATAACGAAATAAGCAAAACAGTGATCAAAACAGTCATTTGACTGTTTTGCAACATAATTGCATAAAAGTCATTTTCGCTCAAAAACGTTCAGACAACAAAAACATCACGATTTCTAAACACGTGATCGAATGTGTTTCAGTGAATATTTTGTTTTTCGAAAGCAAATATCGAAAAAAATTGACGAACGAATCGAACATGTAATACATCGATAAAGTGAAAATTTCAATGATTTTTTCATTTGATAAAACGATAAAAAGTTGTATCATGTTCAAATCTGAAATCGAAAAACGAGCTTTGTCGACGACTAAAACGATAAATTCGTGAAAACGAAATGATTGAATAAAATGCTTGTTTTTGCAAACGTGAATATTTGTTCTCGAATCAACGTATCACAACATGTTGTTGATCGTTCGAGCAATCGATAAAACACGTTTTCAATTGACGATCGATTGTGATTGTCAACTCGTTTCGTTTTTAACGTAATCGAACATGTTTTTATCTAATCAACTTTTGTATGCAATGCTGAAATTTTGTCAAAAACATCGTTTGAAATCATGATAAATTTGATTTGTTTCAACGCATTTAGAAAAAAACATCACGATGATTTCACATATTTGAAAAATTTTGACGTGAAAATGAACGTTTGATCATCATGAATACGTGTTCGCTTGTTTGACGATTTCGAAATCTGTGTGATCATGACGACGAGTTTAAAAAATTGAACGATTTTTGCATAGTGACGAAATTCGAAACAAAACTTACTGACATTCGTATTGAATTCGATTCAATTGTTGCGTTGTTGTTGAACGAAAAAAAAAATGAACGTGTTTCATTTTGACGAACAAAATGTTTTGACAAATGACGAATATAATAATGAAAATTTCAACATTCATAATGATGAAATCATTCTGAATAAATTTCACGATAACGACGAACGATTCAACGTCATTCGATTCTGAATTGAAACTTATAAATGTAAAAATGATATTCATGACGAAAACGAACGTTTTTTTTGAATTGAAATGCAATAGCGATTCAACGTTTCAAGAAAATTTTCTGATTCAAAATAGTGAAGCGATGTGAAACATACACGAAATTAAATAAAAATTATGTGTTTTGATGATTTCAAAATCATGACGATTCTGAACGATTTTCAAGTCAAACGTTTTGACGACGACATGTTCGTTCGTATAGTTTTTCGTTTCGATTTCAACTGTCATGAAATTTTTGATAAAACGAATTCGTATGAATTTCGTGATAATTCATTCAACATTTAGAAACTGAAAATGATTTTTGATTTCAAGTTTTCAAAAATAATAATTCTCGAAACGATACAATGATTTGATGTAAATCAAAAATTTGATCGAATGATTTTTCATTTTGATTTGAATACGTCTATTAAAAAATGAACGTGAATATGAAATGATTATCGTGTCTGTTTCGTTTCATGCATTTTTTTATTGTCAGAACTTATAAACAATTGTGTAGCGACAACGAAAGCAAATACGTCAACTGTTTGATTTTTTCGAAATGACGATCGTATGATTTATTTCGAAACAAACAGTGAAATAAAATAGACAAAAAAATGTATTGATATGTGTATCGAGAATAAATTGAAAATAAAATAACGAACAATGAAAAATTCAGAAAATGTGTGATAACGAAAAAAAAATAACGAAATCAACTATTTGCTTTGTAAAAAACGAATCAATGACACGATTTTCGAATTCAGAATTTCGTTCAAATTTTCATTTATGCGATACGAGAAAATCAACAAACGATCAAACGTTTGAACGAACAAAATAGACGAATGTTCAAACATTCGAATCAAACGTAATCTAGCAATAAACTAATAGAAAGAATGAAATTTAATGTAAAAACATAATTTTCAGCAATGAAATTTCATCGAAAATAACGTCGATTCGAATATGAAAATTCGATTTGAAAAATTTAACGCAAATAACGCATTCAATTTAATAAAAAATGTGCGCAAATGTTCAAAATTTGCGTGTGAAATTCGAATCGAAATTCTGAATGACGATTGATGTTGATAATCGTTTGAACAATGATTCAAACATAAAACATCATGATGAGATGTTTTGACGACACGTAAATAAAACAAAATGTTGTAATGATTCGAATATCGCAATAAATCATGATATCGATCAAATGAATGTTTTGCGCACGATATTGAAATGATAAAAAAAATGTAAATCGTTGTTTCGACGACGAGAATCATCGAAACTCGTTGAAAAATTAGAAAACGATATGTATACGCGAATTAACTCATGTAATAAAGACAACAAAATAATGAATCAATAAAAAACAATAAATTCAACGTTGAGAGTCGAAAAACTCGTTTAATTCATTTTTTCAAAAAATGTATTCGATTTCGTAAAAATTGCGCACGACGATGCAGAAATCATTGAAAAAATGAAAACGACGAAACGAATAGTGTTTGACTGATAAAAAGCGAATTGTTCGAATTCATAATTTGTTAAAATAGAAATAATTCATTGACTATATCGATGATAATATTAAGTGTACAGGATTTGAAGTTGAGATTTTCATCAGATTTTTTGCAATTTTAATTCTAGATGAATTAATTGCAACACAGATCGAATTGTTACATTTAGAATGTTTTTTACATCTGTGAAATGAAAAGAAAAATGCGAAGAAAAGAACGAGACTCGAAAATCACAAAATGACAAATTGAAAAATTCAATATGCGAAATTTCATCGACAGAGTCGCAAAGTTGCATCGCAAAATTTCGAAACAATGTTCGCAATAGTGCACTGCACTAAGTAGTGCAACCCGTGCACTACTGTAGTTCTCGCGATTTTTCTAGTGCAGTTTTCGAAAAATTTGCACTGGTGCAGTGCAGTTTTGAGGCAAATTGCACTAGTGCACTGAACAATATATGTACTATGTCAATATTCCTGCGGATATTCAAGATTTTTGAGGTTGAATCTCGACATAACCCTGACATAACCCTGACATCTTTAGGGTTGCTGCTAGGGTTGACTCATGTAGTGCGCACTGGTGCAGTGCAGTTCTGGCCGAAATTGCACTATTTTTTTTCAAAAACGTCTTAGTGCAGTGCAGTTTTGGGCCAAAAACAGCACTAGTGCACTATTGCGAACATTGCGCAAGGGTGAAAACATTGCCCGCGTAGGATCCATTTCTATATCTACGTTCTCGGTTTTCAATTTTCTTTGCTGGAGTATAGGATAGGTTATGGCAAGAATATATACGAAGTAGCTCTGGGCGAGCGCAATTCTGGGCTTCACTACTTTCCGTAGCAGTGAGGAACTCGTTTGATTTCCAGATGAAATTTCGGTCGGTAGAATTCTGTTCTAGTCAATAGAGTGACAGGGTTATACAACTCTGCTGGGAGAAAGTCAATAAAAGAATCGTTGACGTAGTAGAAGGAGAGAATTTCAGGTACAGCGCATTGAGGAAAATCGTTGATGGTAACAGAGTTGGCACCAATGGCCATGACGTACCTGGTGCTGCGCAGCGCTTGGTTCTCTCATGCAGGTCACTGCAGAGCTGCTTTAGCGATCCCAGTTCGGTGCTCGTATACGGAGTACGATCATCCGACTCCCCACTTCTCCTGAGAGGCTGCAGATTAGATTTACGAGATTACGACATCTCTCTTCTGGGATACCCTAAAAGCCCATATTCACATTCAGTCTCTCGTT
Organism: Physcia stellaris; assembly: GCA_018902385.1. Lineage (NCBI taxonomy): Eukaryota > Fungi > Ascomycota > Lecanoromycetes > Caliciales > Physciaceae > Physcia > Physcia stellaris. Next base: position 123,321 of record JABSSW010000034.1, on the reverse strand, counting down.
CGTAACCCGAGAACACCAGTCAGACAATTCAAACCCCTCAAAGTTTTCTCTTCCATTATGCAGCGCCTCCAGATTGCTCTCCTGGGTTTACTTGCGGCCGTCCGAACAAAGTGCGTCACGATTTTCGATTTCCGCCCATGTGCTGTAAAGTGTAACTTCGTCCCTTACTACATCGTCTTCTCACTGCTCCTAGCAAAACTGCATCAGCCGTGCCGCAGCTGAGACAGGAGGCGACAAAACCGATCCCAACTTCGTCTGCAAATCGTCCACCTTCCTATCCTCCGCAGAATCATGCCAAACGCAGAACTGCAGCCCGTCGGACCTGACCCGTAGGTGACCTCTTAATCGCCATTGTCAATTTCCCACTTCCTTTGGTACAAGAAGCTGAGTATCGACGTGTATACAGGAATCTTCACGCTCGGTCTTCAGCTTTGCGTGCCCGTTGGCGGGACAGCTGATAACGGCCTCTTCAACCTCTCCGCTTGCGCCGTAAGTTCCCATCTCTGCGACGAGCGACTATGTCGGGCGTAACGTAGCTGATGCGTGAACAGCAACCTGGTCTCGCGACAGCTAAAGCCCAAAGCGGCTGCTCCGATACCGATTGGAAGTGTATTTGCTCGAACCCGGCTTTCACCGTCGGCGCAGCGGAGTATGAAGAGCAGCATTGTAGTTTTGCTGACAGACAAGGTAATTGAAGCTTTGCGATCTCCCTTTCTACCTGTAGATCCTAAGATATGTTTATATTCTAAGCAAAATCCCCACCCGGAAGTTTTCCTACTTGGTCATGTCAGTCACTAAGTCTGTCGCAGCGATCTATAATTTCACCAGCGCCACATGCGCTGCTGTCGGTGTTCAGCTTCCCTCTCCGATGTCGAATTCTTCAAATTTGACAACGTCGACGACGGGAAATTTCACGCCGTCTTCCACGGGGCCGACTTTCACGGGCGACTCGTTTCCCCGGTACGTTAGTAGTCCCTTGATACACTATGTGCTTGGGATGATGGGATGGTTATTGTGGATGAGATATGTGGAATTGTAGAACGGACTGGCAGCAAACGGTACCCGAAGCCAAGATCGTCACAGCTCAATCCCCCATGTTTGTAATTGGCATCGACACTGCTGATGCTACGATATGCGTTAGTAATTGCCAGGAAGTCAGGTTTCAGTGAAATAAGGGGCACATGAGCCTGAGCATATCATCAGTAAATGAGTGTGATCTATGTTATCATAAGCAATGCATATGAAATTTCTAAGTCTATGAGCACCATCCCCCCTGTCAAATTCCGACCGAATTCTCCATCAGGTGTCCGCTGCAAGAAGGAAAGACATAAGCCATCTCAGTGACTCCTAAAAACTCCCAAAAATCCCACAACTAGTCCTGGGGCAGACGAAGGTGCATGTCAATGTACCGTCAGAGCACAACCTGCCAATAGCTTCTCAATCATACTCGCTCCATAGCAGACCCAATCCAAGCAATCGCTGGTGCACATCTCCACGGGCATGGCATTGAGAACTCGAGGTGCTTCGCGTTGCTGACGGAGTTGGAGCCTATTTGTTGTACTGGTATAGGTTCAACCTGCTATTGCCTCCGCACTTCTCCGCACTATTCCCACTGCACGGCGAATCGCATTCAGCAGCCGGGGCCGGGACGCCGCCAGGTGCAATCGTATTACCGCAATAGCACTCACGGAAGTACTCAACACCGAAATAAGCATACGCTTGGCAGGTGGCACTGCAAATTTCAACCGTCATGCCATTGTTCTCAGTCGAAGTAGCGGCAAGGGTGCGGCTGTTGGGGTTGTCGGTGTAGCAACCCTTGGCGGTATAGGCCAGGTTAGGAGGTACGCTGGATTTCCGATACACGTCGAGACGATTGCCAGCGCCGCAGGTTTCATTCTTGTTGCCTGGACAAGGGAAGCTGCAATCACCCACGGGGCCTGGACACTTCCGGCATTGAGGGCATCGCCGCAGTAGCATTCGCGGCCGTACTCGACGCCGAATCGGGCGAAGGCTACGCAGGCGGCTGCGCACTTCTCGACGGTTAGGGTGTCGTCGAAATATTGGCTGCCGGTCAAGGCGCGCTGGTTTGTGGCCTCGGTGTAGCATCCTGAGTAGTTATAGCCAGCTAGGGGAGTAGCGGCTCGGGGTTCCAGGGATTGCAATGGTGTTGCGTTAGCAGGGTATGCGGAAAGGAGAACGCCAATGGCGCCAAGGATCGTGCTCTTCATGTTGACGGAAAAGGACGTAGAGACTCGTGGTTTTCAGTGATCGATTGAGAGGATTGCCGAGGTGTGTATTCTGATAAGTTTCTGGATGTTATGAACTTATGAGAGGTATACGGAGCCGTGGTCTGGTCCTTTATACTCTGGCTCGTATTTCCGCACGTCCTTGAAAAAGGAAGTATGGCTGGGAGAACACTGAAGAGAAGGTACAGTAATCCTGGTAGAAGATACCCAGAGTCCGTGCCCTGCCACTTCGTATTTTGCGTGACTGCGTCGCCTCTACCAAGAGCACCCCTGTCACGCAACCCGATTCACAGGAATCCTCCGAACTAATGGTGGCTGATGTCAGATCCCCCGATCTCTTTGCATCACCGTCACCATCACCATCACCATCACCAATCACTAATCACCATCACCATCACCTAGGCGCTACGACCATCGCCGTTCTTCCAGCCGGCATAGTGGTGTTTCAGATCTCGCACGGACGTAGTATTAAGTCTCGTGGCGGAGTATTCTCATGCACTGTGCTTCTGAGCTGGTCAAGTTATCACACAGAGACAATCTAAGCTAGATCATTTCAGATCTTCATTTTCAAGAAGCGCTCGAGGATTTGTCACCAATTGACACTCACCGTGAACAAGACGATCTGGGCAGGTCAGATGTTTTGATGCTTGAAAACTGATGGCCACCAAGCAACGAACCCATTGACATATATGACCAGAAAAACATATGGAGCTTTGAGCAGGCGAAAGTGTGTGGCTGGGGTAATTTGAACCCTATTATCGGTTGTTTGGGCTGACACCTTCCCAGTTTCTCTTCTCACTTCGTCGTCTGCGTATTTGCGAAGGCTCGTACGTTGACCAATCTATCTCCAAGCTTCATTGGCTATTGTTCCTGGAGAGCTATCTCCGAGCCTTGATCGACGAGTGGTTTGTCGCATAGACTGAGGGCAATCGAACCTTCATAATGTCACTCACTTCCTGGGTCTTTTGCTGCGGAGGCGAAACCGCCATGACAGTTTGCGATTGCCGGCTCGTGGGTAACATTTTCTATAATTGGTGATATTGCATAGCGATGAAGCGAACGAGCATTAGCGTGGTTTAGTATTAATTGCTCGCAGGGAAAAATGGGTTCCTGGGAATTCATGAGATAACTTTGCAGATCCCAACTTTCTCATCATGGGAATACGATGTCAGAACTCTGCAATCCTCCTCGAGGACGCCCATCCAGAATCCTGATTATTGAACGGTATTTGGAGGCTGAAAACCAAGCACGAGAGCTCCTCCTATTGCTATTCAGAGCTAAGAGTATTACGCAGCATGACCGCTTATAGTGATTGGGTGGCAATGGTGATATCGAAAGTACCCTGGGCCAAAGTCGTGGGAAGCTTTCTTGGAACCACATCCGCTCTGGAGGTGCAGGGAGCGCTATGGTAGCCTCCTCGTATTTACCCGGGAAGTTCCAGCGGAGCTATCAAGATTCGAACTGAGCTCCACTTCAAGGGTTTTTCGGCGTAGGTTTGCATCTGCCTGGTCACTTATCCGCCGATAACTCCGGCTTTGACATGGTATATTAGGCTAAGTCTGCATTCTGCATCTCCGCCGTTTCGACTTTCACTTCCGATGGTAAGGCTGCATAGCTTTGACGTGGGTTTGTCGGCTCGAGCGCGTGGAACCAGTGGAGGTAAAGCTATCTGGAGAGTAAGCGAGAGCACATGAAAGAAAGTATCAAAAGTGTAGTAGCACCGTAGTAATAGAAAACATCCGAGATACCCTATGCCCTTTGCTGAGCGGAAGGTCAGCATGCAAAGCAGTAGAAATTCGAGATTGATATGCTCGCCGGGAATATGTTTGGCCTACAGCCGCCGGATCTGGATACCCGATTAGACTTGCAGATTTGCTGTATCGCCAAGCGCAAGAGAGATGTCCAGGAAAATCCCTCGTCGCAATCCCAGCTCTTCCATCACCATCGAGCCAGCGATTATCGAGCCTTGAGACCCCACTCATCCCAGTGACTATATCCCGCACGTTTCATGCTTGGCCTCAGCAATCTATACCAGTGCAGCATCTAGCATGAGCATTGGAGTAAGACGAGGGCCCGCCAGCTTCCCCTTACATCGTGCATTCCATTTTCCAAGTCTCGTCTTGTTTGTCTACGTAAGTAAATTTGTCGGCAATGGTGGAGAAGCTCGCGGTTTTCCTGGTGGCCATAGAAAAAAAGTCAGGTCTACAGTAGTGACCGCGCAATTAAGCTTACGACGGTGGTTGTATGATATTGATTGTACTTTGGTGGTTAACCGTGGGAGCTCAGCTAGTGCTACATGAGAACAGGAGAGCAGTAAGATCATTCATTTCTATTGTGATCATCAGCGAACACACTCACTAGACAAAACACATCGCACCACGCTTCAAAAGCTCCGTCCCTTGTCAGAAACCCTTCAAGATTCCGTCTTCTTCTCTCCGCCACCGAATAGCCCACCGACGTAGCCACTCACACCTTTGGCACCGTCCGCCGCGGTGCCTCCTGCCGATTGCGCACCACCAACCAGCCCTTCGCCAGCTCCTTTTGCGTTTTTGGCCACTGGGTCTGTGATCGAAGATGCTGCGCCACCGTATGTGCCTTGTTCATCTTTTCCACCTCGCTCCGCACGGTTTACGCCTTCCTTGGATGCAGCATTTCCGACCGGAGCGAGCAGTCCCTCCTTTCCGATCTGCCCTGAAACAAGGTTGTTCACGCCGTCTTGAAGATTGTCGACTTGCGAGATGCCGGTGACTTTGGTCTTGTCAAGTGTGTCTAAGGACTCATGTTAGCGAGGTCGCAGATTGAGCGATTGTTCGGCATGAAACAGGGAGGATGAAGCCAGTGGTCATACCCTTGGTAGCATAAGAGGCCTTGTTGTCTGTGCCAAACCAGGCGAGGTACTTGTCCTCTATCCAGGGCATCCACTGCTCATACTGATTGTTATAAGCGTCTTGGACCCATTCGCTGTAGGTTTGCTTGCTCTTTTGGTCTTCGGGCAAGCTTTCGTAGAAGGCTTTCTTCTGGTCTTCTGAAGGTTGCGGCATGGCTGTTGGGTATATTGTTCGCGCACACAGGCAATAAATCTTTCTGGCTATGAGATTGTAGTACAAGATCAGATGGTGAACTTTCCTGCTCGAGAATCAACATCTGAAACATCCTGACCGAATGTCATGCATGATGACGACAGGCGCCATGACGGACGATTCCCCGGTGTTTGGAGGACTTGGCATTAGTTCGGCCCGACAAGTTTCCGACCAATCTTGGCTCTGGCTCTTGGCCCGGACCCACTCGTACTCGTACTCGTATCCGTTCGTATCCGTACCAAGTAGGGATACTGTAATACTGTGATTACAAAGCAGGCGGTGACTGAGTTCTCGCGCTTGTGATTCAAATCCAGCATCCGTCACATCGTAGTGTGAAACCGACTTCAGCCCAGAAGCTGTCACTTCATCATCCGGAGTCCGGACATCCATTCGAGCTATGCCGGGGACAACGGGAAACCGGGGCTGCTGGACATGTAAAAGTATGCTGACGAGGGCTGACAAGAGCTCTGGTGACTGAAGAACTCGATAGATCGAAAGATCCGGTGTGACTTGGGACGCCCAGCGTGCGAGGTCTGTGTATCGACTAAGAGGAAATGCCTTGGCTATGAGCTGCGACTTTCGTGGCCCAGAGGGAATGATCGTCGAAGAGCTATCGTCCAATCCCCAGCTGCTCCCCAGCGCAGTAGATCACCACTTGCACGCGCGGTACCCAACTTTCTCAATACTACTTTCTGGGACCTTACTCTGCACCATGAGGTACTGAGTAGTGGAGAGCTTCAAAGCCATATTGGATCTTGGACTCAGCCTCCAACAGTCTCCAGGCCCATGAGCACCACTTGGAGTACTCTCGCTGGCGAGCATCAGAAACTGCTGTCGTACTATGAGACCACGGCGTCGCGGATGATCACTACCATCGATGATGACTCAAACGGATTTCGGCACGTGCTCATCAGAATGGCTTTCTCTGACCCTTCCGACTCTTCTGTCGCCGTGATCCAAGCCATTCTTGCCTTTTCAGCCTGCCAGCTGTACGGAGGGGATGCAGCCTCAGTGCACAATGCTGCCGCAGTCAAGGCACTTTCTAAGTCGATAGAGGCCTCTTGGACACTAAAGGATCGTCTTTGTCAGCTCGCAGCGAGCATGCTGCTGGTTACATTCGGAGTATTTCACTTTAGAAAATCTACTGTAGGCCACATATCTTTTTCCGATCTGAATAATGAGTGATTCTCGATTCAGGAGGGAAATATTCCCGACGAGTGAATATACATGTTGGCCGATTAGCTTTTCTTTCTAGATTGATGCTGGGATAGCAATCTTGCTGTAAAGCATGTTCTCTATCCGAAAATCGAAATAGACACTCCTCAGGGTCAATTAAGTTTCTTTGGCTATCTTCATCAAATGATGCTGATACGCATAGAGCTAGTGGACCACGCATTTCTGCGGAGCAAAACGTCTGGCACGAACAATCGCTTCCGAATCTAGGAACCAGGATCGGAATTCCGCTACGAGTTTTCTCATGGATTGGGTATACGCACATAACGTTTTGTCGAACTTCTCGCTTCGATTCTGGCCGCAGAAGTCGTACGCCCAGAAGCGCTGCGAGGAAGATCCGTATCTTTCAGCGCCCTCATCTGAAATGGCAGTAAGTTATCGAATTTCAGCCGAGGATACCCTACTGAGTTTTGACGCGATATTGATAGATCATTGGATCTTCAGGTTGCTCGATGGAATTGATGAGCATTATTGCGAGGTTAAGCGACATTACGTTGTCAACTGAAGGACCTGACACCGACGCACAAGACACCCAAGCCGTGGATCAGCTAGAGAGTCAATTGTTGGCGCTACGCCAGGATCTAGTACTTCGTGGCTCGCCAGGTAGCATGCTAGACGAAAAGGCCGTTCTTGAGACTGCAGAGTTGTACCGACTCGCAGCCTTGATATATTCTGAGCGAGCGTGCAGAAGGAATACCCGGTCGTCTGTCAAAGTGGCAAACCTTGTGCAAAATGCAATGAGCGTTCTAGAGAGCCTCCAAATGTGCGCAGCCGCGTGGCCATTGTTTATTGTTGGCTGCGAAGCAGAAACAGATTCTCAGAGACAGTTGACACTTCAGCTCTTGAAAAGATCCGCAGAGTACCGAAAGTCTGACAACATTTTATGGGCTGAGAGATTAATTAAAGGCATTTGGAAGCAGGACGACCTTTTTACATACTCTCACCTTACGAAAACGGCCCAGCCATTGCTCAGGTATGGGTCTGTTGTAAGCGCTAGCTCCCAGCTTCCAAATTTCTGGTGATGATTACATATGAAAATACCAGGGCATACAGTCTACTTTGCACGTCTCAGGGAGAGTTGAAGAAGCTGACTTGTGTCATTTCGCCGCCCGCGATCTCATATCCGGCAATTACTGTCGTCTTTCATCGTGTCTTGTTACTACTCATTACTGATCAACAGCGCAAAACGGGCGGAAGCAAGGTTCCCAGATACCGTAGCAAGGTCTTCCGACGAGGGTCCCTGCACTGTCAACCAGTACGCGGATCAGACTTTCATATGTGCAAGCTATACTTCATCTAATTCCTCGCAGCAGGCAGCTTTGCCATTTTTTTGTGACGTTGTGGGACCGGTATCTTATCGCACACCATAATGGCTCATTGGACTTCGATAGCTACGTGGCGGCGCATTCTTTGTGGTAGCGCGCTTTAAATTCGCAACTTTCTGCGAGAAGCTGTTGAGGATTGGTAACCAGGATTATGCATGGCTTCGCAATGAAAGTGATATGGTAAGCATTTGTTGCAGACCCGTGATGCAATGCACTACACTATTCATAAGCAGCACCTCTTTGATCGGCAACTTTCTGCGAGACTTGTTCTTGGCGTCTCAACAATATTGCCAAGCCACAAAGACTATCCAATGAACATCGCCTCTCTACTCAAAAACACAGCTGCAGTAGGCCTGTATTGAAGATTAACTATTCGTGAGAACTGTGATACCTTTGTCAGCAATGTGCAGCGAACAGGGATTTAGGAAGGAGAGATTGAACATATAAGACTCTCCCCATGGCACGATTACTTCAACATCTCCTTCTCCAAAGAATATCACCGCCATATCATATACTGTAAATTGTCATACAAGCACCCAAAATGCCAGCTTACGTGATTGCAGGAGCCTCCAGAGGAATTGGGGTAAATCGCACCTTTGCGTTAGGACAGCACCATACTGATTGTTCGTTTACAAGCTCGAATTTGTGCGACAATTGTCCCAGGATGCCAACAATATCGTAGTCGGCCTGGCTAGAAATCCCAAGGAAGCTGAATCCAGATACGGGGAGAAGCTACCAAGCAACGCCACCTTCATCGAAGCAGATATAGTAAACCATCAATCTTTGAAGGTAAAGACCTCTCAGGCGAAGCCATATGCACTATCGCGGTAAAATATTGACAAGTGGGTCCAGTCAGCGGCAAGCAAGGTGGAGACCATCGTGGGAGGGAAGCTGGATTACCTCATCAACAATGGCGCCATCGTCTCAAAGATCAGTCCTTTCAAATCCCTTGCTGATTTGTAAGTTCGCATTGATCCCACGGGGAATATTGACTCAAATATACACTAATATTGCAAGTACGGCAGCCCAGAAGACCCAGACATCTTGGTGGAAGACCTTGCAAGCAGCTTCAGAACCAATGTCATCGGAGTAATCCAGACAATTAATGCCTTCGTCCCTCTTCTCCGCAAAGGCACCGCGAAGAAGGTCTTGACTCTCTCGACCGGATTGGCCTCCACGGACTTCATCAATGAGGTAGAAATGGATGTGGCGGCGCCCTATGCCATCAGCAAGGCGGCTGTCAATATGGCAGTAGCCCACTACAACGCTTTGTACAAGAAGGAAGGCATCCTATTCATGGCGATCAGCCCTGGCTATGTCGATACCGGGAATGCTCCAGGTATGTTCCTCAAAGTACTTCGAAATGTTGTCAGCACTATCTCTGATTAGTTATAGATCCAAGCGACGAAGAAGCTAACAAGGGCATGATGGCCATGGGTGCTAAATTCGCTGCCTATGCGCCCCACTTGAAAGGTCCTATCCAGCCTGACGAGTCAGTAGATCGCATGCTGAAGCTCCTTACGAATGCGAGTATCGAGAAGGGTGATGGTGGCGCATTCATTTCCCATTTGGGTAACAAACAATGGTTGTAGTCGAGTTGCCTAGGACGTATCCTATGCACTGGTGGAGGGTGGCACTTAAGACTCCACGGCGAGCACGGTTACGGGTTCCCGGCAGCAGAATGCTCTAGGGGCGTTTCCGGGCATCGCTCTAGTTGGTTCTCAGCTAAGTACCACCTATAACCAAAGTGCCGCACCAGTGCATGGGATACCTTGTCTCTCCCCTTGAAGCTACATGAACAGATGTTTGAGATCCACTAGACTTCATCTATTCCGATTTGTTACCTCTCTTTCCAACGTTAAAAGCTTGCGTATTTGCTTCAAATGCTCTCGTATATATTGTGGACGCTTTAGTTTCAAACACGAAGAGACACCGTTCAAATCTGGGATCACGAGCTTCAAAACTAGCTGGTACATACAGCGAGATGCTCATTCCACAAACCGAGTGTGCCTATGATCATCCCCAATTTACACCAGCGGTGATATCACCCTTGTCTGACTTAGTGGTTTTCGGAGGATTTGATCTCAACCATGCATTGTAAGCATCGTGATAAATCAATAGGTTCAAGGGGGTTACCTTATGGCTGTCTATCCAAAAGCAGTAAATAGTCTAACTCTAGGGCTTGGGATTCCCAAGTGGGCTCTCTCGGGGTTGAGGTTTTATTTCAGATAGCATCGCCACATCTCAGTCTATTCTTGTAAACAGATTAGGCATTTCTGGGATTCTTCGAGCTTCGACAATCTCTAAGGTCATTCCATTTCACATGTATCTTTATGGTGGCTAATCCTCGTGCATTTTGCGTGAAGATATTGACATGATGCAGAATTCAATCGTTCAATAGTGCGTCTTTCGAACATCATTCTCAACGCCTTAAGATCTTGCAGCGAACTATTATCCTTCTGGCTAAACCAGCAAACAGCGTGTCTGGACTGTATGAAACGAAGACAGCGGATGTAGTAATCTACTCAAGAGCCACTCCCCAATCCCTATAACGCAGGAATAGTCATGTCATTCATTCTACGAATTCCACCATATCCATGGCTCCCACTGCCGATCCACAACCACTCACCATCCGCTTAAATCACACCACTACCAGCCCCCCACGCCCTCCCACCAGCTCCGCATTCCATCTAGTTCTTCCCTCAATCTACAGCTCTGTTAGACTCCCATCATTCTCCAAGCAAGAAGACTTCCGACTTACACACTACCACAAATGTGTCCTCGACCTCATCCTCTCTCAGATACAATGGGGCGCGCAACCAGCCTGGGCTTCAGCCTCACGCTTCCAGTCAGGCGGGTATCTCCGGGCTTCCAACCCGGCCTCTGGCGCTGGGAGCCGAGCTTCTAGAGGCTGGGCGACTGCGACTCGCTTTAGGAGGAGGTCCTCGCTCAGGGGTGCGGCTAGGGTTTGGGTAAAGAGGAGGAGGGAGGTGAGCGTGAGGGCGATGAGCGACTTCATGGCGGTAGTGGTAAGGCGGTGAGATTGTGCAGATCACTGATAGGCTAGGGTAAAGAGTGGAGTGGAGAATCTGGTGAAGTTTTTCTTCATGTGCGAATAATTCAGGTCTTTTATATTCAGCACTGCGGTAGTAGCATCCCCTTCCAAGCTCAGACGACTCGAGACTGGAAGGTGCGCGGATGTGTATCTTGGAAAGATGGTGGGCAGCAATGAGTCTCTGCTTTCAGAGTGATGGGATTAGCGCAAAGCAAAGAGAGAGATGGCGGCTTATGTAAACTTACAATGCATTTTGTGGCGGCTGAGTAAAGGGATGATAAAGTAGTGGGAGTGTCCCATACTTATGTTGCACAATCACCTGTCGCAACATCATGTAACCTCTTGAAACTAGCACAGCCTGCTGACTAGAAGGTTCCAAATCGTGAGAACTCGATGTTGCTCCTCTTAGCCATGGACTTTGAGCTTATCTCATTGTGATCTCCCCACTGCATCGACCCATAGTTCATTCCGAAAAACGTTCATCTTCTAGCCTTTCCATTAGAATGTCGGATTTTCATACCGCAGATCTCGAGCTTCTCACAGTCGCCAAAAAGGGCGACCTTAGCCGGGTCCAAGCCCTGGTAGAGCAATGGCGCGCGAAGCTTTCTCCATCAGAATTGACAGCTTCACATCTGCGCCAGCCTCTTTTTGATTCGTTAATGGCCAATCGGGCTCATGTAGTGTCGTAGCTGCTAGATCAAGAAGCAGAGCTGCATTCTCATATCGTCAATCTAGCCCCAGTCGAGGAGAATTCCACGGATTTGGTCCAAGTCTTTCTCGACCACGGCTGGGACATCAACAGCAGCACCAGCAACAGTGCGCCTTGCTTGAAATATGCCAAGCTACCATATATCGGCACCGCAGAATTCTCTCCGGGGCTGACAAGATTTCCAGAGACGTTATTCCTTTCGAGCCCCTCGTTCGGTTCTTCCTCACCCACGGCGCGAATCCAAACACCTGCGGTTCGCGTCGTTTCAATATCCTCGATGTCGCAGCCGCTAATTCCACACCGGAAGTCTTCAATCTACTGCTTGAGCATGGTGCAAAGGTCGAGGATAGCGACGCTCTGCATGCCGCGGCAGGCGCAGTGAATGCCACGCCCGGGAGGATAGAATTGATGGCATTCTTGCTCGATACTGTACGAATGAATATCAATGCCATCGAAAAGCATGGAGCGCCAGCCGGCAGAGGTCTTGGAAGAGGGACACCGCTGCACAGTGCGACTTTTGTGCAGAACAGAGAGGGAATCCAATTTCTTCTGGCACGAAATGCAGATGTGAATGCGAGGAATACCTTGGGCCAGACCGCACTGGAATTTGCGAGGGAGTGGGACTTGGATGAGTCAGCGGACATTCTCGGGGGACACATAACCTCTAATTAATTTGATCTGATCCGATCTGATGTGCATGAGTCCCTGTGTTTGGTGAATCTGTACCAGGCGTAGGAGCAATACTCCTGCTTTTATACCTTCTTCCAACTGGGTGTCAATCCGCTTTCTAATTTCACAGAGGTCAATCGTCAAGTTTTCCGTCGCGGACGACTTCGAGGGTTGGCAGGTCCTCCTCACATGCGCTCGGGGTATCAGAGCCTCCGGATTCATTATCGCTCTCTTACTGCTGCTTGTGAACTCAGTAGCTGGCGCCCCCCCCTTCTCACTGACCTCAACTTTTGCCTTGTTTTGGTAGGAAATTTCATCCGGCGTGGCTTCGATCGCTTGTGGTGCACGGTCGCCTCGTGGGAGCTGGTGCTTTCGGAGCGGGTGTTCGCGGAGCTGGTACTCTTGCCGTCAGAGACTGGAGTCCTCCTTCAGCTTGGCCGGCTCATTGACTTTGCGCGAATGCCGAATCACTTCGGGGGAGGTCCTGTTGTCCTGCGGCGCCCCATGGCTGCTGTTACGATTCATATCCAGCAACGATCTTGGCTCCGACACATCCTCCTCATCGGGACTGCTGCTTTCCGAGCAACTGCTCAGATGGCTTCGCCTCTTTCACCTGCTTCACCTTTCCTAGATGTAAAGCTGCTTATGTGTCGTTGCTCTGGCCTTTCGTGAAGGATCAGGGCCGGTTTCATGGGAGGCTGCTGGAGGTAATTCCGGCGCCTAGGACTTCTAGGATTTCTGCGACGATGTGGCTTCGCGGAGTCCCCACTTGAGGTTTCTGAAGCGAGGATTGCGAATATGCTTCTCTAGGGATTAGTCGATGGCTGTTGCGCTCACCTTGCGCTTCCAATCCATGGCTACGAGGGCCAATTGGAATGTAGGATGGAGCAGTACAATTGGACGTGCAGGTGCTGAGAAGCGTTGCTATCAGCGACTATATGAGGAGCAGGACAGGGTGACCACTTTAGCAGCGTGGTGGAAAATGTGTAGCTCGAATGCTGGCAGGAGTTCGGGTGTTGAGCGACGCACATCGTTGTGCAGCACGAGACACCTGCATAAAGTGAGTTATGCACGTGCATGGAGTATTTCATTAACCAGGGTTCTGTCAGGGTTAGAGGCTAGCAGGGAGATCGTCATCTGTGGCTCAATAATGTGACGCGTCCCATCTTTCATTGGGATTGCAGCCTACCTACAAGGACAACAACGCGCAGACAGACTTGCGCCATGTGAGTATCCACTCTCGTACAATTGGGGTTTTCAACACGCACCTACACATATCCCCGGTCATGGTCAGGCCATACTATCGTAAAGCCAAGATTGTTAGGTGGCTCCCATGGAGCGTTTCGAGGCGGATGATTCCCGGGAGGCATTGTCGAATAGTGTATTGAAGGACAAAAGTGTTCCATACACTGCGTGCTTGACTAGACTTCTTAGAAAGAAGATCTTACTTATGAATACTTGAAACAGACATTTTACAGACAGAATATTTATTTTACACGCAATATACTTGAGGCATATCCAACCTCATTTTCGACCGGTGCATGTAACCGGTAGCAGAAGCTGTTCCGTTCCGCTGCTGCAAAGATTTGTGTAACGGCTACAGTGCCTTTCCCTGGTAAACCAACGGATCATTTCGAGGTCCTCTGGCCCGCTTTTCCTTTGCCTGGAGATCCTCAGTGCTTACAGCGTACTGATCTGTTCTGAGGATACCAGTCGTCCAGCGGAAATCGTTCTCGGCCGGATCAAGTAGAGTATCCCCGCCGGAGTCTTCTGATTGCTTCTTCTTTGATGCTCTTCCTTCTTCGGCCAATTCGATCGACTTATCCCCCTGAGTGGACTTCTTGGAGCGATTGATTTTGGTCGTGCCGGCGGAGGAGCTGAAGAGAGAGCGGAAGGACGGTGGAAGATGATCTTTCAGGAGGGTGAAGTGACGTAATATTGGGTGAATAGTGGGCTGTAGTAAGTCAACTTTTGTGAAGGGCTTGAATTGTACCAGGGGAAAATCACCAAGCAGCCAGCAAGAATGCCGATATTCAATTCGAGAAGACCGACGACTTTTTAGCTGGTCGATCCGACATCGATGAATGATGGATCAACTTACAACCAGACGTAGTTCGTGATCTCCGTCCAAGTACCGTCGGTTTGCCCGCTCCCGCTGGCATTATTGTGATAGAGGACAGCTTGACGAATGATACTCACAGCACAAACGCTAGAATGATCGGTTAGCATTCTGGCGAGCTTCAGAAGATGGTAGTGACGACTGACAATCCTCCAGTGATAAATACACCCAACAATCCAAGCTTCTTTTGCCAAGGCAAGTGCAATTTCCAAAGCATCGGTAAAGGAAGCAAGAGCAGTATAAAATCGGAAAAGATGTTAAACCAGCCATATGTGACACTAATGAGGATCCTATCGAGGCATTTGTACCCATCGGGATGCTCCAAGGTGTACTCTGCATTCCACGCGGCTTTGACAGGTCGGCATCTAAAAATTTGAGTCATCGCGGTGATGAAGGACCAGAGGAAGATGATGGGGCCCAGGAGGTAACACGCCCAACGGAATCTTTTGTCGATACCAAAAATGCGATGAAGCAGGATGAGAACTGCCAGTTTAGCAAACGCTATCCCTACGATGTAGACAATCACATCGGAGCCAAGGGACTGGTAAAATGTCAGAGACGCACTCTCGGGTCAAGAAACGTGACCCACGGTCTGTAAAGTATTGTAATTGCTGGGAAGAACGTCCCACAAGTGACGTCCGTACCCAACATCCACGACTAACAATGTTAGTTGACAGCATTCTTAGCACTGTGAAGAGGAGGATACATACGGTGAAAAGCCAAGCCAAGTCTTATAATCCCGAAGCCTAGAGCAAGGACCGAACACACTTGTGCTTCATTAGCAGAGCCCAGGCAGTTGAGGTTGCGATAATACCATCGTCCCACCCCTGCGAATGGGTCATATAGAATTTCGTAAACAGCCGAAGTACCACAGCGATGGTAGCAAAGATCAGGGAGACGAGCGCGGCGTCTGTGGCTTCATGGCCCCTGGTTGGAGGATTCACATAATTCGGCGTGACTGGGGGAGTGTAGCCTGGCATTATGGCTTTCTAGTCTCTACTGTGTGCGATAAAGATGAAATGTCGTCGCAAGTACCATTGATGAAACTGAATACAACATGCGACGAAAGAAGATCTAGCGGGCATGCAGTGCGTACCTTATACATCTTTAGTCCAGACATCTTGCAACAGCATTCCCCTCTCGAGGCATGGCTTTAGATCAGCCACTGACGAGGCTTCGAGTTGGAAATCGAGGTTATTCAGGATAGACTATCTAGCTAGGCAATGACGGACAATTGCACGCGGGGTCGCTCCGAGTACCATTGGTCAGATTTCAAGGGCAGCGCGTGCCATTGCGAGATGAAGGCATTCTTCTGAGCTAGGGGGACGGCATGCTTTCAAATCCTGCCGTTTCATGGTCGTGCACAGAGCCTAGCAGGGAGCATGACGATGCTACCCCAGGTTTCGGAATATTTATCCAGCGTGGTACATGCATTAGCTCATGGAAATTCTCCGTCCAGCTTTAGTGTATGGAAATGGTTGGACATAAATGATGGCGGATCAGCTAAGACTGAGACGGACTGCGATAGCGTTGTGCTAGGGAGATTGAGGTGGAATACTCGAATCTCAGGTACTCGTGTCGAACTCCGATCGACAGGGTGCGATCCAGACGATTGGAATCAGCATTGTCATGGGTCATCATTGTCGACCGTGATCCCAGAACCACTTTGCTGGTTAATATACGGTATCTAATTACCATTAGCCATAATTTAGTGTTCTCGCACATCTGATTAAATCGGCGGTTCGGGGGATGGCGATCGAGAGCTTCCCTTATCCGATGATCCAGCAACACTGGCGTCCGGTGTGGGCGCTATCAGGCGAAGCGCAGGGGCCGTAATATCGTCACGACTCTGGGTCTCGTCAAGCTCGTAGCTCATTGTTATATTCTTCTCATCATGCGCTCCAGAGAGTCTTGCTTTTGCATTAGTTGCGGAAGGATCCTCTGCTGTTTGGCTACGAAAAGACAGTTCAGTATATTGGGAAAATGCTGCTTCTACCCATCTCGTATCGTTGTTGGGTACCAACTCCCGGGCATATTTTCCAGAAGCATTCTTCGCCCACGGATCGAAGCCCCTGGCCAAAAGTAAGTTGACTATATTCAGATGCCCACCTCCCGCTGCCGAGTGTAGCACTGTATTCATCCTTAGGGTAGACGGCCATTTGGATGCAGTTGTGTTTCAAAGCTCGAGATACCCGCGCTCAGCCGCCATATGACAGGCTGTCAGTCCAAGCGGCGTTTGGAAGGAAGGATAGGCTCCTTTCTGCAGCAGAAAAGCAACAAGATCCGCATGTCCACCATAAGCGGCGTAATGGAGAGGCTTCCAGTTCCACTGGTCCCCGACAGAGGGTTTGACCCCAGAGTCTACCAATAACTCTGCAGCTGCCAAATGACCATTTTTGCATGCTGCGTGCAGGGCAGGAGTTATAGGGTTGAAATCATATGCAGAATCAAAGAAAATTTCTGGAAAAATTCTGTTGTTCAGGAGGAGACGTACAATCGATGTATGATCCGCCGAGGACGTTTGAATAATGGCATTGTTGTGTCAATATCAATTGCGTGAGATCCAAAAGACCACATTCGGAAGAGGTTACTAATAGCAGGGTACATCTCCAACTCTGGAGGTCCGCCTCACTTACACTATCATAAGAAGATGGACGAAGGAGTAGCTTACGTAACGATATGGTCGAAAACAGCAGCTTGTCGGCGTCGTCGATGTATGCTTCAGCTTTCTCGAATACAGCTCTATGATTGTCATCGGATAGGTCGGCAAAACTTTGGACTGGTACACCGCCATTCGACCGCTCCAGCAGACTTTGCCAATGCATGTTATAGTCTTGAATACATCTCAAATGTGAGAACCAGTGTAGTGCAGCATATCCGAAGAACGGATATGAAGAAAGCGATGAATACGAGCGACAGGTGGCGGTCGGCCCGACATTGATCCCACATGCGATGCGGTGTGATGTCAACAAAATACTCATCCTCTCAAATGGCGGCAGTGCACTCCCATCCAAAGTCTTTGCTTTTGCAAAAATTCTAATGTATGTACGGTCAGCCCGTCAGCATTTCCGCGTACAAACTTGCGAGACTACTGACTTTCGGGGTCCATAATCTAGCCCTTGGCGACCATAGTCAACATAGGAAAAACTCAACCAACCCCACCAAGAATTATGGTACCGAGATCTGGAAAGCATCATGCATTCCACCAGGAACTGCATCAATATGGAATGCTGCGAAGCACTGCTTCGACCGACCATGTTTCTTTCGTCCCCAAGCTCTTGTGTCTTGTCTTTCATGACTCCAAGAGCGCGGATAGCGAGGTTATTAAGATTAAATTGAAATACTTGGAGAATCACGAGCAGCGCCACCATGATCTCTTCGCCCAGCCGAGATTTCTCATGCAAAACATAGTGACAGCGGCTGCAGATGCTTAGCGGCAACCAAGGCGGTTTTCACTAGACCAAGTCTTTCTATATTACTAAAGGTAGGAAAGAGGCTATCTCCCTTCCCAGCTGGGTTTTTGTTCCACTAAACAGAGGGGAAGGAGAGAGAGAATGCCCACACTCTCTACCATCTTCGGCAAGACTTCCAAACATGCCCAAAGCTTCTCCCGGCATTCAAACGGCCATAGCATGGGTCTAAGAATCGGATCCGCTCCAATAGATTCGATTACGGCCGCTGGTCTATCGCACATACACACGAGGAAGGAATACAGCGTTGATACTTGTTTCATGACATCGATATTAGAACAGAGAAGTATCATCATCATCATAAATCAAAAAGATACTGTTCCCGACTAGCCAAGAGACTGACAGCTTTCGAGACACTAAATGAATGTTAAGACTCCACCGCTCAAGCTCTGTTCCTTTCCCCTGTGAACTCGGCCTCTACGGTCAACTCCCCGCTCCCGTCCCAACCTTCCCCCCGCTCCTGCTCACAATATCTCCTCTGCCAGTTTGCGTTCTGTTCCTCCTATTGGACCAGCACCGGCGCGATGACGTAGGCAGGAAATTTAGTTCTCCTCGCGCTTCTCAAGACCCTCGTCGAGACCACTGATGGCATAAGATCGACCCATAGGCTCGCGCTTCTCAAGACCCTCGTCGAGACCACTGATGGCATAAGATCGACCCATAGGCTCGCGCTTCTCAAGACCCTCGTCGAGACCACTGATGGCATAAGATCGACCCATAGGCTCGCGCTTCTCCAAAGCTTCAATGTTGCCTATTGAAATATCAACGTGGGAAAGCATATCAAGAAAAAGAAGAGGAAACGTAATGAAATATACAGGATATTGACTAGCTTCCAAGTATCACAGGTTGATTCTTTTAATCAAGACGAATTTCGTACCGTTGATAATGGGGACGGCAGCTGCCGCAGCCGCAAAAGCGGTCAGAATGATGCTGAGATGCATGTTGTACGACTCGTGCAATGCTTTGGACTCTGATGGATGGTCAAAGGGTGGTAAGTCTATTGCAGATTGACCTCTTAGGAGAGCTTGGAAAGAGAATTGTGAAAGAACCGGGGCCCACTCGATGTTATATACCACTATGGGGCAGAGAGATTGGGGAATCGCAAGAAGAATTTAATGAAAGATGTGTTGAACCCGGCTATTATTGGACCTGGCTACTTTGGCTACTAGACACCTTGTAGACTTGCGTCAACCTCATGCGGAGTCCACTAACCACTATGAGTTGTTTATCTGATGACTGCATGTTACAGATCCATTTTATTTGCGGCTATCTCCGGACTATGAGTGACAATAGATGGTGATGCTTCTGGCCCCCTTGTGCAGCTGGACCCGGTGCTGAATCATGCTCAAGCATCATCCAATCAAGAGCAACTGCAGCAGTAACATCATGTGAGGTGGACCATCATATGGTGAGAGTTCCGGATGTTGAGACTTCCGTAAGATCGACGTACAGTGAACTCCGATGGAGAGCTTTTCTAGCTTTGCATGAGCATCTGCATTGCACTGTAATTTTTCCAATCGTGTACTTGGGTGGTCCAAGTCCTCAATGGGAGGTATGTACAGTCCTGGCCGCCTGCTAGTCGGTTCAAGCCTGCATTGAGCGAAAAAAGAAGAAGGACTGGCATGATATCTGTGCAATGGAAATCGCTCTGCATCTCCTCGTCGACCAAAGGTATTCTATGAACGGTACTTTCCGATCAAGCTTCTGTGTACCTCACCATCTACATCTCACAATGGCTGGATTGAGGAACCTAGTCATTCCTCAATTCCAGCATATTCAATAGTAACATTGCAACTCATCTCCGACATGACTGCATCTTAAGATAGCAACGCGGTGCGCTAATAAGATTATCGTTGCATGTGCCATAGCAAGACCATCAGCAGCAACAGTGGCTCGTGTCGCTTCATGTCGATCATTGCCGATTTCTGAAGACTGCTAGGTCGAGCTAGGTCGAGAGACATCACAGTCTTCGACGACCACAAACATCGCTAAAATGATAATCTCCCTGTGTGGTCAAGCAACTCTGTCGAGATCTAGTGGGCAGTCGAGAGGTCAGTACACTGCTGCCAAGGCTTGAGCTTCCTTCTAGCGGATCTGTCTGAGTTCCATGCGGGAGGATAATCGTGCTGTTAGCGATTAGTGCAGCACGATTATAGTGTGGGTGAACATGCTGATTTTGAGAGTATCACAAGGCCCCTTGCAGAAGACTAAACGCGCGCTCGGGACCAATCAGGCAGACTATTGCCCACACCGTTACAATACAATACAAGACTCTCTACAGCGTGCAGATTTGAAAAACGAGTCATTGCTATCAACAATCAGATTCTATGAACAAAAAAACACAGTGTACACACAATTGCGATATTATCTGTGAAAAAGATACATAGTTCGGAGATCAGATGTGTGTTTCATATATATAGTCTGATTGGGTCTAGTCGCGCACTCAATCTCTCCGACGAGAGTGCCTAGAGCTTTTGCGTGATACGATGCTGGTAGCTGTGAGGGCAGGTTTTGAGTCGCTGCTCTGTTTTCCAGCAGTATGGTACGAGTATGGGGCATGAATGGACACAGGGTGTGGAAATGGAAGTTTGGACGTTTTGAAAGTAAACTTAACTGCAATGTCATCTGCGGGCCGCCCCTTTCGTCTGGGGCGAGCGGGGCGAGCGGGGCCAGCGCATTAACATCGCTGCAGCTGGTAACAGGGGTTGCGAGGGGGTACCAAAGCCTGAGAGAGATCTGCTTCTGAATGGAAAATCGTCGTCATCATAATCGTCATCATCAGCAGCAGCAACAGCAGCATCATCTTTGCCGAATTTTTCCGTGCCAATCTCTTGATGGCATTCTGCGGATGGCATTCTGCGGATGGCATTCTGCACGAACCTCCTCACACGAGAACGCGACAATGATCGGCATAATCTAATTGGCAAAATGGGGTACATCAGCAACTAGAAGGCGATAGGTAAGTTGCCACCTCTTTCTCTACCTTGCTGTTCCAGATCACGGGATGGACTGGTCTCAGTCCTCTCCTCGCAGCTTTGCTTTTGATTCGGCCGTCCAACGTCCTTTTGCCTCTCTTATCATGTCACAAATTCCCCACGTTGAATCTTACCTACCCAAAGTCTTACTCGCATCTTTTCCATCCTCCTCAGCCCGTGAAAGGTACGAGCCCCGTTCTTCTTCAACTCGAGTCTCCAAGATAATTCCTCTCACATGAACCCCTTTCGGAAATTGCTTCGCTCCTCGTTCACCATGACTCCACGACACTCTCACGGGCTGACAGCCACGGGAGAGAGTACCGATGAAGAAGACCAACCCTTTATCAATAACGAACTCTCCGAGAAGAAGGCGCCGGTGCTTGGCACGACTACTACCTTTAACAAAGTCATGAGCTGCGTCAACGTCGGCTTAGCGCTGATACTGGCTGTTTGCTTGACTTTGCTCGCAGTTTCTGAGACTCATAATCGCAAAGACCTGGCCAAGGCTTCTGTGCCATACTGTTAGTACTTCTCTACCCTATCAGCATGACATTGAACTGACGCTTCTCGAAAGCTCCCGCGCGTCATGTGTTGCAGCCAGTGAGAAAGAAATTCAGGCCCAGTTTATCTTTCCAGACCGACGACCCCGATGTTGCCGACTCTGCATGGAATGACATTCAAGGACACGACATGGGCTACGTTGCTTTGAATAAAGACGTTATGACGAAGCTTTATATTCAACAAGGGCGCCCTACCATCGCCAGTCCATGGGAGCCCACGAAGTATTTGTTTGCACCGTCAATGTATCATCAATTGCACTGTCTCGATATTCTCCGGAGATCTTTTAATCGAGAGAGGTACTTTACAACGTAACGGATTCGCAATTCAACTAATCTTTTAATCGAGAAAGGTACTTCCCAAACGTAACGGATGCGCAATTCAATTATCATAGACGTGAGTACATTCACGTTAGAACTATGATGAGGTACTGATGGGTTTAGATCATTGTTTGGATTACATGAGACAGATTGTGCTTTGTCATGCTGATGTGGAAATGATCTACTGGTACGTACTTCTGCTGTTCTTTAGACTCCTGCTGTTCTTTAGACTTCTGCTGACCAAGCGGTGACGCGAAGGTGGAATCGCAATTATACCACATTCGACGAGGAAGGGCATGGGCAGCAGTCGGAGTGGTTCAAGAACATGACCTTCTTTGAAAGATATGAAAATGCAGAGTTTTTTTGGGATATTGATCACACATGCAATCGGCTTGAACCTCTCGAAGAGTGGGTCGCGGAGCACAGATTCTTTCCTCTGGGCTTTGAAGGGATATCCGAAGAGATTCATTGTCAGACGGAGGACTGTCGAGAGGCTGAGAGGCATCATTTTTTCTAGATTCTCTCTGGTAATATTCTATGTCAAATCAGAGACTGCATGAGAGGATTGCTGCTTTAGATACTGCAAGTGCAAGAATCGGGTATCCGACTGTGGGGCAGAGTTCCTCAAGACTCTACCCCATTAGGTGGAAGCTTCTGCCAAGGAATCTAGGAGCGAATGGCGTCTCCTCTCGGTTAGATAGCTGGTCCGCTGAAGTTGCAGCGCGATGGCAAGTCAAAATTAGATGTAGGCGTAGAAATTGAGTGGTCGGAATGGGTATCTGGCTCGCTTGATAGTCGTTGGCCAAGACCCCACTCAACCCATTGAGCTCTCTGCTTTGCAGCTGTCTAGCTTAGAGTACCACCTTGTAGCTACGAGAAGCAGTCACCCCACCAATGACCCGCGAGAGTCCTCGGAGGACCCAGCTAGGCCGAGGAAGGGTTTACGCTTTCAGCCAGACAGCCTTCTTACTCCACCACCAGAGAGTCTCCGATCGCGGGCCTTCTTTGACGGTAGATTCCTGGGTAGAGATACACAGGATTTTTCCACAGCCCGAAAGCAAGAATTTGTGCATTTCATCACGGTATAATCTCCCCCTCAGTACAAGCTCGCCTTTGGCTTTCGCCAGCGCAGATTCACCATAAAAGCGTGGAGAGCTGGCCTTGCGTCGTCGCAGCATGTCATCCCGTCAACCACTCTCATGGTCGCCGCAATCTTCCCCCCAAACGCGACCGGATCATGGGCTGCGGAACCAGAACGCACGTCTCGCACTCTACCTATGCTGCGCTGCCGAAGTCGCCTTCAGCTTCGGCGGCGCTGTGAGCTCGATGCCGTGGACGCGCCTGATCGAGAGCGTCATTTGTCGGCGATACACGGGCGCCACCACCCAAAACTTCCTGGTTGCTGAAGGCGGAATACGTCCCTCATTCGACCAGGTACTTATAAGAATGCTGCTGATGGGTGGGACGGGTGGACTCACGGCCGAGGCTCGGTGCAAGGGCGACGTGGTACAGTCGGAGATGGCAGAGTTGTAAGGTTCCCCGTGATTACTTGAAACATAAGAGTGCTTCGGAATTGAGGAGTCTTGGAATCGGGAGAGTCGGACAGCATGTCCAAGTTGTTGCATCCAAGATCTGTAACTGACTGGGACATTGAAAAGGACGGGTGGCATGGCAAGTCTAGGATCAATTCCCAGTGAGTTATTAACCTGATTCTCACACAAGTGCTGGTACTGGTGGCTGCAAAAAGAAAAAGGTCAGATTTCCGACAGTAAAGCTCATTAACCAGCAGGTCTCTTTCTCGTCATACCATTCTCTATGCTCGCAAAACATGTAGATCGTCGTTTATTACTTGTTGTCAACGCGATCAGTACGTTATGCAGCATTCTTTTCACGACAATCATAGGTAGGTTGAGCCATAGAAGCTACTCTTTCAGGTGTTGACCTTAAAGACAATGATATAATAACCATCAGTGGTCTCACAGTCCTGATACCAAACATCAACCTCAAATATCTGTGGTTGGAAGGTCTCTTCAGCCTTCTCGGGGGAGGGGGTGCTGTATTTTTCACGTTGCTGCAAAGTATCATAGCAGAAAGTGTAGAAACCGATCGGTTGTGAGTGCCACCCATCCCATCAACTCATCAACTCGAATCAGCCTCCAATAACGTTAATAGGAGTTGTGTTCTGTACGTGCTATCCGGTCTCAGCATGCTGGTGCGACTGGGCGGAGTAGTCTTTGGTTCGTGGCTGCTTCAGTACGGCGCCGTAGCGGCCAACCTCTCTGGTATGGCTCTGATAAGCGTCACAATTCCAATACTGGGCCTACTACCGCGCTCCGTCGCTCAAGCGCCAAGGCCCATCAAGCCCAGTTTTTCCGAGCAGCAAACGCCCAGACGGCAGGATATCAGGCTCCAATATCTTACCACGAAGAGCGTCTCGGACTCGAGTGAAGAGATAGCAGCAGATGAAGATGTAGGATATGATTCCCACGAAGCTCGCAACGCGCACCGAAACTATCGCTCAAAGAGCTTCGCGGCAGCCATTCGCGAAGCTCACTATGCAGCAACGGTGCAAAGGTATACCCACCTCCCAATCCACAACCCAGTCTGCTTCATGTTCCTGGCTATCATGTTCACCAACTCGCTCGCAATGGGCGTTCGCAATCAAGTCAAACCATGGGTCAGCACGCGTTACGGCTGGCCGCTAGCAGACGTTGGCTACGTCCTCAGCGCCGAAAGCTTCGCCAGCGTAGCCGTTCTGTTCGCGCTCCCATGGCTCGACCGAATCCCGCATCGCCCGCCACCTGGTGCGCGCGTCGCGGTCGTTCAGGAGGCCCCCCTGGATGCAAACGATAGTGGAGGCAGGGGCAATAGACCGGAGGGCGAAGACCTCGCCAGCGCCGTTCGGAGAAAGCGCAAGCGGGAACTCAGGGTCGCGCGCGCATCGCTCGGGTTCGGCGCCGCAGGGGCGCTCGTCATCATGCTGGCGGCCAGTCGCGCGGTGTTTGTCCTGGGCCTGGTAGTGATGACGGGCGCCGTTGGCTTTCCAGATGCAGTACGTGCGTTCTGTACGAGCTTCTTCGCCGCCGACGACATCCAGGCGCTGTACGCCGCCGTCACGGTGGTGGAGACGTTGGGAGTCATAGTTGGGTCGCCGATCTGGGGCTGGATCTTCGCTCAGGCCTACCACGGCAGAGGCGTCTGGATTGGAGTGCCGTTTGTCGTTTGTATGGTTTTGTTGTTGTGCACTCTGGGTTTCTTGTTGCGACTGAAGCCGTGACGGGTCGGCTTTGCCCCCGGAAAACAAGAAACTGAGAGATACATGTTTGAGAATACAATGCAGACGAAAGAAAGATATTGAATGATACCCAGCAAGGCGCTTGTTGCGAGAATTCGCAAAAATCACCCTTTCAAAATTTTCCAGTGGATTTCGATGCAACATCATTCGCCATCTCAATACTTGATCTGAAACTGAGAACAGTATGATATGTACTGTTCATGTGTGAATTTCTCAAACAGTGAAGCTCTCACCCAACCGTCCACTCAACAATGCGGTCTCTATGGTTCTAACCATCCTTGAAACCTAATCAACGACGCGAGCATCACAAGAAGCCTCCAATGATCATCCTTGTAGGGTATGCGGGATAGATTTGCTATTTGGGTGCAGTATGTGGTTTCGGCGAAAGGATTCCGAGATCCGGTCAAAGTGTTCCCAAGTTTCTGCATTTCACAGTCACAGACAACGCTGCTGTGTCGAGAAAAGAAACAACAAATCTGGTGCTGCCTGACCGCTTTCGGGTCAAGCGTGGAAAAAACGCTTGCGACTTTTTCCCGTCTCCCAAATTTATACGATAGTAAGCTCAAAGGGAGGTTCCAAATCAAAAGTGTGTACTCCGCATGGGTACCAGAACCCTAAACCTGATCACGTGCTGAACAAGGTCAGAAGCGCGAGCAGGTACTTCAAACTTTGATGTTGAAATTGGCGTCATCAAAGTCTGCTTGACGCCTAATCAAAGAAAGAGGTGCCTTCCTCGATGCAGGCCATTGAAGAGGTGCAATCTTAATCTGATCCCTGACGCTGAATTGCTTAGTGTCGCCATAATTAGAAGCGGATCGCTTATCATGAGGCACGCTCTGCTGTCTCGGAAACTACCCGCCCAAACAAGTCGCGTCGCGGCGAGCCGTAGATGAGGCCATTGATCGCAAAGTTGAGGACGGTCATGACTTCCTTTCAAATGGCCAAGTCTCCGTCTCTCCCTTGCTACATTTCGGGAATCATCTTTTTTTCCTTTGGCTAACAACCGCAATGTCATGCCTATGGCTCGTGCTTTTGCTTTTCGCTCGCTCCACTTTGGCAGTCGATTGCTACCACCCTAGTGGCCAGATCGTTGCTTATGCAGGTTATGCTCCCTGCAAACCCTTACTTCCAGGTACAGCATCTATGTGCTGTGCTACAAGACGAGTAGATTTTCCCGATGAGTGCTCACCCGACGGGCTTTGTCGCAACGGCGGCGACATCTACCGTGATGACTGTACAGACCCGACCTGGAAAAGTACGGGCTGTGTTCAACTGTGTACCACGGGGTTTGGAGAAACGGGCGAGGATGTTGGCAACCCGGAAGGTCAGCGAGCGTCTGCGGCTCAAACCCCCAGTCTCCATTACCTGCGGGTATTGTTGCAATCTTGTTTATGGAGCACTTGGCTGACATGATACCGAGAAGCGACAAACTTGGATTATTCACAGAACGCGGCCAAGCTGACCCATTGCGGCGACGGGAGTTACTGCTGCGGTGTACGCAATATGACGTGCTGTGCTCAAGGCCATGGCAAACGCATCGCGAACATCATCGTTGATCCAAATCCAAGAAGTTCTCCAGGTACTGCAGCTGGATCGCGTACCTTCCACCCTTCCGGAGCCCCCACCGCCACCGCTGTGACCTCCAAAGGAAGCGCCGGGAACAGCGAAAGACATCCAATTGGACTGAGCTTGAAAGATCAAATTGCTATTGCGGTAAGCTGTGTCATCGTTGGCACTCTAGTGGCTGCTTTCATCGCCGGGTGTATCATGAGAAGAAAAGAACGAGCTGGTTCTGATGACACTGCAGGGTCCGAAGGGGCTACAGATGATAAAGTAAGTCTTGCGATATCGCTGTCATCGTCTGGAATCGAACGCTGAATGACATCATGTGCAGTGTATTAAGGAGGACTCAATACATGAAGCGCCAGCTCTTTCGATCCGACAAGAGCTGTGGGAGCGAGAACCCTATGTGGAGTTGGTCGGCACCATGAGAGTCGAACTACATGCCTGAAGGATCAATTATGAGTTTATCACATAACGAATGAATGCCTATATGATAGAAGAATGAAGAGCATCACTTGAATTTTTTCTTCCTAATAACTTCAGACACAAGAGGAATTGGCTCTTCAATTCGCTTCTCTCAATCCAGCACTTACCCTAGTACTCGGGATTTTCACCGGTCCACACGTTAATCCTCTGTTGGGGATACAGATTTTAATGGAGGGCATGACGATCCACAGGTATGTGAATGTGCAAATCTCCAACCCAGGATTATGGAATGTCCAGCACCCGTGGACAGTTTATCTACTAATAACACTTTCAACCTCGAACCTTGCGTCGAAAACCACTTTACGTCTCACAGAGACACAAGGGACCCACTTAACGGACAGGACCATATCCGTGCGCGTTCATATTGGAATCAATTATGTGCCTACCAAAAGAACTCTCGATCTCACGCCTCGTTCGTAGTGGACCATATCACAAAAAGCTGTACGTCTTTACGGGCTCGCTCATGGAAATACTCTCGAGAATGATTGATTCTCTTAATTCTCCTTCGCGATAGTTCGTCAAATCTCACCACCCACTACTTCCATATTTATGATATGTCTAGTAATCAGAGACGAAGGTAAGCTTGAATCGTCTTTACGATAGGCCAATTGAAGTCCATTTGGCGTTATCCACCTCCACTTGCCTCTACCTGGAAAAGTAATGTAGCGCTGCGCAGTCACGGGCAGACTGAAGGCAGACAGTCAAAGGATTAAATTGCGGTGACTTCGGCATATTTCCACAATGGTCTGTATTTGCATCATCTTGAAAGCTGGTAGAGTCAAGACATTACAGTCTTTATCTCTGATACATCGAAAGAGCAAGGGGTGTCGCCAGCAATGCGAGCACTATCGCCAATCTTTAAGAGATGCTCACTCAGGGATTGGTAGCGATACATATAGGATGAAGAATCGATGGCTAATGGTATGCATCAGAGGACAGAACATGCGCTGAATGACTGTATCTTCTCATGACGCACCATACCTAGTACAAAACGCATCTCTCTTGTCGTTGAGTTGCTACGTACTCGCATCCGTGATGACGACGACGGCACCATCTACCAGTTGAGCACTGATGACTTCTGTTGAGATCTATAGAACCTTGCTAATCGAGACTCAAATCTTCTCTCGCGTGAGGATGAACCACTTATCAACTGCACTGCAATGTTTCATTTGCCACCATCCGTATAATCACTCAATAGAAGTGCCCCTTCGGGTTCCGCGAATTGGAACGAAATGAATACCAAAAGATTGTTGATATTTGGTGTCTGAAGATTTATTCTAATGTAGATCCTGTCAGTCTGTAAATGCAGTATGCAATCAACTGATGATTGAATGTTACTTTCGACATATCGGATTTGCCAATGCGTCGAGCTTTTCCTTGTCCGCGTGGTCCGGTCACGATGGAAATCATTCGAATATTCTATCAACAATGTGTTAGTTGACTTTTTGACTCAACAAAGCTCTGAAAGACTCGTTTCCCAAGTCTGTTCTCCAGTGGGGTGATGCAAGATGGAAAAGTCTAAGTATTCCATACACCGATATAGCACTAGCGGCTTTGGGCGGCATTATGGGCTCGGCTAGGCGGGGCGGGGAGCTGATGCCCCTAAAATTCAAAGCCCATACGCGTGAAACAGTCATTGATGGAGGCCCTCAGGACTAAATTCTAGACGGCCTTATAGGGAGCAATTCTCTAGTGCAAACATATATTGGTGCATGGGATACCGTACATAGGAATTGACTGATGTATTCTATGCAACAGGAGTTATGTAGCATTTTCTATTTCGGTGCTATGATGATACTTTCATTGAAGACTACAAATTTTGAGCTCAACCATTGACGAGTAATGTCTCATGGTTACCCTGACAACTCATGTGGCGCGAAGCCTCGACCTAACATGCTCTCAAATATGAGCCGGGCCTATGTTCGCTGAAATATACTGTTGGCTGTGGACATGATCTAACGAATGATCCGCACGTCGGATGATTCACTTCTCTATTAACGCCCTAGCCTTGGGGAAGAGAATCAGAAGGAGCGAAAGGAAATTCAGACAGATATGTGGATATTGATTCTTAGGTTCATTAGAAGAAGGGATGTCTAGATAGATAGAATCAACAGCACCTCGGTGACATCCTACCTTGGCTCGGCTATCAAATAGCTCCATACTAATGCCGAGCAACCTAATATCGAGGTTGAATGTATTCTGTTGAGCGCACATAAGTCATCTAAAACACGGCTAAATAACTCTCAGCTGACTTGCCGATGTCTGCCGTAGACTGTTGAGATCAAGTCTGCTCCTAGATCGGGGTTGGTACACATTAGACTTCCACGATTAACCTTTCTGTAGAGTCATCTCATGCCGTCGTTGTGGACATATATTGGGCACACCTCTCCCAAATCTATCCTTCCCTCCTCATCTTTCTCCATTGATAGCAAACTTACGGACACTGCTTTCTATCGTTGTGCTGATACTGCTCTCGTAACACTTGTGCTCGTAATTGTTTGATGCAAGCATTGGTGACTCTTATCATTGTCTATACATCTCTACCTGACATCCCCATTAGCTTTCCGTATCACGATCATCGCCATAGATCCTTGGCACCAGAGCTGTACCGCTGTATATCCCCAATCCCACATATGGATATGTCGAGACCCACCACCCCAGTCATGGACCCTAACGCTATCCTTCCCTCTCCCCCATCCAGCATATACTCTTTCAACTCTACAAAATCGCCGCAATCAGGGACCACTTCGCCAAGCACCAATATTTTCTCACGGAAACCCTCGAACTACTCCCCAGCAGCCTCGCAGCTCCCTTTTTCTGAGATGCGTCGAGTTATGGGCTATGCCCAAGAAGAACTTGAAGCTATCAGTTTCACAATCTTGCAAAAATCGGATCCGAGCCTTCTCACGGCAAAGGAAATAGATTGCGCAGAGGGAGTGGAGCTCCACTGGGCCTGTCGAAATTTACATCCTCACTGTCCTGCAAGCATGAGCGAGACCCTCAACCATTGGCTACCGGATATCCGTCACGCCTTTGTGCATAGACACAAATTTTCTGCTCTAGCTGCCTGCAAGACGATGTACGACGCAGCCATCTTCGCGAAGACCATGGGATACGATGATCTGGGGCGCAGCTTCGACCATATTGTGAGGGAGATGGACTGGTGCCGCGTGGAGATGAACAAGGGGAGCACTGGCTCCGACGAAGATCTCCCAGAAGACCTCAAGAAAATGATAAGCGGGCGACTCCAGGGCGTTCTCAAGGCCTCTCAGAAAGGGTCGGATTGGGAAGTCAAAGATGGGTGGAAGATCAGCGCCGAAGTCCTTGAATACACATTCGATCAGAAAGTCGAGGAAAACCCCTGGGCCGATCCCAAAGTTTGGGGCCATGACCGCAATCGCAAATACCAAGAGAGTGCTTCATCGTGCTCGAGACTGTCTCCTCTTCGACTTCCGTCTTTTCTTGACAAAATGGACTCTTGGAGGCCATCGGCGTCCAGCCCCGTATCACTCTGCGATTCGACACCTGGTAAATTTGCATCCAGTAGCTCTGAGAAATCATTAGCACAGAGAAGCTCGAAAGCTTACGTGCCGCCGGCAAAACGAGCTGGGACTACAAGTTGGACGAAGAATCGATGAACTCCAAGAGACAGTCTGTGATGATGAGAATGCAGTCAAATATCGTGTTCGAGTTGTTTATTTTGATCATGAAATAGCGAATGCGATTTCGCAACAATAGAATAGAGTCATAGCATTGCGTTAAGTCGTGAATTTTCAATTTTCGTCTGAAAAACAATTTTTATTTTCAACGCAAAACGTGAAAAAAACTTCAACAATAATGACGAACGAAAATATTGTTTGATTTCGTGATTTTATTTTTCAATTTTCAAAATGTTATTCATGATTATTTTCGTTATTTATTTCGATGTTCACAATATAACACAAATAATGACACGTTTTCTGATATCATTGCGATTAATATATACAAAGACGTTTTTATTCGACAAATTTTCAAGTCGATTTATTTTTGAAAATTTTTTTCAATTTTTTGAATTTTCTTTTATATCAAATTCGATTTTAATTCATTTTCGAATTTTTCGTGTTTTTTCGATTTTCAATATCGTGTTGAAAATTTTTTTTTTTCGTTTTAATCGTCAAATTTCGCGAACACGATGCGCGTTGAAAAACAATCTAATCAATATACGTTCATTTATGAAAATTCATAAACGAAAATTTGTATGTAAAGATTAAAATTTTGATTTTCGAACGTAATTTCATAAATGAAATTTGAAAAAAATTCATAAACAAAACATTCACGACATGAATTCGTATTGTAAAATCAAATATCGATAACGTTTGACGAAAAAATTTCAACGATGTAAAAATCAATATCGTGTGTCAAATGCGCATGAAAATATTCAATTGCGAAAAATTGATTGCATACAAATTAATAAAATCGATTTTCGAAATTAAAATTTTAATTTTCGTTCAATAAATTCATAAACGAAACAGAAAATTTCATAAACGAACATTCAAAAAATTCATAAACAAAACATTCACAATATCAATTGAATTTATAAAACATGATATTTGTAACGTCAAACGAAAACAATTCAACGATGCAAAAATCAAAATCGTGTGACAAATGCGCATAAAATTATTCAATTGCGAAAATTTGATTGCATACATGAAACTTTGACATTCAAATTTGATTCGAATTTATGACACAATTCAACAATTATCATTAAATCAAAACGCAAATGATATATTCGTACAATCAAATTTGATATTTGAAATGTTTAACAAAAAAAATTCAACGATGCAAAAACGTGTTTTGTGTGACATTCGCGCAATCAGATATTCAATTGCGAATTTTTGATCACATACAAATTTATGAATGTTTGACATTCGAATTTAATCGTTCAATCGAATCGTATTTCGTTTGATCATGAAATTCGTAAACGACGCGATAAATTCATAATTGAAATTTCAAAAAATTCATAAATCAACGATTCACGAAATCGAATTTCTATTTTTTGAATTTTAATTGTAATTTTCGTTTGACGTTATCGAACGCATTATTCAGAAATTTTTATTCGCGTTGACGTCACATGTTTAAAATTGAAAATCATCGTTCAATCATGAAATTCGTAAATGAATTTTCAAATTCATAAATCAACGATTCATCGAATCGAATTTCTATTTTTTGAATTTTAATTGTAATTTTCGTTTGACGTTATCGAATGCATTTTTCAGAAATTTTTATTCGCGTTGACGTCACATGCAATGAATTGAAAATCATCGTTCAGTTATGAAATTCATAAATGAATTTTCAAATTCATAAATCAACGATTCATCAAGTCGAATTCTTATTTTTTGAATTTTAATTGTAATTTTCGTTTGTTGTCATCGAACGTATTTTTCACATTGTTTTATTTGCGTTGACGCAACATGTAATGAATATTGAAAATCATCGTTCAATCATGAAATTTTTACATGATATTTCAAATTCATAAATCAACGATTTATCGAATCGATTTTTTACTTTCTGTGTTCTGATTGTAATTTTCGTTTGACGTTATCGAATGTATCATTCAAAAATTTCTATTCGCGTTGACGTCACATGCAATGAATTGAAAATCATCGTTCAATTATGAAATTCGTAAATGAATTTTCAAATTCATAAATCAACGATTCATCGAGTCGATTTTTTATTTTTTGAATTTTAATTGTAATTTTCGTCTGACGTTATCGAACGCATTATTCAGAAATTTTTATTCGCGTTGACGTCACATGTTTAAAATTGAAAATCATCGTTCAATCATGAAATTCGTAAATGAATTTTCAAATTCATAAATCAACGATTCATCGAATCGAATTTTTATTTTTTGAATTTTAATTGTAATTTTCGTTTGACGTTATCGAACGCATTATTCAGAAATTTCTATCTGAATTGACGTCACATTCAATGAGTCGAAAATCATCTTCTAGTCATATAAATGAAGAGATAAATTCATAAATTAAACATTTTCAGTCGATTTTCTATTTTTTGAGTTTTCATTGTAATTTTCGTTCGACGTTATCGAATGCATCATTCGAAAATTTCGATCTGAATTGACATCACATGCAATGAATTGAAAATCATCGTTCAATTATGAAATTCGCAAATGAATCAGTAAATTCATAAATCAACGATTCATCGAGTCGATTTTTTATCTTTTGAATTTTAATTGTAATTTTCGTTTGACGTTATCGAACGCATCAATCGAATCGTTTTACACGTGTTGACGCAATAAACATTGATAACATGATCATGACGAACAACACATTCGAAAATCATGTCAAACATCGAATCGTATTTCGTTTAATCATGAAATTTGTAAACGACGCGATAAATTCATAAATACAATTTTAAATTCATAAATAAAACATTAAATTCATAAATACAACAATAAACGACAACAATAAATTCATAAATCAATGATTCATTCAATCGATTTTTTATTTTTTAAATTTTAATTGTAATTTTCGTTTGTTGTTATCGAATTTATTTTTCATATTGTTTTATTTACGTTAACGCAACATGTAATGAATGTTGAAAATTATTGTTCAATTATAAAATTTTTACATGATATTTCAAATTTATAAATTAACGATTTTTCAAATCGATTTTTTATTTTTTGAATTTTAATTGTAATTTTTGTTTGACGTTATCGAACGTATCAGTCGAATCATTTTATACGTGTTGACGTAATAAATATTAATAACATGATCATGATTGATATTATATTCGAAAATTATGTTATATATTGCGTCGTAAAATGTTCGATCATGAAATTCATGTGAAATGTTATGCATTGATTGAATTAATACATAATTACACGAAAATTTCTAAATGAAAAGCAAATACATGAAAATCTGTAAAAACATATGTAAAAAATTAAATCGTTTGAATGCGTCAAAACGAATTTCGATTTTAACATTCGATATGATAAAATAAAAATGTTAATTTTAATGATTGATCAAATGTTGATTTCAAATGTTGAATTCGATGCACGTTCGTCACATTATTTTTCGTTTTTTTTCAATTTCGTTTCGAAACGATTAATTGATTTTTTTTAACGTTTTGCGCGATATAAATATGTCGTTAAATGATGTTGAATTGAATTGTCGTCGAAACAGAAAAATAAACGCGAAACGTCGCGAAATAAATTTCGTTAACGAAATAAATTCGTCGAAATTTTGAAAACATTCACATGATCATATTTTGAAATAAACAATTCGAACATGTTAATAAAATCGTCGATATAATTCTTAATGCATTGATATTTTCGAATGTACGAAAATCGAAATGTACATTGCATTCGTCAAAACGTGAAAACAATAAATGTTTTGAAAAATAATTAATTCATACAATTCGTAAAAAGCAATTTCGACGAACATTAATAATTGATAATTCGATTTCGCGTATCGACAAACACGAAAATTTTTGCAACATCAAATTGATATCACGAAACGAACAATTTAATCAAATTGATGAAATTTTTGTTATCACAATTAACACGTCGATGTTATCGCATATAAAACAATTGATTCGTACAATGCATTCAACGAAATATGCATGTATTAAATTTTTTGAAAAACAAATATTTTGTACGAATTTTACAAATAATTTCGCGTGTCATTAATAAACAATTGAAAATTTTGTTGACGAATTTTGTAAGAAATAAAAATTCAGAATTTTCGAAAATGCGATTCGCATTTCGTCAAGCAATTCGATTATCGAAATTTGAATGATTTCGAAAAAATCAATTTCAATCATTTTACAATTCGATTAACGATAAATTCAACAAATTCATATTGTCAATCGAAGTCGATCGAATTCGTACGATTGAATAAATAAAATGTGAATAAAAAGCAATTGCAAAACGTAATCTGTTCTGTAACGATTAATAAATCAATATATTACATCTCAAGTTATATATTTTTGATGTCAATAATTCATTAAACTATATTATTTTTAGTACGAGTTTTACATTTTAATCGTTATCATATCTCAAAATGATGTCATTCGTGTATATTTAACAAAATACAGTTTTGTTGTTTCGCATACATCATGTCGAATTCTGATAATGATTTGTTTTTTGAGTTTGTCGAGAATGTTAACGTATTTTTTGATTGATTTATTACAAACAACAAATCGAAAAAATCATAAAAAAAATCAGATTGCAAGCTCGAAATACTGAACGTTCGAAATTTGTAATTTTTATTTCATTTGTATTTATTTCATTTATTTTTGTTTTTGATTTTGTTTGAAAACTTTTCGTCATGAAAATTATCGAAACGACATCGAATCAATATAAAAAAAAAAAAAATACAAAAAATGAAAAAATGATGCAAATAAATGAAAAATCAATTCACGCAAAACAACGTGAATCACATGATTCAATTTTCGAATTTAGTCAAGATCGCATACGTTGATATTTATTTTAAATCAAATAGCAATGCGAACAAGTTTTGAAACGCAAAAATCGATTTTCATTCAGACAAGCAATACATTTGAAACGAATTCAAGATTTTTTTGAAAAACGACATCGAACGAGCAATCACGTTGCAACAGAATTTTTTGAGAAAATATCGCAAGCACAAACAGAGTCACAATCAATCGATTAAGAATTACAATGTCGAACGAATAAATATGTTTGCTGAATTGAAATTCGAATTCAAATTCACGAAAGCAATGAAATTCAATGATTTTCGTGACGAATTACGTTTGAAATTTCGCTGCATGTTTTTTAAGAAAAAGAAAATTTTCACAAAGACGAAATTGTTTGAACGACTCAAGCGTATGAAAAACGTTCAAATTCTGAAAAAAGAATTCAAGAATTTCAAAAAGCGTAAAATTTCGTTCGATATTGACAATTCTGAAAACGAAAACGAAAAATTCAAAATTGCGAAATTCAAAAATAAAAAAATCAAAAATATTAAAATCAATTCGAATCACGAATCAATCAAATCGAAAAATATTCGAATGTATCGCTGATTCGTCAGCGAATTCAAAAAAATTCAAAACAAAAATAATTGTATAAATTGTGACAAATCAAATCATCAAATCGAAATTTGTACAAACAAAAAAAACAAAATCATTTTCGTTGATCAAATTTTTGAACAATCAAAAAACTAATCGATTTGATGATTTTCGTTCAAATCGTTAAAAAGAAAAAATTTTCGAATTTCGATTTCGATACGTCGTTTTTTTCAGACATGAACAAGAATCATGCTAACAAAAAAAACGACGCAAAAAGTTTAAAAAATTCGTGATTCGTAAATGCGTCAAAATCAAGATTAACATACAAAGCGAAAACAAAATTTGAAACGAATCGAAAACAATACTCGATACAAAAACGAAAATTAATCTGATAAGTCATGCTTATGCGAAGAAGTTGAATTTTCGTCGCTCTGAAACTCTAAGCTGTGATGCAATAACAGTTGACAGTCATCGTTTGAAGACGTATGACGTTTATTTCGTACAATTCGAAGTGTCAAACGTCAAAAGAATTAGTCGTTTCTTCGAGAAATCGTTTCTGATCGTGAATCTGAACTGAGATTTAACGTTAAACATGTTTTGAATACAATTTTCGAAAATCAAAATGAATTGAAACGACGACAATATCAAAACTTGACGTTGCAAAAAAAAACATTTCATTTTCATCACATGTCGTATCGAAAACATCGAATCAAAACAATTGATCATAAACGTCATCGATAA
The DNA here is from genome assembly GCA_018902385.1 of Physcia stellaris. Taxonomy (NCBI): domain Eukaryota; kingdom Fungi; phylum Ascomycota; class Lecanoromycetes; order Caliciales; family Physciaceae; genus Physcia; species Physcia stellaris. Next base: position 86,450 of record JABSSW010000034.1, on the reverse strand, counting down.
CGAAATCGAAACGTATTTCATGTTCGTACGAATATATATTGACAAACAATTCGACATGTATGAAATGCATGTTTCAAAACGAATTCAAATAAAATTTGTTTTGATTGAAATGAAAAAAAAATTCGATGTCAAAATCATTCTTTTCGATATTTTAAAAACGTATGAAAAATTCGATAACGAAAATAAAATTTACGAATTTTCGAATTATAATTCAAACGATCATGTTATTGATTTAAAAAAAAACAAAAAATCGTCGCATGAATCAATTTATTTTTTATTCGAAAATGAGTTTCGAATATTACGTGTTTACATCGAAAAACATTTAATTAACGATTTCATTCGATTTTCACAATTTTTTGCAAAGACGTTCATTTTGTTCGTCAAAAAAAAAAACGATAATTTACGATTATGCGTGAATTACAGAAATTTTAATGTTTTCACGATAAAAAATAGATATTTTTATCGTTAATCGATGAAAATTTAAATAAATTTAACAAAATCGTCAAATATATCAGCATTGATTTGATTGTTGCTTATCATCGATTGCGTATTAAGCATGAAAACGAATGAAAAACAATTTTTCGTATTCGATATGATCATTTCGAATATAACGTATTTCTTTTCGATTTTATTAACGTTTCGACGACGTTTCAAAATTTCATCAATAAAATTTTAGCGATTCGTCTCGATATTAACGTCATTGTATATCTGAATGATATAATAATTTATTCGATTTAACGTCGAAATTCATGTCGACAATATCAAATGAATTTTTGATCGTTTTAAGAAAAATAAACTATACATTGTTTTTGAAAAATGCAAATGATTCGTTGACGAAATAAATTTTCTTGAATTCGTCGTTTTTTTTTTTCTAAAAATGAAAATGCAAAACAAAAAAATCGAAATTATTCAACAATGATCAATATTTCGCAACGTTTTCGACATCATGCAATTTCTCGACATCGTTAATTTTTATCGACGATTCATTAAATATTTCAATAAAATTGCTGAATTTCTGATCGTTATGCTAAAAATCACAAAAATTTCGAAAAAATATTCGTAAACGCAAACGAAATCAAAATCGAAATCGCAACAAATTATCGAATATTTACATTTTTTTGATCAACGAAACATTGAAAATTTTCAAACAATTTCGCAAAACATTTATCGAAATATCAATTTTACGTCATTTCGATTTCGAACGTGTTATTCGAGTCGAAATCGACGCATTCGACAAGATTTTAAAATCATTTTATGTCAACAAAACGACGAAAATCATTGACATTTTGTTGCGTATTTCTCGCGCAAATTGATTTCGATCGAATATCATTACGAAATTCATGACAAGAAATTGTTGATTATTGTGATTTCGTTCAAACAATGAAAACATTATTTCGAAAACGCAAAAAAACAAATTTTTGTTTTTATTGATTATCGCAATTTGAAACAATTTATGATCACAATTAAATTGTCGTCACGTCAAATTCGATGAATTCAAAAATTGATTCGATATAATTTTTTAATCGATTATCGTTTCGATAACAAAAATTTTATTGACGAATTTTCAAAACGATTTGATCACATAACGATTATTGAAAAAAACGTCGAAAACAATCGTCAAATTTTGAAACAATTGCAAAAATTATTGATCGCAAACTCGAAACGTTTCGAAAAAATGCGAATAAATGCGATCAAAATCATGAATACAATGCATATCATAAAACGATTCATGAATGCGATACATAACATGAAACGTCGATTGCATTTAAATGATTTAACAATCGAATCAATCAACGTTGTTTCGAAAACATTCGATTCAAAAAATTCGAAATATTCGATTGAACAAAAATCAAACGTGACATTCATAAAATGAAAAATTTTTGTGTTAAAATTAACGATTGTATTTGAATGCGCAATGCATAAAATTCGAATACAAATTGCTTTACGAAAAAAAACGACATATAACGACGAATCAACATTTTCATTGTTGAATTTCGTTCGTGATTTGATCGTTAAAAATCAATTCGTTTTTGAAATATGTCGAAAATTAATTATTTCGAAAACAAAAACAGACAATTGACAACACAAAAATGAATTTTTGTATTACGACGATGTCGTTTACATTTCAGAAAATTTGCGTGAAAACGTTATTCGTGCATATTACGATAATTCGCTCGTTGATCATTTCGACATCGAACGAACGTTGAAATTGATACGTCGAAAATATTATTGATCGAATCAAAATTTTATCGAAATTTTTGAAATGCGACAACAAATCAAAAAACATTGTGAAACATGCGTCGTTTGCAAACGAAACAAAATTGCACGACACAAATCATACGACGAATTTTTTTTTTTTTCGATTTTTGAATTTAAATGAATTGATTTTTTTGGAATTTCGTGACAAAATTTTTTTCAAATAAAACATGAAATGAAACGATTTACGATTCGATTTTAGTGATTGTGAATCGTTTAACGAAAATGATTCATTACATATCAATAATTAAAACGATTTTCGCAAAAAATTTGATTGAAATTTTATTTCGCGAAATCATTCGATTTCACGATTTTTTTTCGTCAATCGTCATCGACAGAAATTTCATTTTCACGTTCAAATACAACGATACACTGTGTTACGTTTTGAAAATCAAACGTAAATTGTCAATCGTTTTTCATTTTCAGATCGATGAACAGATCGAACGAATGAACAACGTCATGAAACAATTTTTTCGCGTTTTTGTCAATTTCGAGCAAAATGATTGAATAAAATTGTTGTTCATGATCGAATTCGTTTACAACAATAACAAACATGCATTCACAAATATTTTTTCGTTCGAAATTATGTTTGAATATTCATTTCGCATGTTTTTGGAAAAAACATGAAACAAAAAAATTAAATTCAAATTCGCAAAAAAACACGTTGAACATTTAATTGAATTATTTCGAATATTGAAAAACAATTTATTCATGACACAACAACAACAAACGATGTATAAAAACGAACGTACGAAATCAATGTCATACAACGTCGAAAATTACGTGAATTTGAACGATAAAAACATCAAAATTAAACGAAACAAAAAATTGAAATGAAAATTCTTTAATTCATTTCAAATTTTAAAAATTATAAAAAATCAAATTTATCGTTTAAATTTATTCAAACGCTGACGCATTCACGACGTTTTTTACGTTTTTTTTTTGAAAAAATTCAATTTTAAAAAAAAAAAAAACGCGCATACGTCACATTTTTTTGAATTTTTTTATCAAATTGAAAATATTGAATTCGACGAGAACATAAAAATGAAAATCACGAAAAAATTTTATGAAATCGAAATCATCAAAAACAACAAAATTTTCAAAACAAATGAAATTTCAAACAAATTTTACAACGAATTCGATTTTTATTATTTCGTGAAATGAAAAAATTATGAAAACGCGATTTGAAAATTTGCATCGTTTGTCAAATATTTTCGAAAAACTTTGCGACAATTTCATAACGAAAATTCGAAAAAATTTGATGTCAATAAGAAAACAAATCATCGAAAATCAAAAAAAAATAAATTGAAATATTTATTGCATGTTAACACATTTTTCGTTTTTAAAATTTTGTGTGTTATTTATTGTTTAAAATTTACGACGCATAAAAAATTGAATCGTGTCAAAAACATTTTCAAAAATTGTTGTTCGATTTGATCGAACGATAAATCGTTGAATAAAAATGTGAAATGATGTAAAAAAAAAAAAAAAATTCGAAAATTAAATATTAATGCGATCGCGATTAATGAGCGTTTATCGCGTTACACATTTTTTCATGATATCGATGTTGATATTCGAAATAAAAAAATGAAAAAAATGAAAAAATGTTCGAATTCAGAACTTTTTGTCAACAAATCAATTGTCAATCATCATATCGAAAATTGTGAATGATACGAAATCAAACATTCGATCATGAAAACAGCAAACAATTGATTCATCAAATTATGTTTTTTTGAATCATTCAAAAATATTTTTTCAGATTTTTAACGCAAACTGATTATTGAATTCGAACAAAAATATTTCGAAATGCGAAAATCACGATCATAATGATTTTTCAAGTCAATGCAAAATCAAAACAAACAAAATACGTCAAAGTTTTTGTTAACATGTTGATTTCAAAAAATTCGATGTTTAAAAAAAAACGTATGTAAAAAATAAAAATTCAAAATTTTCGAAAATGCGATTCGCATTTCGTCAAACAATTCGATTATCGAAATTCGAATGATTTCGAAAAAAATCAATTTCAATCATTTTACAATTCGATCAACGATAAATTCAACAAGTTCATATTGTCAATCGAAATCGATCGAATTTGTACGATTGAATAGATAGAATGTAAATAAAAAACAATTGCAAAACGTAATTTGTTCTGTAACGATTAATAAATCAATATATTACATTTTAAACTATATATTTTTGATGTCAATAATTCATTAAATTATACTATTTCTAGTACGAATTTTACAAATTTGCAAATATTCGAATTTTTTGTTGTTTATTCATATCATTGTATAACATTTTACATTATGATTTATTGTTTAATAAAATTTGACGACAATTTTTAAAAATGTTTTTGATACGATTCAATTTTTCATGCGACGTAAATTTTGATTGTAAATAACGCAAAATGACAATGAAACGAATAACAACGAAAAAAATTATTGACGTCAATTTAAAGATAAATTGTAACGAATTCAATGACAATTTTTTGATCGATCATAAACAATAAAATTCACGATTTAATCATTTCGCAAAACAAAATCTGTTGTTTTTGAATGAATTTCGTGAAAAACATCGACGATATTTTGAATATTTTGAAATTTATCGTCGTCGACATAATATCAAATGTGATCGTGAAAATTTCAATTCGATCATTTGCAACGATATTGAAAACGATGATAATGATATCGAAATTGCAATATGTCGTCGAATTTTCATTCGAACGTTTCATTTGCGATAACGAATTTCGAAAAATCGTTGTGTTATTTTTTCAACGAATCGTTGAAATTTTTTTTAACAATCAAAAATGAAAAATTGAATGAATGTGTTACGAGCATGTCTGGCAAATAAATCTGACAAATAGATAGTTAATATGATATGTAATCGAACAACGAATTATCTTTCTAATTTTACGTTGAGATTAGCGTGATTTGAAACTTGACGTCGCACACTGTTTGCAACTTCATCATTTTGTATCTACTTGTTTCTGCAGACTTATTGTCTTCGTCTAGCTAGTCAATAATACGTTTATTCAAACACGATTCATGATATTACAATAAATTTTCAATTTTATCGCTCGTCGTGATACGCGAGCGTTCAAAAATAAAATTTCAAATCGATCAAATTCTTTTGACGAAACAAACGACGAAAAATTCTGTTGATCAAACAAACGATCAAAAGTTTTTTTGACGAAACATTTGACGAAAATCGTGAAATAACAAATCGAATTTTCACGCAAACGACGATATTTTCGACGATAAAAAAAAACTGATTCGATTAATTTTTTTTTTTTTATCATTTTTCAACTTTTCATTTCTAGTTATGATTCGAAGTCATCACGAAACAACTTTTTTCGAATTTTTTACTTCGATGAAACAACGTCTTAAAACGCTACGTTTCAATGTGAATCGTATGTTACAAAAATCAATGACAATTTTTTCGACGAGAATTTCGTCGAGCAATTCAAACGTCGTCGATCTGTTTCAACGATCGAGTTCATAAAAATGAAAAATAACGAAGCAATTCATTTTCTGAACATCGTCATTATCGATCAGTTGAAGTGATGAATCAATCAAAAAATCATCGACTTTTTGAAAAAATTTGATCGATTACGCATTGATCGTGACAATTATTTGAACGCTTTGATTCAATATCAGAATTTGTACAATATCGTCAACGTCGATCGTGACGAGTTGATCAATACAAACGTCAATTCGATGAAATTCGTAAAAAAATAAATACATTGAAAACTAATTACGAACAAACGCGTGATCGACTTTTAATCAAGCAACACGATTACATTTTTTTCAAAAAAAAATCATGACGTTTTGTTAATCACGACTCGCGATCGTACACGAAATTTTGATGACAACGATAAAAACAACGACGACGAAATCAACGTAATTAACTTTTTCAATAAAAGCAAACGACGTTCAAAAGTTCATTCAGATTTTTTTAAATTCATCGACGAAATGAAATCTATTTGACGTGTCTGAAAAACAAAAATGCATGATAAAATGACGATCAACGTCGATCATTACGACACGAACATGATCGCAATCACTATTGTGATTGACTGAATTGAAAATGATGTCGATGATCACATACAATCGATACGTGATATCGACATGAATCATTTCAAGAACTGACATATGATGTTGAAATTCTTGAATTTCATTTTCGAAAATTTTGACTTCAAACGCAATATGCGTATTCAATTCCGGGCATTGATCATGAGTATTCAGAACTTTCAGTTCTTTTATTTCATTTTTCTTCGTCTTAGCAATTCAATCGACTATAGCGAAGTCATCAAGATCGAGAAATTGATGAACAAAATCTTCTGAAATTTGAAAAAAACGATGAGTGTATATTCACGCGAATTTCACGTTCGATGAAATTCGAATCATTTTGCAACAAATATACAATCGACAATCGAGTTTTCGAAAAGAAAAGATCGCGACACGTCAACAACGTTCTGAATTGTTTCAATTCAAATCAACTTTTGTCGCTTCGATTTCGATGCTTTTTACGAAACTTGTTATCTCGATTCTTTTCGTGAAGTTTGTCGTTCATTTTCATTTCAACGTTGAAATCAAAATTCATGATTTGATGACAAACAAATTGATCGTCACGAGCAAATGTTTCACATGCGATGAAATCGATCACGTATGAAAAATGTGTTCGAACGTTTACAAACATCAAAAGCGTTATTGACACAAAATGCAAATGTTTTACATGAACATGATCAACGAATCGAGCGAATTTGATTCGAAAAATTGATAATTCACATCAAAAACGCGATTGATGAGTGTTTAAAAATTTTTTTATTTATCATGACGAATTGTTTGATTTCTTTGTTAAACAATCTTTAGTCATCAATTGTACGTTGTCATTCAACGATAATAAACATAAATTAGAAACTTTAATAACATTGATGCAACTGATTATGCTTTCATTGATAAAGAAATTGCGCAACTTGTATGCAACATGCTGAATATGAATTTCGTATTTTTATTAAAATCGAAATTCATTATCGAATTCGACGATCGTCAAATTTCTTCAATAATTCATGTCATTTATTTCAAGTTGACAATTGATTTGCATTTCGAGTTGACAATTTCTTTGTTCATCATCGATTTGAACAATCATTCGATAATTCTAGAAAAATCGTGAATAAACAAACATGAAATTATTTTGAATATAATTTACGATAAATTGATTTTCAAATCGTTCAGATGTAATCATCATGACAGTATATTCATCAAAGCAGTGCAGATTCGACGTCTGGAAATTTTTGATTCAAATCGTCGATGAGACGTACTTAATTGACGTCGCGATATTTCTTTATCGAAAGCAAATAACGCGAAACATATTGCTGCAATAGAATTTCGATATACGATTTTATTTCGTTCGCAATCTAGTTTCTCAGCGCTTTATGTACAAAACGAATCAAACGTATTCGATTCAAAATGCTTCGATTGCTTTATTCATTCGAAAATCGATCAAAATGACGAGTCGTTCGTCGTTGAATCAAATCACTCAAAAATTGATATCACAGCGATTACGAAAACGACATTCGTCAAAAAAAAAGACTTAAAAAAACAACGCAACAAGCGTTGAAAAATCAAGAAACAACAATTCGAAATTTTTTCATTCTCGAGACTGAATTCAGACGATTCGATGAATATCGCGATAATTGATGCGATTTTTTTTTGTTTACTCGTCGATTTCAAAAATCGAAAACAAAAAATGCAATGTTTTTTCATTACGATCAATCAAATCGACTTCGCATTCAAGACATTGCGAACAAATTTTGAATCGTTGAAAATTGTCGTCATGATCAAAAAGATTTTGAAACACGAGCAAATAAAATCGATTTTTGAACGTATAATGAAAAAAATGTCGAAATATTTCAAACATTTGTCAAAAATATTCGATTTTCAAAAAACAATTGAATTGTCGTCGCATCGAATTTACGATCACAAAATCGAACTTTTAAACGATAACAATACATTGTTTCGAAGTCGAATATATTTTTTGTTCGAATTCAAATTTCAGAAACTCAAGAAATATTGAAAAATAATTTTCAAAAGAATTTCATCGTATTCAGTCAAACAACATACGTTTCGTTCGTTTTATTCGCAATCAAATCAAATGATCAATTACGTTTATGTGTGAATTATCGACGATTTAATCACATCACGAAACGCAATCGATATTTCATTTTTCTGATCGAAAAAACTCTAATTAGAATGCAAAATTGCAAATATTTGATCAAATTGAATATCATATCGATTTTCAACAAACTTTCGAATGAATGAAAAAAATGAAAAACTCATTACATTCGTTATCTTCATGAAATCGTACAAATATCGAATATTATCTTTCGAATTGATCAACGAATTCGCGAGTTGACAACATTACATGAACGATTTGCTGTTCAACTTTTTGAACGATTTCTGTCAAATTTATCTAAATGATATTCTCATTTACAGCAAATTCAAGAAAAAGCACATCGTTCACGTTCGTAAAATGCTGAAAAAACTCAAAAAAATCGAATTACAAATGAATATTGAAAAATACGAATTCTTCAAAAAAAAAAATGACATTTCTGAGCGTCATATTATCGATGAATGACTTTCGCATGAATTCGAAAAAGATAAAAATCATTGTCAACTGAGAACGTTTTACAAATTTGAAAAAATGCAAATTTTCGTGAATTTCGTCAACTTTTACAGACGATTCATTCGTGATTTTCGAAAAAAATTCGAACTTTCATTCGAATGATCAAAAAATTCGTGAATTTCGAATGAACTGCTGAAATCGAAAAAGTTTTCAATTTTTTCAAAAAAACGATGATCGAAACTTTCATATTACGACATTACGATCGAATCAAACAAATCATTTTGAAAATTGATTTTTTGATTACGTTAATGCGAAAATATTATCTCAATACGACGACGAAAAAGTTTTGCATCTCGTTGTTTTTTATAGTCGTAACATGATCTCAGTCGAATGCAACTACGAAATTTATGACAAAAATTGTTGATCATTATTCGTTGTTTAGAACATTGACGTTTTGAACTTGAAAACATTGAAAAATTTGTCAAAATTTTCATCGATCACAAAAGTTTGAAAATCTTCATGACGTCAAAAAAACTAACTTTTCGTCAAATTCGTTGAGCAGAAATTTCTCGAAATTCAATATTGTCATTCAGTTTCAATTCGAAATTCAGAACGTTAAAACAGATGCTTTGATTCGTATGTTTGATTCACGATTCAAAACGATATTGACGAACGACATCAATATCGAAAACAAATATTGTTTATTTCGAAACGATTCGAGATTCACGCGATGAAGTCTGACGAATTCATTTACGAACGAGTTTTCGCGATCAACAGAATTGACGATGATTGCACGATTTATCGTGAAATCATCGAGCAAAATTTCATTTTCAATTGAATGAAATTGATTTACGAAATTGCATTGAAAAGAACGACGTTCTGTATCGAGAAGATCGATTATGAATGTTCGTCGATGTTCTTTTATTCGTTGATTTTCTCAGGAAAATTCATGAACTTTTTTGTCTCGAGACATTCAAATTTTAATCGCATGAAAAATTTTATACGTCGTGATTATTATTGACTTAACATGCGCAAAGCGATTCGTCGATACGTACGTAATTGTTATGAATGTCAACGCACGAAAATTTTCAGAAATCGCAAAAACGATTTGTTCATTTTTTTGATCATACTTTTTGCAACGTTGAATCGACATATCAATAGATTTCATCATCGAATTGCTCGACGTTCACGATCATAACGTCATATGCACGATAATTGACAAACTTAACAAAAACGTTATTACGTGCTTTGTATCGTCAACGACGAAAATATCAATGTTGAAATCACGATCAAAATATTTATCAATTACGTATTTCGTACACATGATTTACTTTTTTTCATAACGTCAAATCGAGATTCTCAGTTCATATCGTTCGTTTGACAAGCATTTTGCAAAATTCTCGATATCAAATGTAAACTTTTCATCGCTTTTCATTCAAAAATCGATGAACAAATCGAAAAAAATCAATCAAAATATCGAGAAACAATTGCGACAATATTGCAATTACATGCAAAACGATTGAAATGTTTGATTGTTCATGATTGAATTTGCAAACAACAACGCGATATTTGCAACAACAAATCTGTCATCATTTTTCGTCAACAAGAATTTTCATTCTCGTATGAATTTCTCATCAGATTTTATTTCGTATGTTACAACAAAAAAACGACTTCTGATCGTCAAAGCAAAAATATTATTGACACGATGCAAAATATTTTCAATTACGTACGAAATCATGCAAAAATGATTCAAAAGCGTATGATAATTCAAGTCAACAAGCATCGAAAAATCGTAGAGTACGTCGAAAAGATTTCGTTTTTCTCGATCGACGAAACATCAAGACGATTAAATCGTCTGACAAACTCGATGACAAAAAGTTAAATTTTTACAAAATACTACAACGTATGAACAATTCATATCGATTGAAATTGTTTGAAATCATGCATATCTACAATGTGTTTCATTGTTGATTTTTACGCAAAGATTTTCGTGATTCATTCGAAAATCAAATCAATGAATTTTTTGATTTTGTCATAGTCAACGAAAATTTCGAGTGAAAATGAACGATATTCTGAAGTCTCGATATCATTACAATCGTTTTCAATATCGTGTCAACTGATCGAACTGATCGTATGATCGAACATGATATTATGTCGACAACGAAAAATTTGATAATGCTTCGCGATGTGATGAACGATTTTCATCGCATTCATTTCACGATTGCAAGTTCAAAATCGTTCAAAACGTTGATTTCAATATTTCAAAACGTCGTCAATGAATCAGATCTCTCGACGAATCGTCGTCGTTTTCGAAAAAAGATCGTCATGCTGACACTAATCGAGATTACATTCGATTAAAATCTGAACGTCTCGAATTCAATACATTTATTTCGATTTCATTCTCGCAGCGTTTTTGCAGTCTCTAGATTTCGTCATCGTCTCGATGTTATTTACAGTCAGAAAAAAACGTCGCATGAAAAAATCAATCGTGTCAAAAACATTTTCAGAAATTGTTGTCAAATCTTATCGAGCTTTGAAGCAATAACGAAGCATTTGGAAATGAAAAATGATGATCGTGAAACTTCTAAATTCAGACATTCAAATCAGTCAACAAGATTTTCAACAAGATTTTCTTATTTCGAAATAATAACGAATCGTCGAAACGACGCTCGCGAAAAAAAAAAAAATTAGTGTTACGAACATGTTTGACAAATAGATCTGACAAATAGATAGTTAGTATGATATGTGATCGAGCAACGAACTATGCTTTAATTTTACGTTGAAATTAACGTGATTTGAGACTTGACGTCGCACACTGTTTGCAACTTCAACATTTTGTATTTATTTGTTTTTGCAGACTTATTGTCTTCGTCTAACTAGTCAATAATACGTCTATTCAAGCACGATTCATGATAGAATGTGCATGTCATCGAACAGTTTCAATTGTAAACAATGTTTCGTTTTTTGACAACGAAATATGAATTCAATTTTTGTCATTCAATTTGTCAAATGAACGAATTGTTTTGATGTGACGACGATTTAATCATACAAAATTTTCTATTTCAAAATTGATCGAATAACGAAATTTGTTGATTCGAATCGTCATTTTTTGTTTAACGTTAACAGCATTGATTTTGATTTATTCGATAATGCGATTTATTTTTTCGACGATAAATTCGTTTTGTTTGATTAATAAACGTTTTTTAATAATTTCGTAATTATTCAAATTCGAATCAAAAATCATTCGAAAATGATAATTTTTATTGATGAAAAACGAAATGAAATTTGTAATTGCGAAAACGTTATTGTTATCAACGAATTTCATGATGTCGATTCAATCAATTCAATCGTTTTAACGATAATTGCAATATAAACGTAAACGAATTTCAATGTTTTGATTAATTCGTTCGATTTGATTATTCGTTTGAAATTGAAACGTCGTGAACAATTTACATTTGATTTTTAAACGTTTACAAAAAAATTTTCAAACGCGATTTACAAATTGATCATTTCGATTCGAAACGATAAAAAAAAAAATCATGCGTGCGAAATACGTAATGAAACAATATTTTGACGCAAATTTCGATTGTCAAATCGTCATTATCGATCACGCAAAAAACATAATGTCGTTTTTTGATTAATCGATCGATAATAATGCAAATAACGTTATTTTTTTTGAATTCAAATAATTCAATTATGAAATTTATTGAAATATTTATTTATTTTTGATTATAAATTGACAAAAATATTAATAATTCATGACGATTATCGTGTGAAATTTTAAATCGTTAACATTTGTGACAATTACGAATGTAACGTTTGATAAATAATCGCATATTAAATCAATAATAATAACGTTTAATGAATTTTTCAATGCGATTCATGTTCGAATAAACACAAAAAAATTGATCGTGAATATCGCGAATTATTTCAATCATGAAATTTAAACGATTTGATATTCATAAATTTTCGTTTTTGAAAAAAACGTCGTTTCGATTTGAACATTTTTGTAAATTTATTTTTTCGTTGATGATTTGTTCATCGATCAAAATTTGACGATAAATAATACAATTTTTATTTTTTCGATTAATTTGTATAATTCGTTCGTACAAATCGTTTTAAACGTTAATCGAACAAAATTACAATCGAAAAAACGACAACAAAATTTGTTTTTTATAAAATTTTCGTTCGTCGTTATCGACAAAACGAAATTTAAACATTCGAATCAAAACGTTCGTTTTAACATTTTTGATTTCGAATTGATATTGAATTTTGATGTTGTAATCGATTAAAATTTCTGTTCAACGTATTTGACGAAAAATAAATTTTTTGTTTGTCATGAAAATTTTCAAATTTTTGTGATCGATATAAATTTCGACGAATTCGTCGATATTTTCGAATTCGAATTTTCAATATTTCAAACATCGAATAATGATTAGAAATTTTTTGTCGTATATTTCGTAATTGCATTCGACAAAAATCATTTTTTTGTTGAAAAAAATTATCGAATGAAAAATTTTTTCGTCATCGTATTGCGACAGAATTTCATTCAAACATCAATTTGATAAATCAATTTTTAATATAATTTTACGATTACGATCGTAATGTCGAAATATGAAAATTTCGATAATTTGTTTTTTCAATGTTTCGAACGTTTCATTGACGAAATCGATTCATTCGAAATCAATTTTTTTTTTGATTATTCGAATCAAAAATTTGACGAATTTGAAAAATGCTTTGATGAAACGACGATAAAAATTGCAAAAATTCACAAACGTTTGTATTTTCTTAATGCAAATTGAACGAATTCAATTGACGATATTTTGAATTTTTTTGAAATTCATACGTAAACTTTCTGTCGTTAATATGACGTTCAAAAATGAAATTTTCGTTTGAAAAAATTCGCATTTTTGATATCAATTTGAAATTCGATTTTTTTCAATTTTTGAAACATTTGTGTGAAATGTCGTTCATGTTTTTTTCGAATTTTGTTGTAAATAAAAATATCGTTCAAATAAATTTGACAAAAATGATTAATGTATTCGAACAACAAATCGTTCATGTAATGTTGTCAATTCGTCGAATCATTTGTTAATTCGAAAAATAATACATGATATTTGTAAATGTTCAGCGAACATATAAAAATAATCAATTTTTCGCTTTGTGAATTCATTCGAAATTTATTGAAAATCGATATAATGTTCAGTTTGAACAGAAATTTGCAATTTATAATTCGAACAAAAATTTTCTCAATCAATGATATAAAATATTCATTGCGTTTGATTATGACGTTCAATTTTCGATAATTCACACAAAAACGAAATTATTCGTTCGATTTGACGACGAATAAAATGAACGATGCATACGATGTTTTGTTTGAATTGATAAATTTCTTTTGAAAATTCTCGTGAAAATATTTTTGAAAAGTTTCGAATTTCTTTGACGATAAAAAATAAATTCGATTTCGAAACAATTGTTTCGATTTTTCGATCAATTCGATTTTGTGATCGTAAAATCTAAAAAAATAATTTATCGATTTTTTTGAAATTGAACACGTTTTCGAATCGTTTAAAAAAATCAAAAATTTTTCGTTTCAATTTTTCAACGATTGTTTTCATGATTTTAAAAATTTTCTTGAAATCGATATCGAAATCGAATTTTATTTTGATTAAATTTTCTTGAATGTCGTCAATGATTTCGTTCAATTTCTTCATGATTAATGAAAACGTTTTGATTTTTTTTTTTTTTTTTCGATTTTGTCAAAAATTGATAAACAACGACGTCGATAAAAACGATATTCAAAAACGTTTCGAAATCAAAATTTTGTTCGTCGTTTTCATTATCGAAAATCGAAATTTTGAATCGTTTATTAAATCGTCGAACAGATTTTTTGATTAAATTCGATTTTCGAACAGAAATTTTCACGAAAATAAATTGTTGAAAATTTCGTATAATTTTAATTCGTTTTTTTTTTTCGAAAATTTAACAAAAAAATATTTTTTATCAATTTTTCGATAGCATATCGAAAATTAAAATTCAATATGTTTTTGAAAAAAAATTCTCGTCGTTTTCGAAATTTTCGACGATAAAAAAAAATTTAATTTTGAACGTAAATGACATTGATCGTTTTTGAATAATTCGATATTTTTGAAAATTTATCGATATCGATTGTTTGATCGATAATGTTGACGATAAAAAATAAATTTTTTTAAAAAAAATTGATCGTTCGTTTTTAATTTTCAAAATTTTGAACGTTTCGAAATGAAAACAACGATCGAATTTGAAAATAATTTTATCGTTTTTCATATTCAAAATGATTTCGTGAACGTTTATTCAAAATTTATTCAATATCAACGAATGAATTTCAATTTTGATTATGAACATGAAAATTGTAATTTTTGAATGATTTTGCACGATAAATGTAAAATAAATGACATGAATAATGAATTTAATTTTTCGATTATCGAATTCATTGACGAATTTCGATCGTGATAAAATCACAAAAATTATTTGAAATGTTTCACAAATTAATTGCGCAATTTTTTCATCAATGAAAACGTATTCAATAACATTTGTATTCATTAATGTTTGCAAATTATGTTCGTATTTATCGAAAATTAATGTACATTTAATTATTAAAAAATTGTTTTGAAATTTATTGAACGTGTTAAATGTTTTTGATATTGTTGAAATAAACAACATTTTCGTCGCGATTTTGAAAAAATTTAAACGTTTTTCGATTCATAAATTGAAAAAATTTCGTTATTAATATCATTAAAATAATTATCAAAAAAAATTGAATCGATTTCGATTTGAAAATTCATTAAAAATTCATTTATTTCGTTGATTGTCAAAATGTTTTTTTTGTTTAATTTTTTTGAACAATCAAATATCGATAATTTTAAAAAAAAACAATTTCGTATTAAATGATTGAAATTTTTACAACGATAACAATTTTTATCGATATCATTTTTATTATAAAAAATTTTCATGATTATTTGATCGACGATAAACATAATTTTTTTGACGTTAAATATGTTATCACGAATTACGATTTTGACAATTGATGTTTTGAAAATAATTCGTGAAATATTTTTAAATGTCGAATTTTCGAAACGTGTGATTTCAAAAATGTAATTTTTGATTCATTTTTCAATTAATTTTTTTAAGTTTTCGATTGTTTCAAATCGATCGTTATTAACAATGATTCGTTGAAATTGAAAAATGAATTTTTCGCGAAATTCGTTTGTCAAATTCTGTTTCGAATAATGAAACAATTGATTGAACAACATCAAAAATTCGAAAAAAATTTCGAAAAACATTGATTGATACGCATGATAAAAATTTTAAATTTATTGTGTACGTTTCGTTTTTTGTTTTTTTCAACATAAATCAAAATCAAAACATCAAAAATTATTTGAAAAATTTTGAAATAAACAATGTCGATTTTACGTCGAACGAAAAAATGTTCGCGAATTTTGTTTTCGATTCAATTGATAAATGTCGTTATTTTGATATATTCGTCGACGAAATAATCAACGTTAACAATAAATTTGTTTTTGATCAATTGTTTTCAAATTTCGTAAAAAATTTGAAATGTTTTCATTGAATTTGAAAAATTCGACATTTTGATATTTTTATTCTTTTTATCGATAAACAATGTGAAATTGAAAATTGACGTTATTGTGATTTTTAAAAAATTTATCTCGTTTTGCAATTTTATATTACGATTGATCAATTTAACATTTTCGATTTTGAATTTGATATCATTTTGAAAAATGAACGTTATTGTAAAATTCATTCGAAAAATATTCATTTCGTCACGCAACGTCTGATTATTTTTTTTGAATTTTTTATTTTCGATGTTGAATTTGAATTTATCGACATTGAATTGATTTATATTTTTATTTTCTCGTCGAAATAAATTGACGATTTCTCGATTGTGTTTTTTGTTTTTTTCGATTTTTTCGAAATTTTTGATCAACGAATTATAATTTTTTACGTGAACGTTTTAATTTCAAACAATTTGAATTTTCGCGTCACGATCGATTTTCAATTGATTCAACATTTGCAATATCGTGAAAAAATTTTTGCGAATTCATTGTTGAAATTGTTCGACGATACAAATGTTTATCGCATGTTTCGTATCGTTCGAATTGTAATTTGCGTTTTTCGAAAAAACGTAATTTAAAAAAATGTTTTTTATCAATTTGAATGAATCGACGATAATTTGATCATTTTTCGAAAAAATTGTTAATTGTTGAATTTGATTAAAAATTTTGCGTTTAAATTTAAAAAAAATGATCACAAAAAAAATGTTGATAAAAATAAACATAATTGAAATTTTAATGCAAAAAAAAAATTTCGTTTCAATGAATTCGACAATAAATATTCAAAAATAATCGTGTTTTAAAAATTTGATCGTGAAAAACAACGAAAACAATTTTAAATTAATGTTATTTTCGATGAAATAATTCGTGTTAATTTATAATGAATAATTTTTGATAAAACGATGAATGTTGAATTTCGATTTATCGTATAAATGTTTGTTGATTGATAATTTGACGATTATTTTTGCAATTCGTTTTTCGATATATTCGATTTGATACATCGATTTTCGCGATAAACATTTTTTTGAAAATTTTGTACAACATTAAAACGAATTAAGTTTTTTGTTTTTTTTTTGTTGATTCGTTGAATAAAATCGAATTTTTTTGTTCAATTTGATTTTGAAAATGACGTTTTAAATTTTCGTGATTGATTTGAAATTTTGTTTATTGAATAAATTGTCGTATTTCGAACAATTTGAAAAAAATGAATAATTTAAAAATAATGTAAAATGTCATGCATTGATTGAACTAATACATAATTACACGAAAATTTCTAAATGAAAAGCAAATACATGAAAATTTGTAAAAACATATGTAAAAAATTAAATCGTTTGAATGCGTCAAAACGAATTTCGATTTTAACATTCGATGTGATAAAATAAAAATGTTAATTTTAATGATTGATCAAATGTTGATTTCAAATGTTGAATTCGATGCACGTTCGTCACAATTCATAAACGAAACATTAAATTCATAAATGCAACATTAAATTCATAAATGAAACATTAAATTCATAAACGAAAACAATAAATTCGTAAATGAAACACTAAATTCATAAACGAAACATTAAATTCATAAACGAAACATTAAATTCATAAACGAAACATTAAATTCATAAACGAAACATTAAATTCATAAATCAACGATTCACTCGATCGATTTTTTATTTTTTGAATTTTAATTGTAATTTTCGTTTGACGTTATCGAACGCATTATTTCAATTGTTTTATTTGCGTTGACGTCACATGCAATTGCAATGAATTGAACATCATCGTTTCGTCACGAAATTTCTACATGAAATTTCAAATTCATAAATCAATGATTCATCAAGTCGATTTTCTATTTTCTGAATTTTAATTGTAATTTTCGTTTGATGTTATCGAACGCATCAATCGAATTGTTTTACACGTGTTGACGCAATAAACATTGATAACATGATTATGACGAACAACATATTGAAAAATCATGTCAAACATCGAATCGTATTTCGTTTAATCATGAAATTGATAAACGACGCGACAAATTCATGAATAAAATTTCAAAAAATTCATAAATCAACGATTTTTCAAATCGATTTTTTATTTTTTGAATTTTAATTGTAATTTTCGTTTGACGTTATCGAACGTATCAATCGAATTATTTTATACGTGTTGACGCAATAAACATTAATGACATGATTATGATTGACATCACATTGAAAAACAAATGTCAAACATCGAATCGTTGTTTTCGAATTGTTATCGCGTATTCAAACGCGACATGTTCAACGTTTTTGCATCATTTTAATTTCATAATATCGTTTTATTCATCATCATTAATTGTTTTAACATTAGAAATTGACAAATATGATAAACGTTATCAAAATGACATTTCGTCAATCGCGTCGCGTCATCGCGTCGTTTAAATTTGCACATTTTTTGATATTTACGTCACATTGTTTTTCATCAACGATTTCAAATTATGAATGAATATTTGATCGTGTTTTCGCAATGACGTGTAATCATTTGCATTCAATGTCAACAAAACGTAAAAACAAAAAACGTTTACGATCATTTCAAAAACGCATCATAAATTGTTCAAAAAGCAAACGAAATCAATTGAACAACAATTCGTTTTAACAAATGTCATTCAAAATTTTCAAACATTCGAATTTATTTTCGTTTTGAACGAATTCATTTCGAAATTGAATATTTATCAAGAAATTTTTGTATGCGTAATCGATTTTGCATGTTTTTACACGACAATAATCAAAATCAATATAAAAACGCATTGCGTCATTTATCACAAAAAACATCGAAAACGTTTTTCGATGAAAAAAAACTCGTCGTCATAAATTTCAATACGACGATATCAACAAATGTTTACAAACGACAACGACAATAATTATTTTCGCGTGAATTTTATTTCGTCATCGATCAATCAAATCGTCGACGATGCGATTTCGATAAATACGATTGATAAAATCAAACGATTGTTTCGTGTCGTTCGCGACGCATTGAATTTTCGCATTTTTCGACAAATGAAAAATCGTCAAAAAAAAATCGAATTCGAATCATGATTGAAAACGATAAAATGAATCAAACATTTGAAAAAATTCAATCGACACAAATTAATGAATTTAATGAAATTTTTTATTGTCGATGAGAAATCGCTGACAATTATCGTGTGAAAAATCGTAAAAAAAATGTTGCAACAATTTCAACAAACGATAAAACACGCGAAATATTTTATGCGCATGAAAATTGTTCGCAACGAATTCGAACAAATCAAATATCAATCGTTGCGAACGTACATGCATGTTTACGTTTTCAAAAATTACGCACGTTCGTGAAAACAAATCGTCGTTTTTTTCGTTCGCACTCAATTCTTTTCGAAAAAAAAAAAAAAAATGTTCGCATACACGTTCGACGAAAACGAACAAAATTGTTTCGACGACATCATTCGACAAACGCAACGATTTTGCAATCGTGACATTTTCGACGAATCAAATTTTATTAACAGTTTGCAAATTTTTTCGATCAAATTATCGATCAAAACAACAATTATGTTTCAAACAACGATCACACGACATGAATTTCGTTGCAAAAATTAAAATTGACATGTTTGCGTTTTTGTTTTGCGTTGTTCGAACGTCGTGTTCAACATCGAAAATACGAATTGTTCATGTTATGAATCATGATCGTTTTAATCGTCAAATCGCAAAAATGACGCATTTCACACGAATATTCATTTATTATGTTTCACATCATCAAAATGATTCGATTTATGATTATTCAAATCATTTTTCAAAACAAGTAAATTCGAAAGTTTTTTTTTAAAAACTTTATCGAAAATTCTTAGAATTAGAATCAAATCTGATAAGATTGCAAAATTCGAAACGAACACAAAATTAACAACGACGTAATTTTCGAAATCTCAAAACTATTGCGATAATGAATCGATTTCTGTTATTTTTGCGACGTTGAAATGCGCTCATTTCGCTTTACAATTTTAACTAAATAAGTGAAAATCATAAATGATTGTTGATTGAAATGCAAAATGCGAAACAATTGTAAAACGCAATACGTTCGATGATGAAACGTCAAATTGATTTTGAATTAATCAAATCGAAAAAAAATGTCGCAAATTTGAAATAATTTGAAAAATTTCAATGTCAAACATGAAATTTGAATTGCAAAAATTGCAATCATTTGAACACATTTTCGAAACATATCATGATTTTCGTTTGAATATAACGCAATAGAATTTCAAAATGTATTTGTTTTGATATCGATCATTCTGAATATTATGTACATATGTTGACTTCTAGAAATTGCAATATGATTTTTCTTTTCGCAAATTTTCAACAACGTTGATAAGTTAAAATTATTTAATTGTTTTCGATCAAAACGAAAACGAAAAACGATGATATCATCAAATAGAAACGTATTCTGTTCAAAAAATCGAATTGACTGAAAACGTTTTCAATAATTTCGACTCATACACGAATGATTTTTGAGAAAATCGATCATGATTTATCTTTTGCGTTTCTTGAAACGTTTTAGAAATATTCAATTCGAATCATTTTGCATTTTTTTTGTTGTTTTTTGATTCGACTTCAATAATCGCTCGATGATATTCGATTTGAAAACGAATTGCAATTTCAATTTTCTCGTCGTCGACATCGTGAAAAGTTTGTTTGTAAAATTCATCGCAACGTTTTGAATTGACGATGATTTTAAATAAATTTTTTAATGATGTTGTATCGAATTTTGAAAATTCGATCGAAATTCATGAATTCGAAAACATCAAAAATTGTATAAATTAATCATGCAATTTTTGCAAATTTAATTTCAATTTGAACGTGTTCAATCAATCGTTTCGATCGATTTTTTAATTTTTCATTCAATGAAAAAACATCGAAAATGAAACGTCGAATTGAATAAAATATATTTTTGACGAAATCGAACAAATTGTCGATATATTGTTCGACATTATGTTCGATAAAAAATTGTTTGTTAATTGAAATATTTATTTTTCGAACAAATGATTTCAATCGTCGATAAAAAAAATATAAAAAAAAGAAAAAGAAATAGAAAATATATCGAGTGCGAAAATCGAACAATTGTTTTTGTTGTTTCTCGCGCGTTTATCGTTTTTTCGCGTGTTTAAAAATTTGTTTTCGCGAATAAACATTGATACACAAGTCGAAATTTAACAGTAAAACGAAATGATTTTTTTAACGAAATCAATTCATGACAGAAGTTTGATTGATGAATTCGCTTTAATCATTTCGCAAAATAATGAAAATCACTTAACGTTTGTTCAGAAAATCAACATTTTTTGAATTGTTTGCAAATTTTCTTTGCATGCAATCAAAAACGTCATTATTTTTTGTAATATTTAGAAATCAATTCGTCATTTTCAAAACGAGAATTTTTAACGTCAAAATCAAAAATATCGAATTGATTGTCAACAATGATTCAATCGTCTGATTTAGTCATTAAATTTTTATCACGAAATTCGCGCGTTTCGTTCGATCGTTTACATGAAATTTTATTTTCAATTATTATTTTTCACTCCATTTACTTGTTTGTTCAGAGCATGATTATTGCGTATTCGATTCGATCATTGAAAGTCATCTAAGAAAGCAACACAAAGTGAAAGAAAAACGATTGCAAGCAATTTTGATCGAAATTCGCATTCATGACATTCGCGATTTTCGTCAAGTTCATTCATTCAGTGACATCGAACGTGTATTCGAATTGCTCATCGAATTCGAATTTCGATGTGATGCATGCATTGAAAACAATCGATTAGTCAGTAAAAGTCGACGTACGATTGAAAAACATTTGTTCTCGATTCATGACATCGAGAACGCAAAAAGCAAAATTTCGATCAATGAAAACGACGTGCAATCAGTTTGCGTGCAATTTTTTTGTTCGATTCGCGAATATCGTTCGTTTGCGTTGCGTTTTCAGTTTTTTCTCTTTTCGTTCAGCGATAGTCAAATTTTTTCATTTTTTCGATTCGCAACATGCAAACATTTCGATGTCAAATCGCGTGCAAACGAAAATGAATCGAAAATACGAAATCAATTGCGCAACATGAAATCAAACGTTTGACAACATGTTTTCAATCGACGTTTATGCGAATCAAACATTTTTTTGATTGCGTATTACGAACATATTCAACTGAATGACGAAATTGAAAAAAAACAAAAAAACGTTGAGAAATTTATTGTCAACAATTTTTAATGATAAACATTTTCAATTTTTTCGAATTCGTTTTTTTTTTTTGCATCACATTATCGTATTTCATTTTTTGTTTTTTTTTGACGATTTTGTTGTCGAATTTCAAAATTTTAATGATATTTTTGTTGACGATTCGATACGTTTCAATGTCGACAACGATAATTTTGAATTCGTCGAATTCGATTTTACATAACATGAAAATTGATTGCATGTTACAAATTATATTGTTGAATGAATTCAGATTGAAATGATTTTCGTCGAATTTAAAAATTTTCGACATTTCAAAAATTTTTTCAATCATTTCGATTATTTCGTCATATCAAGCGCAATTTTCAAGATGAAATCATAATTTCGTTTATGAAAATGTTTTTTTACATTTGATTCACAATTTAAATCTGATTATAATATATTGTACATTCAATGTTAAAAAATATTTCATTGCGCAATATTGCGACATTCAAAATTCATTCAAATGATGTTTTTTCAGATTTTCAAATTAACAAAAACAAATAACAATTATTTGCAATCATAACATGATTCGATCAATGAAAATTTCGACATTGCGACACGCGTGTAATTTAAATTTTTAAATTTTGTTTTAAAAATTTAAATTACACGCGTGTCGCAATGTCGAAATTTTCATTAATCGTATGTTTTTGTTTATGTTTATATTTTTGTATTTTTTCAAAATGCATCATGCATTAATCAAATAATCAAATTGTTTTTTTATGTTTGAAAACTTTTCACAAATTATTTGTTGCAACAATCGTAACATCAAATTCAACGATTGCAATATTTATTTTTTTTGTAACATTTTTTTCATCAAACAAATTTGCAAAATTTACATTAATGTTTGCAATGATCGTCATATTTACATTTTTTTTTACATTCAAACAATCATTTGTTTCAATAATCGCAATATCAAATTCAAAAATCACGATATTTATTTTTTTCGTAACATTTTTTTCATCAAGCAAATTTGCAAAATTTACATCAATGTTTGCAATGATCGTCATATTTACATTTTTTTTTACATTCAAACAATCATTTGTTTCAATAATCGCAATATCAAATTCAATAATCGCAATATTTACATTTTTTGTAACATTTTTTTTATCAAACAAGTTTGCAAAATTTACATCAATGTTTACAATAATCGTCATATTTACATTTTTTTTTACATTCAAACAATTATTTGTTTCAGCAATCGCAATATCAAATTCAAAAATCACGATATTTATTTTTTTCGCAATATTTTTTTCATCAAACAAATTTGCAAAATTTACATCAATATTTGTAATGATTGTTATATTTACATTTTTTTTTTATATCATAACAGACATTTTTTGCAATTATCGCAATATCAAATTCAAAAATCACGATATTTATTTTTTCGTAACATTTGTTTTATCAAGCAAATTTGCAAAATTTACATTAATGTTTGCAATGATCGTTATATTTACATTTTTTTTTACATTCAAACAATCATTTGTTTCAACAATCGCAATATCAAATTCAATAATCGCAATGTTTATATTTTTTGCAACATTTTTTTCATTAAACAAATTTGCAAAATTTATATCAATGTTTGCAATGATCGTCATATTTACATTTTTTTTTATATTATAACAAATATTTTTTGCAATTATCGCAATATCAAATTCAAAAATCACGATATTTATTTTTTTCGTAACATTTTTTTCATTAAACAAATTTGCAAAATTTATATCAATGTTTGCAATAATCGTTATATTTACATTTTTTTTTATATCAAAACAGTTATTTGTTGCAATAATCGCAATATCAAATTCAAAAATCACGATATTTATTTTTTTTTGTAACATTTTTTTCATCAAACAAATTTGCAAAATTTACATCAATGTTTGCAATGATCGTTATATTTACATTTTTTTTATATTATAACAAACATTTGTCGATAATCATCGTAATATCAAATTCAAAAATCACGATATTTATTTTTTCGCAATATTTTTTTCATCAAACAAATTTGCAAAATTTACATTAATGTTTGTAATAATCGTCACATTTACATTTTTCTTTACATCAAAACAATCATTTGTTGTAACAATCGTAATATCAAATTTAATAATTGCAATATTTATATTTTTTGCAACATTTTTTCATTAAACAAATTTGTAAAATTTACATCAATGTTTGCAATGATCGTCATATTTACATTTTTTTACATTCAAATAATCATTTGTTTCAATAATCGCAATATCAAATTCAAAATTTATGATATTTATTTTTTTTTTTTCGCAACATTTTTTTCATCAAGCAAATTTGTAAAATTTACATCAATGTTTGCAATGATCGTCATATTTACATTTTTTTACATTCAAACAATTATTTGTTTCAATAATCGCAATATCAAATTCAAAACTTATGATATTTATTTTTTTGCAACATTTTTTTCATCAAACAAATTTGTAAAATTTACATCAATGTTTGCAATGATCGTCATATTTACATTTTTTTTTTACATTTTAACATTCACTTTAACGGTATCGATGCACCGATATCGCAAATTTTGATGAGTGAAATTAGAGTTAACTAGCTTCGATATCGATGAAATTTTCGTTTCAGCGATACCGACGCGAGTTCTCGATTTAATACTTGACATATCGCAAATTTGAAAGCAGTTCTGAGATCACCTCAAGAAAACGCATCTTTTCACATATATTATGTCTCGATCGGGTTAATGGTTAATTTTTTAAAAAATTTTCAAGCAAGTTTTTCGAAAATTTCGATCAAGTTTCGAGATCCTTGCGGTACCGGTGCTGTTTCTCGATGAATATTTGACGTATCGTAATTCTGAAACCAGTTTTGAAATCTACAAGAAAAATTGAATAAAAAAGTGGTGGGGTTGAGCCGGATCGGGTTAGCGGCTAATTTGTTACGAATTTTTCGAATTTTGATAACTCGAAAATTCGATTAAGTTCCGAGATTCTTGCGGTACCGGTGCTGTTTCTCGATGAATATTTGACGTATCGTAAATTTGAAATCAGTTTTGAAATCTACAAGAAAAATTGAATAAAAAAGTGGTGGGGTTGAGCCGGATCGGGTTAGCGACTAATTTGTTACGAATTTTTCGAATTTTGATAACTCGAAAATTCGATTAAGTTCCGAGATTCTTGCGGTACCGGTGCTGTTTCTCGATGAATATTTGACGTATCGTAATTTTGAAACCAGTTTTGAAATCTACAAGAAAAACTCAATAAAAAAGTGGTGGGGTTGAGCCGAATCGAGTTAGCGACTAATTTGTTACGAATTTTTCGAGTTTTGATAACTCGAAAATTCGACTAAGTTCCGAGATTCTTGCGGTATCGATGCTGTTTCTCGATGAATATTTGACGTATCGTAATTTTGAAATCAGTTTTGAAATCTACAAGAAAAACGGAATAGAAAAATCATAGAGTTGAGCCAAATCGGGCTAGCGACTAATTTGTTACGAATTTTTCGAATTTTGATAACTCGAAAATTCGACTAAGTTTCGAGATTTTGCGATATCGATGCTTTTTCTCGACGAATATTTGACGTATCGAAAATGTGAAACCAGTTTTGAAATCTACGTAAAAAATGAAAATAAAAAGTGATATTGTTGAGCCGGATTGGGTTAGCGGCTGATTTTCTACGAATTTTTGAAATTTTCGTATTCGATTAAGTTCAGATAAAACATCAGAATCGAAGCGTTTCTATTCCTGTTGCGCTCGTTTATCAGAGCTCATAAACGAGATTTTGTATGAGAAGCTAAGATTTTGACTTTCGTGCAAAGAGTTCATAAATGAAACTTTGAAAGAAATTCATAAACAAGACATTCACGACATGAATTCGATATGTAAAATCAAATATCGATAGCGTTTGACGAAAGAAATTCAACGATGTAAAAATCAAAGTTGTGTGACAAATGCGCATCGAGACATTCAACTGCGAAAATTGATTGCGATAAATTTGATGAAATCGATTTTCAAAACTAAAATTCTAGTTTTCGCTCAATAAATTCATAAACGAAACAAAGAATTTCATAAACGAACACAAGTAGGCCCGGAAGTTTTTTTTTTGTCGAGAACTTTAACGTCGGGTTAGGGTCAAATCTGATAAGATTACGAAATCAGGGTCCCTTGCGATCTCATCGATTTCGCACCTTAATAGCTTCTTAACCCAGTAAGTAAACCATACACTCGAAGGCTTGTTTTGAAGCACGAAGTGAGTACTATTCAAAGAATCAAAAATATCGAAAATCGAGCGAGTGCGCATTGAGTTATGGTGGATATGGCATTGTTGCTTCGCAGGCGTTGTTGCGGAGTTGTTCTACAGGCACATTTCTAGCATGACCTTTCAAGCCCCAGAACTATTGCGATAATGAACCGATTTCTGTTATTTTTGCAGCATTGGAATGCGCTCATTCTGCTCTACAATCCTGGCTAGATAAGTGGAAATTATACTTGATTGCTGATTGATGTGCAGGTTGTAAATCAACTGCAACAACAAACTACATTTTTGGTGGTTGGCCGCCAAGTAGACCCTGAGCTAAAAATCGGGAAAGAGTGCCGCAAATCTGAAGTCCATAACTGGGGGTCTCAATGCCAAATCATGGAGTCTGAACTGCAGAAATTGCAGTCATTTGACCATATCTTCGAAGCATATCATGGTTCTCGATTGGGTTAGCGCAATAGGGTATCAGGATAGATTTGCCCTGATATTGGCCATTCTGGATACTATGTACATATGCTGGTCCCAGAATTCTGACTGGCCTGGCCATCTGCGGCAGAGATATCGAGAATATGCCATTCGTGTTGAAATCGGGCCTGTTTCTCCAGCGAGGTCTTCTGGCTTATTAAGGCTCGAAAAGCTCGAATCTGCAGTCTTTGCATCGGTGTATGCCTGCGGAAGTGATCCGCGCATGGAGGCATTCGGTGAGGCATTCGACGTGAGGCATTCGGTGAGGCATTCGGTGAGGCATTTGCTGAGGCATTTGGTGGAGCATTCGGTGGAGCATTTGATAAGGCATTTGGTGGAGGTCGATTCGGCCTGAAGAGGGCAATTCGTGGAGGTTATATCGACCATGGCATACTCGAGTAAAGCTCTTTTTTTGCTTCCATTTATGCTCGTCTGCTTCGGTTCTCAATTCAACCAACTCGCTCCATTGCACTCCCTCGTCGTCGTCAGAACGATTGTCAGAATCGATCGATTCGTCGGTCATATATTTATCGTCCGACTCATCAGAATCGTCCGTTTGACGTCTGGCCAAGCTGAATGCTTTTCCCTTTCTATTCTTGTTGCCTCCGCTTTTGTTCGTTCGCCTTTTTCGCCCGCTTGATATCCTTTGCAAGTTGAGCTTCTTCGGGGGTTGGGATATTGTGTGGAGGATCAAGTTTCCATCTCTTTCTTTGCATCGCATTGCAGGCGTATTTCGTCAACGATTTGAGAAGAAAACGACTGCTATGTCTGACTATTTCCTCCCTCATATTGCGAATTTTCCTCATCGTTGGCTCGAACAGCCGTAGAAAGAGGAGAGTAATACTTCTTGAATTTGCAATGAGCATAACCACTCCATACAGAACGCTCCGTCCAAGGTTGAAAACGAAAATGCTCTTGAAACAAAGCCCCTCCAGACAGTCCTAACCGATATTCGAGATCCGAAGAAAGTTCTCCATTGATTCGTATGATTTCAAATCGTTCAAATCGCCAAAAGTATTGAAAGAATCTGACCCTCCCAAGCTTCCTGATCCTTTTGCAGCAGTTTTTTGTGATTCCACTTGAGAACGCGTATGTGTCTTAACCTTTGAAACATCGAATGCAACGTCAAACATGGGACGTGCTTTAGTCATTGGATCCTGAATAATAGCTGGCTGTGGGAAACCGGATATCGATTTCCAGGCTCTTGTCTATCCAACGTCATTCCATTTCGGCCATTGATTTCAGTTCGAAATCAAAACATCGAAATGTTTGATTTTTTTTACAGTCATTGAATGACATTCGTAGGAGCGCTGATTTCGAACGATTTTCAGCAAATAAATTTGGTAGACGTAGAAGTAGGATAAGTTTCTGGAAGCAATCATTTTCTCGCTTTTGGCATGGCGATTTGCTGCACCACGCGAAATCGCGCCGTAGAAGGCCTAAATCCAACGTCAGCTGCATGATTTGTTTTCGTTGAAATTCTAACTTGAGTTGATATGGAGTTGAAGTTATTTTTACGTTGTTGGTGTTTGGATCATCGAACCCCGAATCCATCAATTTGTATGCGATCAAAACTTGCATTTCAATAACTCGATGCGCCCACGTCAAAATTTAAACAAACGTTACAGTATTGATTCCCCTCATTAAAATCACAATATTTGATAACGTTTGACAAAAATTCATATCAAAAATCAAAATTGGTGTGCAATGTGCGAAAAATTGCACCAAAATTTTTGATGTTCTTCGCCAAGATTTTCTAACCCAATAAAAGTAAACTTTTGTAGAAATTACAAAACGATAGAATTTTTTTAAAGGAACATTCTATTGTTTAAACAAAATTTCACAATATCAATTTTATATATAAAACATGATATTTGTAACGTCGAACGAAAACGATTTATTGTTTTAATCAAAATGATTTAAATTTAATTGTTTTCATAAAATTATTCAATTGCGAAAATTTGATTGTTTTTTTGTTTTTTTGTTTGATTCGAATTTATGACACAATTTCAACAATCATCATTAAATCAAAAAAACGCAAATGATATGAACAATTTTAATTTTTATAACGTTGACGAAAAAATTTAACGATTTTTTTAATTATTGTGACAAAAATTCAAAATCGAATTATACAATTTCAAAAGTTCGATTGCATAAAAACGCAAAAAATACTGATATTAATGCAAAATTTCGAATCATCGAAATCATCATTTCAAATTCATTTTCTAATATTCATACAATCAAATCTGATATTCGAAACGTTTAACAAAAAAATTCAACGATTTCAAATTTTCAATTTTTTTGACATTCGTGCAATCAAATATTCAATTGACGAACATTTTACATTACATACAAATTTACGTGAATGTTTGACATTCGAATTTCATCGTTCAATCGAATCGTATTTCGTTTGATCACAACAAAATTCGTAAACGACGCGATAAATTCATAAATGAAATTTCAAAAAATATAAATCAACGATTCATCGAATCGATTTTCTATTTTTTGAATTTTAATTGTAATTTTCGTTTGACGTTTTCGAACGCATTTTTCAAATTGTTTTATTTGCGTTGAACGACATTAAATGAATTGAAAATCATCGTTTAATAATGAAAACGATTCAAATCGAAACAATAAATTCATAAATCAACGATTCACTCAGTCGATTTTCTATTTTTTTGTTGTAATTGTAATTTTCGTCTGACGTTTCGAACGCACGATTCAAAAAATTTTTATTCGTGTTGATGCAAAGTTGCGATAAATCGAAAATCATCGTTCAATCATATAAATGTAATGATAAATTCATAAATCAACGATTCATCAAATCGATTTTCATTTTTTGAATTTTAATTGTAATTTTCGTTCGACGTATCGAACGATCATTCAAATTTCTATTTGTTTTGACGTCACATGTTTAAAATTGAAAATCATCGTTCAAACATGAAATTCATAAATAAAATTTCAAAAAACTCATAAATCAACGATTAATCGAACAAATTTTCTATTTTTTGAATTTTAATTGTAATTTTCAATTTTTATCGAAATCAAGAATTTTGATTGAAAATCTATTTGCGTTGACGAAAAGATTTTCATGATCATGACGAACGAAACATTCGAAAATCATGTCAATCACGTCGAAATCGTATTTCGTTTTCGATTCAAAATTTTTCGTCAAAATGCGACAAACGACGCGATAAAGACAAAATATCGAAAAATTTCGAAAAAAAATAAAACAAATAAATCAACGATTCATCGAATCGATTTTCTATTTTTTGAATTTTAATTGTAATTTTCGTTTGACGTTTTCGAACGCATTTTTCAAATTGTTTTATTTGCGTTGACGCAACAATCAAAATTGAAAATCATCGTTTTGTATGAAACATGAAATTTTTAAATGAAATTTCAAATTATAAATTTGATTCATCGAATCGATTTTCTATTTTTCAAACTTTTCGAATTTAATTTTTGTTTTGACGTTTTCAACGCACGATTCAAATTGTTTTAAATTTTTTTAATTTTTCGATTTTGATTCGTCAAAATAATCGAAAAGAAATTCGATTTTTTATTTGTAATAGATTCGTCGTTTTTTAGCAAATTTTTTCGAACAAATCATCGAAAAAAACGAATTTCGATTTTCATTCAGAAATAAAAAACTAAACGACGAAATAGAAATTTTCAATTTTTTTCATTCAATTTTCAACGTTTTTGATACGATTTTCGAACGCATTTTTTGAAAACGCGACGACTGTTTGATACAACGAAATGTAAACAATCGTACTAGAAATAGTATAATCTAATGAATTATTGACATCAAAAATGTATAATTTGAGATGTAATATATTGATTTATTAATCGTTACAAAACAGACTACGTTTTGCAAATTGTTTTTATATACATTCAATCTATTCAATCGTACGAATTCGATCGACTTCGATTGAAAATATGAACTTTGTTGAGTTTATCGTTGATCGAGTTGTAAAATGATTGAAATTGATTTTCTTCGAAATCATTCGAATTTCGATAATCGAATTGCTTGACGAATTGCGAATCGCACTTTTTTCGAAAATTTTGAACTTTTATTTTTTACATACGTTTTTTTAAACATCGAAATCTTTTGAAATCAAGATGTTAACAAAAACTTTGACGTATTTTGTTTGTTTGATTGTTCTGTTTGTCTTGATTTTGATCGAAATCGTTGAAAAAAAAGCATTATGATCGTGATTTTCGCATTTCGAAATATTTTTTTCGAATTCAATAATCAATTTGCGTTAAAAATCTGAAAAAACATTTTTTTGAATGATTCAAAAAAAGCATAATTTGATGAATCAATGTTTGTTGTTTTCATAATCGAATGTTTGATTTCGTATCATTCACAACTTTCGATATGATGATTGACAACTTTGTTGACAAAAAGTTTTGAATTCGAACATTTTTTTATTTTTTCATTTTTTTATTTCGAATATCAACATCGATATCATGAAAAATGTGTAACGCGATAGACGCTCGTTAATCGCGATCGCATTGATATTCAAATTTCGAAATTTTTTTTTTATTTCATTTCACATCTTTATTCAATGACTCATCGCTCGATCAAATCGGACAACAGTTTCTGAAGATGTTTTTGACACGATTCAGTTTTTCATGCGTCGTAAATTTTAGACAGTAAATAGCACACAGAGTTTTGAAGACGAGAAATGTGTTAACATGCAATAAATATTTCAATTCATTTTTTTCTTGATTTTCGATGATTTGTTTCTTTATTGACATCAGATTTTTTCGAATTTTCGTTATGAAATTGTCGCAAAATTTTTCGAAGATGTTTGACAAGCGATGCAAATTCTCAAGTCGCGTTTTCATAATTTTTTCATTTTATCAAATAATAGAAATCGAGTTCGCTGTAAAGTTTGTTTGAAATTTCATTTGTTTTGAAAATTTTGTTGTTTTTAATGATTTCGATTTCATAAATTTTTCGTGATTTTCATTTTCATGTTTTCGTCGAATTCAATATTTTCAACTTGATAAAAAATTCAAAAAATGTGACGTATGTTTTCTTTTTTTTTAAAATTGAACTTTTTCAAAAAAAAACGTGAAAAACGTCGTGAATGCGTCAACGTTTGAATAAATTTAAACGATAAACTTGATTTTTATAGTTTTAAAATTTGAAATGACTCAAAAATTTTCATTTCAACTTTTTGTTTCGTTTAGTTTTGATGTTTTTATCGTTCAAATTCACGTAATTTTCGACGTTGTATGACATTGATTTCGTGCGTTCGTTTTTATACATCGTTTGCTGTTGTTGTGTCACGAATAAATTGTTTTTCAATATTCGAAATAGCTCAATTAAATGTTCAACGTGTTTTTTTTGCGAATTTGAATTTAACTTTTTTGTTTCATGTTTTCTCGAAAGAACATGCGAAATGAGTATTCAAACATAATTTCGAACGAAAAAATATTTGTGAATGCATGTTTGTTGTTGTTGTAAACGAACTCGATTATAAACAACAGCTTTATTCAATCATTTTGCTCGAAATTGACAAAGACGCGAAAAAATTGTTTCATGACGCTGTTCATTCGCTTCGATTTGTTCATCGATTTGAAAATGAAAAACGATTGACAATTTACGTTTGATTTTCAAAACGTAACACAACGCATCGTTGTACTTGAACGTGAAAATGAAGTTTCTGTCGATGACGATTGACGAAAAAAATCGTGAAATCGAATGATTTCGCGAAGTAGAATTTCGATCAGATTTTTTGCGAAAATCGTTTTAATTACTGATATGTAATGAATCATTTTCGTTAAACGATTCACAATCATTAAAATCGAGTCGTAAATCGTTTCATTTCACGCTTTATTTGAAAAAATTTTGTCACGAAATTCATGAAAAGATCAATTCTCATTTAAATTCAAAAATCGGAAAAAAAAAAAAACTCGTCGTATGATTTGTGTCGTGCAACTTTGTTTCGTTTGCAAACGACGCATGTTTCACAATGTTTTTTGATTTGTTGTCGCATTTCAAAAATTTCGATAAAATTTTGATTCGATCAATAATATTTTCGACGTATCAGTTTCAACGTTCGTTCGATGTCGAAATGATCAACGAACGAATTATCGTGATTGACACGAATAACGTTTTCACGCAAATTCTTCTGAAATGTAAACGACGTCGTCGTAATACAAAAGTTCATTTTTGTGTTGTCAATTGTCTGTTTTTGTTTTCGAAATAATTAATTCTCGACATATTTCAGAAACGAATTGATTTTTAACGATCAAATCACGAACGAAATTCAACAATGAAAATGTTGATTCGTCGTTATATGTCGTCTTTTTTCGTAAAACAATCTGTATTCGAACTTTATGCATTGCGCATTCAAATACAATCGCTGATTTTAACACAAAAATTTTTCATTTTATGAATGTCACGTTTGATTTTTGTTCAATCGAATGTTTCGAATTTTTTGAATTTTTTGAATCGAATGTTTTCGAAACAACGTTGATTGAAATTCGATTTCGTTTTGAATTTTTTGAATCAAATGTTTTCGAAACAACGTTGATTGATTCGATTGTTGAATCATTTAAATGCGATCGACGTTTCATGTTATGCATCGCATTCATGAATCGTTTCATGACATGCATCGCATTCATGATTTTGATCGCATTTATTCGCATTTTTTCGAAACGTTTCGAGTTTGCGATCAATGATTTTTGCAATTGTTTCAAAATTTGACGATTGTTTTCGACGTTTTTCTCAATAATCGTCATGTGATCAAATCGTTTTGAAAATTCGTCAACAAAATTTTTGTTATCGAAACGATAATCGATTAAGAAATTATATCGATTCAATTTTTGAATTCATCGAATCTAACGTGACGACAATCTAGTTGTATCATAAATTGTCTCAAATTGCGATGATCAATAAAAACAAAAATTTGTTTTTTGCGTTTTCGAAATAATGTTTTCATTGCTTGAACGAAATCACAATAATCAACAATTTCTTGTCATGAATTTCGTAATGACATTCGATCGAAATCAATTTACGCGAAAATACGCAACAAAATGTCAATGACTTTCGTCGTCTTGTTGACATAAAATGATCTTTAGAATTTTGTCGAATGCGTCGATTTCGACTCGAATAACACGCTCGAA
The DNA here is from genome assembly GCA_018902385.1 of Physcia stellaris. Taxonomy (NCBI): domain Eukaryota; kingdom Fungi; phylum Ascomycota; class Lecanoromycetes; order Caliciales; family Physciaceae; genus Physcia; species Physcia stellaris. The sequence continues at coordinate 51,880 of JABSSW010000034.1, read as the reverse complement.
ATCGAAATGACGTAAAATTGATGTTTCGATAAATGTTTTGCGAAATTGTTTGAAGATTTTCAATGTTTCGTTGATCAAAAAATGTGAATATTCGATAATTTGTTGCGATTTCGACTTTGATTTCGTTTGCGTTTACGAATATTTTTTCGAAGTTTTTTGTGATCTTTTAGCATAACGATCAAAAATTCAGCAATTTTATTGAAATGTTTAATGAATCGTCGATAAAAATTAACGATGTTGAAAAATTACATGATGTCGAAAACGTTGCGAAATACTGATCATTGTTGAATAATTTCGATTTTTTTGTTTTGCATTTTCATCTTTTGAAAAAAAACGACGAATTCAAGAAAATCTATTTCGTCAACGAATCATTTGCATTTCTCAAAAACAATGTATAACTTATTTTTTTTAAAACGATCAAAATTCATTTGACATCGTCGACATGAATTTCGACGTTCATCGAATAAATTACTATATCATTCAAATATACAATGACGTTAATATCGAGACGAATCGCTAAAATTCTATTGATGAAATTCTTGAAACGTCGTCGAAACGTTAGTGAAATCGAAAAAATACGTTATATTCGAAATGATCATATCGAATACGAAAAATTGTTTTTCATTCGTCTTCATGCTTGATACGCAATCGATGATAAGCAACAATCAAATCAATGCTGATATATTTGACGACTTTGCTGAATCTATCTAGATTTTCACGATTAACGATAAAAATATTTATTTTTTATCGTGAAAACATTAAGACTTTTGTAGTTCACGCATAATCGTAAACTATCGTTTTTTTTTTTTGACGAACAAGATGAGCGTTTTTGCAAAAAATTGTGAAAATCGAATGAAATCGTTAATTAAATGTTTCTCGATGTAAGCACGTAATACTCGAAACTCATTTTCGAATAAAAAATAAATTGATTCATGCGACGATTTTTTGTTTTTTTTTAAATTAATAGCATGATCGTCTGAATCATGATTCGATAATTCGTAAATTTTATTTTCGTTATCGAGTTTTTCATACGTCTTCAAGATATCGAAAAGAGTGATTTTGATATCGAGTTTTTTTTTCATTTCAATCAAGACAGATTTTATTTGAATTCGTTTTGAAATATGTATTTCATGCATGTCGAACTGTTTGTCAATATACATTCGTACGAATATGAAATACGTTTCGATTTCGTTATCGATGACGTTTTCGATCAATTGTTTTGATTCGATGTTTTCGATACGACATGTGATAAAAATGAGATGTTTTTTTTGCAACGTCAAATCTTGATATTGTCGTCGTTTCAATTCACTTTGATTTTCGAAAATTGTATTCAGAACATGTTTAACGTTAAATCTCAATTCAAATTCACGATCAGAAACGATTTCTCGAAAAAGCGATTAATTTTCTTGACGTTTGACATTTCGAATTGTACGAAATAAACGTCATACGTTTTCAAACGATGATTGTCAACTGTTATTGCATCACAGTTTAGAGTTTCAAAACGACGAAAATTCAATTTTTTCGCATAAACATGACTTATCAAATTAATTTTCGTTTCTGTATCGAGTATTGCTCTCGATTCGTTTCAGATTTTGTTTTCGCTTTGTATGTTAATTTTGATTTTGACGCACTTACGAATCACGAGTTTTCTAAACTTCTTGCGTCGTTTTTTTTTCTTGTTAGCATGATTCTTGTTCATGTTTGAAAAAAACGACGTATCGAAATCGAAACTCGAAAATTTCTTTTTTTTAGCGATTTGAGCGAAAATCATCAAGTCGATTAGTTTTTTGACTGCTTAAAAGTTTGATCAGCGAAAATGATTTTGTTTTTCTTGTTTGTACAGATTTCGATTTGATGATCTGATTTGTCACAATCTATACAATTATTTTTGTTCTGAATTTTTTGAATTCGCTGACGAATCAACGATACATTCGAGTATTTTTCGATTTGATTGATTCGTGATTCGAATTGATTTTGTTAATATTTTTGATTTTTTTACTTTTGAATTTCGCAATTTTGAATTTTTCGTTCTCGCTTTCAGAGCTGTCAGTATCGAACGAGATTTTACGCTTCTTGAAGTTCTTGAGTTTTTTTTTCAGAATTTGAGCGTTTTTCATACGCTTGAGTCGTTCAAGCAATTTCGTTTTTGTGAAAATTTTCTTTTTCTTAAAAAGCATGCAGCGAAGTTTCAAACGTAATTCGTCACGAAAATCATTGAATTTCACTGTTTTCGTGAATCTGAATTCGAATTTCAGTTCAGCAAGCATATTTATTCGTTCGACATTGTAATTTTTAATCGATTGATTGTGATCTTGTTTGTGTTTGCGATACTTTTTCAAGAAATTCTGTTGCAACGTGATTGTTCGTTCGATGTCGCTTTTCAAAAAAATCTTGAATTCGTTTCAAATGTATTGCTTGTCTGAATGAAAGTCGATTTTTGCGTTTCAAAACTTGTTCGCATTGCTATTTGACTTAAGATAAATATCAACGTATGCGATTTTGACTAAATTCGGAAATTGAATCATGTGATTCACGTTGTTTTGCGTGAATTGATTTTTCATTTGTTTGCAATATTTTTTCACTTTTTGTAATTTTTTTTTCATATTGATTCGATGTCGTCTCGATAATCTTCATGACGAAAGATTTTCAGACAGAATCAGAAGCAGAAGTAGATGAAATAAAAACAAATGAAATAAAAATTACAAATTTCGAACGTTCAATATTTCGAGCTTGCAATTTGATTTCTTTCTTATGATCTTTTTCGATCTGTTGTTTGTAATAAATCAATCAGAAAAATACGTCAACATTTTCGACAAATTTAAAAAACAAATCATTATCAGAGTTCGACATGATGTATGCGAAACAACAAAATTGTATTCTGTTAAATATACACGAGTGACATCATTTTGAAATATGATAGCGATTAGAATGTAAAACTCGTACTAAAAATAATATAGTTTAATGAATTATTGGCATCAAAAATGTATAGCTTGAGATATAGTATATTGATTTACTAATCGTTACAGAACAAATTACGTTTTGCAATTGTTTTTTATTCACATTTTATTTACTCAATCGTACGAATTCGATCGATTTCGATTGACAGTATGAGTTTGTTGAGTTTATCGTTGATCGAATTGTAAAATGATTGAGACTGATTTTCTTCGAAATCATTCGAATTTCGATAATCGAATTGTTTGACGAGATGCGAGTCGCACTTTCGAAGATTTTGAACTTTTATTTCTTACACTAAACAGCGAAATATTTCAGACTTTTTTCGTTCAAAGTATTTTTCGATCACGATGTTTAGCGCAGAATTCTTTTTTGAAAAATTGCAATTCTCATTTGACGATTATTTTACTGAAAAAACAAAATTTCTTTGAAAAAACAGCAATTCTCATCTGACGATTATTCTATTGAAAAGACAGAATTTTTTGAAAAAACAAATTCAACATCTGACGATTATTCTATTGAAAAAACAAAATTTTTTTGAAAAAACAACAATTTTCATCTGACGATTATTTTATTGAAAAAACAAAATTTTCTTGAAAAAACGAGAATTCTCATTTGACGAGTATTTTATTGAAAAAACAAAATTTTTTCGAATAAATTATTTTTTTCGAATTATCGATTGTCATCGATTTCACAATCAATCAAACGTTACGAACGTTTTGAAAAAATCAACGACATTTATCAAATCGCGCAATTCAACGACGATGTCGTTATTTTTTCGCTTGAACGTTTTGTTATTTCAAATTTCAACAAGACAGACAGACAAAATACATCGACGAATTTCGAAAATCAAACAATATCGAAAACGACGACGAAAATAATTCGAAAAAGTCGTCGAAAAAAAAGTTTCGTATTTCGTTTGTTTTTACGTCGCGTTTTTTTTTCAAATAATTTTTTCAAACAAATGAATGATGCGAATCAAAACGCATCGAATTTGAATTTTACGTTGTTTGATTTTTGAACGCAATCACATCGATTTTTTGAATTTTGCGTTTCACGCGATCGACATTTTATCATCAAACATAATATTTCGTTGAACAGAACAACAATGACGAGAAAACAAATCAAACGAAAACGTGACATTCGAAAAATTGCGTCAAATTCAATTCAATCGAACGTGATTAACATCGAAAAAAATCGCGTCATCGTCAGAAATGAAAATCAAAATTGTCAACAAACGTTTTGATGAATTGTCGATCACACGTTTCGATTCAACGACGATCGTTTTTTTCAAATTCGCTTTTTTTACAAAATCGTCTTTTCGAATTCAATTCGTTTTGAAAATTCTTGATCGTGAAATCACGACGAGTTTGAATAACATCGAAATGAATCAAATCAAATCAGTTCAAACAAAAAAAAAACAAAAAATCAATCAATCAAAAAAAAATAAAAAATCAATCAATCAAAAAAGAAATAAAAAATCAATCAATCAAGAAAGAAATAAAAAATCAATTCAAACAAAAGAAAAATAAAAAATCAATCAATCAAAAAAAATGAAAAATCAATCAATCAAAAAAAAATAAAAATCAATCAAACAAAAAAAAATAAAAAATCAATTCAAACAAAAAAGAAATAAAAAATCAATCAATCAAAAAAAAATAAAAATCAATCAATCAAAAAAAAAATAAAAAATCAATCAATCAAAAAAAAAATAAAAAATCAATCAATCAAAAAAAAATAAAAATCAATCAATCAAAAAAAAAAAAATCAATCAATCAAGAAAAAATAAAAATCAATCAATCAAAAAAAAATGAAAAATCAATCAATCAAAAAAAAAATGAAAAATCAATTTCAACAAAGAAAAATGAAAAATCAATTTTTTAAAAAAAAATAGATTTGCGAAAAAAATTCAAAAAAAAAAACGAAAATTTCGCAATACGATAACGCGAACGATGAATCGATCGATAACATGATGCGATATTTTGATGTTGACGATTGTCAAAATGACAAACAACAATCAAAAACGACGTTTTTTTCGATCAATTTACATTGTCGCAACGAGATATTTTTATGAAAAAACAATTTGATTGAAAAACAATCTCGTCGTTTTGATGAATTTATTGAAAAAATTTGAACGTCAAATCGATTTATTCATCACGCGTCGTGCGTCTAATGTCGCATGACATGATGTTATATATATACATATTTACATTGTTCAATTCGTCATCATGCAAATTTCACAAACGCGTCAGAAAACGCGTGTTCGAAAAAATATCATTCAAAATGTGAAAATCGCACATGAATTTTTAAATTTCACGTTTTGTCAAATGTTTTCGAAAAAAACATCATTCAAAAAATGTTTGATTTTTATGATCGAAAAATTTCTGAAACGAAAAAAACGATTGTGAAAATTTTTAACGACATGATCATCAAATTATTGACATATAAATGTCGAAACGATCGACATCAATTTTTGCGACGCAAAAATTAAAAATTTGTTTGTCATCAAAAAGCGTTCATTGAAATCATGAATATTTTCAAAAAACGAAAATTTTTTTTTTTGTTCGAACATTTATCAAATCTGATCAATGTTTCGAATTTATATTCAAATCGAAATTGTTTTTGCTCGATGATTTCAATTGTTGATTTGATAAATTTGACGAAAACATGTAAACAATTTTTTTTTTTGTATCGTTTTGTTTTTTCAACACGATGAATCATCAACAAACGCTCGAAAAGATTCGTTCGAAATTCGCAAAAATTCAAAAATCAAATGAAAATTTACAACGTTTTCATATTTGATAATTTTGTCGTACAACTTTTCGAAAATGTTATTTGAAATCAATTTGTTTTCGATATTTTCGTGAAAATCGAATCAAATGCTAAGCAAATGAAAAATTACATTTGCGAAATGAAAATGATATATAATCGAACAAATGTCTCGATTTATCGACAACGATCATGACGAAAAAAGAAAGAAAAAAAACAACAAATCAAACGACTCGAAATGAAACTCGAAAAATCAAAAAAACAAAACTGAACAAAATCAAAATGTTCGCGATGAAAACGATTCGAATCGAAAACAACGAAACGAAAAAACAAAAAAAATGAAATTATTCATTCGTTCACGCGAATTCGATTGATTTGCACATCAAACAACGTTGTCGTCGACAAACAACATGATAATGCGTGTTAATTGATCAAATTAAAATTTCAAAAACGACGAAAATCGATTTGAAAAGTTTAATTGTTTCATGTCAAGATTCAGAATACGTTGTCGTTTGTTAAAAATCACAATTTTATGTATATATGTTTGTTCATTGATCGTCGCACGAACAATATCAATCGTGTTTTCGTGATTCAATCGTTGATTCGTATAATCGCTTATGTGATTTTAACTCGTAATTGCTCTTTACGTTCGACGACATATTGTCGAAAAAACTCGAAACATCGACGACGACGTCGATTTCAATTTTCGACGTTTTATCACGTCATCGTGCAATCACGAATAAACAACGTTCGATCGAGCGATTTTTACACGTTTGAAACAATATTATACGTCACACGCAATTTGATGTACACGTTCAAACATCGAATTCGATTGCGCGATACAACAACAACGAAAAAAAAACAAATAAAACGAAAACGAAAAATTTCGAAAACGATGTCAAATTCATGTCAAAAAAACATGAATAATTTCGAAATCGATCACGATATTATCATGAATGAAAATCAAATTGTTGACGACAATTAAAATTTAATACGTATTAAATTTTGTTTGAATGTAAAAATTTAAATGATTTCGTAAATTTTGAACGAGTATATTACGAATGAAAAATTGATTTCGTCGAAAAATTGCAATTTCACGTTTTACGTCGTCGTTTGCTTTTTTTTGAAATTTTCACTGTAACGATAAACGATAAATAGATAAACAATGATGTGTCAATGAAATTTCAAAATTTATTTTTTATCAACGATTTTATTTATGCGTTTTGTTTAAATTTCAACGCGTTGAATTTCGAATCGATTGATGAGAAAAATCGCGTTAAATAAATTAAAAAAAAAAAAAAAAAAAAACAATTGATCATTGCTCGTTCGAACTAGACGTGAATGCTAATGCGAAAAAAACGAATTGAAAAAAATTACAAAAAACGAATTTATTAATTCAACAAAAAAGCAATGTCACGTTTTTTTCGTTTTTTTTGTTTTTTTTTTGTGTTTCGTTCAATCGCTTTCTGATTTTTTTTGACGTTTTCATTTTTTTACGAAATTTTGTTTTTTTTTTTGCGTTTCAAAATCTAGTCGCAAAAATTGAAAAAGAAACGAACGATCAAATTCGAAAAATTGTTTTGTTGAATTGTTCGTTTTTGCAAAAAATTTACAGACGAATCAAATTCAATTTCATCAAAATTTCTTTATTTAACAATGAAAAAAAAACACGTAACATTGATCGATCAAAAATTTTTGCAATCGTGTTTGTGAAATTGTCGTCACACATTTTTTTTTCAAAATCAAAAAAGCAAAACTGAATACAAATCAAATTGACGTCGACAAATCAATGAAAAAAATCATATTTTTGACACGTTTTTTGTTTTTGCGATCGTGAACAAATCGACAATCAATCAAAAACGTTCAATCGAAAAATTTTCTAAACTTTTGTGAAAACAAATTGTTTAATTTTTTGTCGTCGAAATCGTTGCATGTGCATGATCGTCGTTGACGTTTCGATCGCGTTGAATTGAATCGTTGTTTCGACGACGATTCGACAACGAACACGACAACAATTTTGAATTGCAAAATCGTGTCGTCGAAATCGTCGTTCATTCAATCGTCGTCATTTCGATTTCATTTTTCATTTTCGTTTGTCGTTTTCGAAAATTTCGAATTCAAAACGATGATTTCATGAAATTTCGACTTGAATTTCGTTTTTTTTTTTGATCGATGTTGATTTTCATCATGAAAACGTTCAAACGTGTTTGATCGAAAACAATTTTGTCGTCAATTTCGATTTTTTTGTTTTTGATCATTCGTTTTTTTTTCAGATTGCGTTTTCGTTTGATTTTTTTTGTTTTGATTCGATTCGTTCGATTTTGCAATTCGACGTTGCGATTCAATTGTCGCAATTGTCGTTCGATCAAACGTGAAATTTCGTCGATTTTTTGATAAACGCGTCGTGTTTGTTGAAAAATTTGAAAACGCGTGTTTAAAATGAACATGATGAACGTTGAATGAAAACGAAATTGAATGTTGTGATAAACAATCGAAACAACAAAATTCGAATCGTGTTCGAAACAAAAATAAACAAAAATCAAAAATTATATCACACGCAAAACAGAAATGAATTCAATTTGCACGACACACGAATGATTAATCGTGCGTGTTGAATCAAAACTTGATTGCTGTCGTCGAATGTATTGATTCATTCATGTTGTTCAACGCGAAAAATAAAATAACATTCGAAAATCGAAAAATGAAAATTCGAATATTCAACATCGTATGTTTTCGTGACGTTTATAACGCAAAAATTGAACATCACATGCGAAATTTGATTTCTGTATAAATCGTTTGTTTGAATAAAATGTTTTATACAAATCGATTGACAATTGTTTTGAAACTGATCAATGATATAAATTTGAATTTTGAATTTTGAATTTTGAATTAATTTTTACATTAAACGAGAAATTTATTTACAATTCGATATCGTTTTACAATTTAGTTATATTGAAAATACAATCATGTAATGCGATTCGAAACGAATTTTTATTCGACAAAATTACAATTTAAATAAAAAATTCAATCAATCAAATTTATTCAAACGCGCATTCATCTATAGTTTGTTGCAATTAATTAATCGAATTTTGAAATATTTATTTTAAAATTTGTATATATATAAAAAAAAATTCAATCGTTTATTGAAATTGATTGTGAAATGTGTATTCAATAATTCGATCGAATTAAACGAATCGAATTTATATTTGTTTGTCGATTTCAATATCGAAAAAAAAATCAATTGAATTTGTTTCGTTTTAACGTTTTGTTTTTTTGAAAAAAAAATCAATGATTTATAATCAATTGTTTAAAATTGTTATTCAATTGATTACAAAATTTGATATCGCAATTAAAAAAAAATCGTTAAACGAAAACATACAAAAAACATAATAATATCGTTTGTTTGAATAATGTGTTTGAACAATCAATCAAAAATGTTGTAAATTTACACGATAATGATAAATCAAATATTAATATATATTCAATCATAAAACATAAAATTTAATTTTTTTGTTAAACGCAAACGATAATTGTTTCGACAAACGACAAATCAATTATTACGATCGAATAAACAGAAAAAAACAAAAAAAAAACAATAACGCAAACATGAAAATAAAAATAAATTGAATACACACGTTGCAAATGATTTTGATTTTGAATTTAATATCAAAAATTGTATCAATATTACGAACTGTTTGACAAACTTTACACGTTCGATAACGAAAAAAACAATTTATAAAAAAATTATCAAACGTGTTAAATTCAAATCAACGTGTTCGTTGAAAAACAACGTACAAAATTAAATTGTTATTAAAAATTGCATTAATATTTAACGATTTTTTATGTTCGTTATGATTTTGTTAAAAATAATCTTTTTGTTTTTAACGTTTTTCATTTATTTTTCGTTATTTTTTTAAAAGAAATTTGTTATAATTTTGACAAATGATTTTTGAAATCGATTGTTATTAATTTTAATTAAATATATAACGATTACGAAAATTCGCAACGTAATATGAAACAAACAATAAATAAAAATTAAAAATTTAATTCATAACAATTGTTAATTCGAATTTTATATCAAAATTGTTATTTGCAATATTGATAATAAAAACAAATATTTAATTTGCAAAAATTGAATCAAATAAATTCGAATTTCAAACAATAACAAAATTAACACAATCGCGTTTTAAAAAACAAACACGATCAAAACGTCAAAATTTTACAATCATTTGTTATTTTTACATTTTTTTTTGTGACGTTTGCATTTTTTGCAATTGTTCGCGATTTTTGCAAAAATTGCAATGTTTTGCAAAGATTGTAATCTTTGCAATTTTGACAATTTTTGCAATTTTGAAATTTTTGCAATTTTTGCAATTTTCGAAAATTTTCGAAAATTTTCGATGTCAAAAAAATTTTTCGCGATCATGACAAATTTTTTGTCGATCACGAAAAATTTTTGCAATTTTTGCAATTGTTGCAATCTCGACAATTTTCGAAAATTTTCGAATAATTTCGAGAATTTTCGAAATCAAAAAAATTTTTCGCGATCACGAAAAATTTTTGCAAATCATGAAAATTTTTTGCAAATCACGAAAAATTTTTGCAATTTTGCAATTGTTGCAATCTCGACATTTTTCGAAAACATATTCGAAATTGTTTTTTTTGCGATGATCAATATTGCAATTAATTGTTTACGAAATAAATTATTCAATCAAATGATGTTGTTGATTCAAAAACAAATTAATCATTTGCATGCATATAATAAAATACATTTAAACAATACAACAAAAAAAAATGTACAAAAATCATTCAAAAAACGCAAAATTATTTCGAATAATTTCAAAAATATATCGAACGACGAAATCGATACAAAAACGACAACAACAATAAAAATTCAAAAAAAAAAACATGAATATCACATTAAAACGACGTTTAATTATTGTTGTAAATCATATTATTCAAAAAACATCAAACAATGTATTAAATTATTTTCAGTTTAAAATTTCGATATCAATCAAAATTTCAAACATTTTTATATCGATCGTGAAAAAACAATCGTTATTAAATCGAAACAAATCAAACGAATTCATTTTTTTATCAAAAACGAATAATCGAAAATATCGACGTTTTTCGTGTTTCGTTGAATTTTTCTATTTTTTTCATTCATTTTTTTCATTTTCGATATATTTTTTTCTCATTTATCACGATTTCTGATCATTTCACAAATATTTTACAATTAACAACAATTTCGAAATTTTTTTATTTCGTACAGAAATCGTCATAAATACTGAAAATTTTTTAACGATAAATCGTTTTTGAATGCGTGATTTCATATATTTTTTGAAATATGTCATTGCTATTGTTGTTAAAAATCTGATATGAAAAATAATTGAAATTTTTCTAAAAAATGTTGTGTAAAAACAAAACTTGATAAATTTCAAAAAAAAAAAAAAAAATACGTTGAACGTTTTTGATTTGAAAAAATTTTTTTCGAATACAGAAACGTTTGATTGATTTCGATCAACAATTTTTTTTTTCTTTCGAATAGTTTTGATTTCGATGTTGAGTTTGAACGTTAATTTTTGAAATCATTTTTTCGTCGTCGATTTCACACAATCAATTTTTTGCACATTTTTTCGTATTCATTGAAATTTGAATTCGAATTTTTTCATTTTGCGTATTATTTTTCTTGTGCATCAATTCATTCAATGAATTGATTTGCAATTTGTCAATAATTTTTGAAATTCGTTCGCATTTCATTTTTTCATCAAATAATCGAAATTTTCTGTTTGATTGTTCACATTATTTCGTTATTGAACGTTTTCAATTTATGTTTCATTTTTTTAATGTTTTAATAATGTCATTCATTGTTGCAAGAATTCAACGTTCAATTGAATAATTTTTTCTGAATTTCGTTCGCATTGAACGACGTTTTATTTGAATTTTCATTTTCGAATCGTTGTCAACATCATTTGCTTTATTTTTCGCGTTATTTGATCATTTGATTTTTGCAACAACGCATTATCTTTTTTGCATCAACAATTTTTCATTTAATCAAAAATTTTACGTTCAATTGAATCAATTTTTTCGAATTTCGTTCGCATTGAGCGACATCTTGTTTGAATTTTGATTTCGTCGTCGTTGATCGACATCAATTGTTTTATTTTCGATTTTATTTTTTTAATTACGTTGATTCACATAGTTTTGTTTATTCGTTATCATTTGTTTTATTTTTCGAATTACGTCATTATTTACGTTGATTCACGTCATTTATTTTGATTCATCATCAAGAACGTGTTTCATTGCAATTTTATTACATTTTTATTTTGACGTCTCGAGTCAAATAACAAATGTTTTGTGAAAAATTGAATTCAAATCAGAATTCATTTACAATCAACATAAATACGTGTTTATTCAGCATTTGTTTTACACGATTCAACATTTTTTTTTTTTTTTCAATTTAACATTTTCACATCAATATCGTTGATTTGACGATTCATTTTTATTTTAATTTTCATTGTTCATTGTTCGTTGAATCAATTTACGCAATTAATCGCAATTTCGTTCAATTTTTTTCGAACAAAATTTATTTCAACTGAATTTGCGTCGCAAAAAAGCTTTCGACCTACCTAGTTACCTTACGAACTCGCGTATCTACCTACTCGGACCTCTACGCGAAATCTACCTATCACTCAGTCAGAATGACGACTCGTACCTCCTCTGCGAGTCCCGCATCCTCCACCTCCGAATCGCCGCCCGCTTTCCTTCCTTGGTCACCTCTTCTTTGCACCTGCCTATCCGCGGATGATCCGAGAACGCAAGACCTACCAACCCTATATCACGAGCACACGAACTCAAGCCTTACTAGTGTTTCGAGATGCAGTTGGTATCAACAAGCAAAGAGGGCACAAGAAAATTATCTTTTGCGGAAGCACGAGTTGCAAATGAAGAGCAAGGTCAAGCAGGAAGCGAAGGAGCTGTTGAAACAACAGGAAGAAGCCCGTCTGGCCAAGAAACGGGCTGAAGGATATACTTGTAGGCGTTGCAAGAACGGTACGAAATTCGACAGCAACACCAAGCTCCACGAGCATATCCGCACTCGGCATGCGAAGAAGCCGAAGCCTGCTCAGCAGTCTGTTGTTTCACCTCCTACGCCACCTCAATCGATCACCTCCTCACCTCCTGCTTCGTCACCTCGATCGGTAACCTCCTCACCGCCCACGTCACCGAAATCAGTAGCCGAGTCACCAGCTACTCCTGCAGAACCCTCACCAGAATCCTTGTCGGTTGCAACACCAAGAAAGCCGATATCTTGGGCAGAAATCGCCTCACGGCCAGTTGTTGCACCGAAGCCCTCTCGTCTCCCGATTGCGACACCCAAATCGGTGTGCAAATCCTCGGAGAATGCAAGCATTGCTTGCCCGCCTACTCCGCCTCGTACCCCTTCACCGAAACCATCGAGGCCCTATCTCACCGTGGACGACCTGTTCCGCATGTTCGCTGGGAAGCCGAGTCCATTTGGCCTGCAGCCAAGTCAGAACAAGCCGTTGTCTCCTCGCAGCTTCGGCAAATGCAGTCCCGCCAGCAAATGTGGCCCCATACAAAAAAGCCGCATTACGTCATACTTCCATGCGGTGGCCACACCTGCTTCCAAATCAGCCAAATCCGAAGCATCTGGGCCAACTCATGCCCGCGGAAGCGTTCCGCGCCAGTTTTCGGTCTCGCGGTGGCCCTCGGCCTCACCTACCCCTTTTCCTTGTCGATTCCCAAGGGTCTCTCGCTCGCCTCCTGTTTGCAGGCATTGCCAAGGGCGTTTTGCCACCTATTGGCCTACTGGCTGGGCCACGCCAAATGCCTCAAGAGTTGGGAACAATGAGATACCCATGGGGCAGCGCTATTGGAGTTTTGCTCCCCCCCGCCCTACTTTGGGGGAGTATTGACCTCCTTGGGGTCACTACTTTGGGGGAGTTAGCATGTTTGTTTGTTTGTTTGCCCGCCCACCCCACCCTATTAATCGTTGATCGGCCATGGCCTGGGGAGCATAAAAGTTGTTGTTTTAATGGATCCGATATCCCGCCCCTCCCGCCCTTAATCGGCCTGGGGGAGCTTTAGAATGTGTATGCTTTGTTTATTTGTTTTATTGTTTAACGAATATGGTAGGGACTTACCTTTGTTGTGACTTCGTCTTGATCTAACACGACTGATACCGCCTCTATTCCCTACTACCCTTTGAGACTTCAGTCGCCCGATAAATACGAGGAAAAGAAAGCGAGTACAGTCGCTAGAATGGACGAGCACAGTCGAGGGCAGTACAACTTCGGAAAAGTGTACTGACCAAGACGATTACATACTCGGAACTCGATGAAGTCAGATAGTACCGCTTCGGGGGAGCGTACTATACAGTCAAGCAGTACAGCTTCGGAAAAGCGTACTGTACAGATACAACGATGAAGTCACATAGTACCGCTTCGGGGGAGCGTACTATGCAGTCATTACAACCTCGACCTTGCAGAGCAGGAACTCGATCAAGAAGAACAAATAGTGCTGGAGATATCTGACCTTTTCGCATACTAATCGACCTGATTCTCTGGCAGGTCTTAGTCAGGTCAGAAAAGCTCGAATCTGCACTCTTTGCATCGATGCACTCCTTCCATATCGATTTCTCGACCATCTCCAGCTTCTCGCATCGCATCGGCATACCTTATGGACTTCCTACAGCCAAATCGCATAGGTATCGGGCCATTGATGTCGCAAGAAGTACCTGAGAACCCTGAGATCCACAATGATGCTACATGGTGTGACCCGCATTCTCGTTCGCCATCGCAGAACTCAGGCATAGGGTACTTGCTCCATGGTGTACCTTCTAGCCAATTCCAGGTACCAGATCCCATATCGATGCTTCACCTCATGGAGACACATCCAGAACGCCTTCAGTCATTCGGTCGCACGCCTTACAACTCGACCTTACGTCATATCTGAAGCCAATAGGTCATCGGACCTCGATTCGCTCGTTTCTGCAGTCTTCGCATCGGTGTATGGCCTAGCCCTACAGGACCTACGTCATACCACGTTGGGGGAGCTTGCTCGGAAGCTCCAGGCAATACATCGCTGGGGGAGTCAGGATCTACATCGCTGGGAGAGCTTGCACGGAAGCTCCAGGCCAGGCTGAGCTCGTTATGATACTGGGCAGGAGGCACTGGCGAATGCTGTGAAGGAGTGTTGAGAAGTACAGTCTTCGCAGGAAGGTAACCAAGGGACCAGTTGATATAACCTGACGAAAGAAGAACTAGTGCGTCCTTGTTGAGACTAGTGTCTTGGCACTCGCACACTTTCTGTGCTTCCACTCCATGTATGTTACTAGAATAACGAGATTCAGAGCAATAGAATGATAATCACTCATGATTTTTTCAATAATTATTTTTTTTTATTTTCAAATTTTTGAATTTATTTGACATCGTTTTCAACGCAATTCATTTCAAGTTTGAATACGCAATAAATTGAACATTTTTTTTTTTCGATCGAAAATTCGTTCGTATCAAATTGTGATTTACGTTTTTCACAATTCATTCAGATTTCATTTTTCGAACAGCGTTTTCAATCAAGCAAATTCGTTTCAATCATCATTTTTTCAAAAATTTTCATCATTTGAATCGTCAACACTTTTTTAAAAAAAATGATTTTACAATTTTTGTTTTGAAATTTACGACAATCAAAAACGACGACGTTCAAAACAAAAAATGATTTTTATCGCAAAAAAATAATGCAATAAATCACGAATGCATTTTTAAAATTGTCAATTCAATCATGTCAAACGTTCGTCAAAAAAACGTCGTTCAAAAAATTCATCAATTTCATGACAAAACAAACGTTCGAAATCATGAAATCGTTTTTGAAAAAAATCGTGAAAAAAATGTTCGTGATCACAACAAAAAACGAATGCAATATCGATTTCAAAAAATCGATCGTCGAACGCGAAAAAATTCGCAAAATCAAAAAAATCAAATTCGAAATGATGAAAAATTACGAATGTGAAATTTTTGAATCGAATTGCAATTTTGAAACAAATTTGAATGATGAAAATGAATATTTGAATCGAAACAAAAACAATCAAACGAAATTCGAAAAAACGAAAAATTTCGAATATGAAATTTTTGAATTTAATTGCGATTTTGAGACAAAATTTGATAATCATGATGAATGTTTGAATCGAAACAAAAACGAACAAATTAAATTCGAAAAAACGAAAAATTTCGAATGTGAAATTTTTCGATTTAATTGCGATTTTGAAACAAAATCGAATGATGAAAAAATTTTTTTTAAACGTTGAATTTTTGAATCGAAATCAAAACGACAAAAAAAACTCAACAAAAAAATGTTTTCGTCAGTTCGATGACTATACAATTTTCGAAATTGAAAACGAATTTGTTGAAACAAATTCGAAAATCTGAAAATTTTTCATGATCGAATTTGTCAAAATAACACGCAATTCACGCGATGAAAAAAACGATTCACGAATTTTGAAAATTTGCAAAAAATTTGAATTCGAAAATGTTGTTATTGAAATGTGTCGAATTTTTCGCATTGCATTCAAAAAATTTCATTTTGTGTTTCAAGATTATGACGTCAAAAATTTTCAAAAAATTTTACAAATTTTACATCAAATCGTTCGCGTTGATCAAAAATTAAATATTTACAATGTTTTTGTGCAAATGATGTTGATTATCGTAATCAATTTTATGATCGACGACAAACAATTTCAAAATTTTAAAAAAATTATTAATCATTTGACAAATTGTTATTTTCGTTTTTCAACAAAAAAAAATCAGAATATTCAACAAGTAAAAAAAAAATATTGCGCGAATTACAATCGAAAACAAAAATGATTGAATATCGTTCATGTTTTTGATGAAACAAAAATTGTGTTGACAATTGTCATGACAAATAAAACAACAAATTCAAATATTACGATTTGAAATTTCATTAATGTGTTCAGATATTGAAATCACGACTGTCAACGAAACTTGAACGATTTTTGAAAAAATCTGTTTTGAAAAAATGACGAAATATATGTCAAACTTGAAAAAATCGTCAAGATTCTTGAAATCGACGTTTTAAAAATTTATTGTGAAAATGATTATTTTTTTGTCGAAAAAATCGAAAAATTCGAAACATTGATTGATTCGATTTCAAACGAAAATGATGAAAATGAATTTCAAAACAACGACAACGATGACGATAAATCAAATCATTGAACGTCAAATTTTCAATTGACGTTTTATCGAAACATGAAATTGTTTCATGAATTGTGATATCAAATTCGATGTGAATTTTTTCAAAAATCGATATCGTGATGCAATTTTTTTCAAAATTATATTTTCGTTATCAACATTTTTTTCATGATGTTTCAATTCTTTTTATCGTTTCAAAAACGTTGATGAATGATTTTTTTTTTTTTTTTTTTTTTTTTTCGACACGAAACACGTTGAAAAATTTTGATTTTTATTTACAGTTAAATCATAATGTTTTTCGTGATGTTTTCGTGAAATAATTAAAAATCAAAATTGAAAAAAATCAAAAAATTTTTCAATATTGACATTTCTTATTCAGATTGAAATCATCAGCATTTATTAGCAACGAACATATTTAAACAAACAACAATGCGATCAAACAACGTTTATTATTTTTGAAAACGATATATCGTGAAATCAATTCAATGTTACTAGTTTTGTGAAAAATAAATCATACATCATATTTTTCAATCGTGTGACTTTACAAAGAAATTACATTATGATGAACAACGATTGATAAAAAATTCACATTCGATTTGTTTTTTTTGAAAAACGCAAAAACAGAAAAGATTCGTCGAAATTCATGTTTGAATCATGATCGTCAATTTATCATTATCAATCAGAACATTTTAATCGATATTTGAATTTTGTGTAAACATGCATTCAATGAAACACGATGATAATTGAAATGAATATTCGCAATCATTCAATGACATGCATTCGAACATGTGTCGAAAACATTGATTTAACGTCGAAATGCGATGTAATTTTCGAAAATGAATGAAAAAAGATTTTCGTTATCGTTGACTCAAACTTTGCACACAAAAAGCAATAATTCAAATCGATAATTTAAAAATATAATCGACGTGTTTTGAATGCGACAATTATTTCGAACATTCACGTCTTGAACGCAAATAACGTAAATTCGATAAACAAATCATTATTAAAATTTAGATTTTTTTGATCGATTTTCATGATCTTTTCGCATGATGTTTATTTTTCGACGTCGTTCACATTGACTAAATGTTTGTAATTTTTCACGAAATGTTTGTAATTTTTCACGAAATGTTTTTAATTTTTCGCGAAATGTTTGTAATTTTTCACGAAATTCATCGAAACATAAAACAAAATAAATAACGATTTTTAGAAATGAATGATTAATTTGAAAATTGACGAAAATAAATTTCGTTAATGAATGTTATATTTCGCAAATTTGATTTTTGAAATGTTTGAACAAAAAATTTATTAAAACGTTTATTCGATTTTTTTCAAAATGTTTTATCAATTCGTGTTTATCATTGTCGATATCGAAATTATTGTTTCGAAAAAAAAAATTTTATCATAAAACGAAAATATTGCAAAATTGAATCAACGAATCATAAATTAAAAAATTTCGATTTTTTATCTGATTTCAAATCACAAATGATCGTCGTGAAAATAAATTGAAATTGTTCAACATTTTATCAAACACAAAAAAACGCAAAATCAAAAACTGATTTCATGATCAAATGATGAAAAAATGTGATCAACGATTTGCAATAAATTGATGATGTTCATTGCGATAATGATTTGTCAATTTTTGCATGTGATTTTTGAAATGATTTTTCAAACTCAAAATCACGATCGAAAATCAAAAAAAAACAATAAATTTGAATGATGAAAATATCAAACAATCAAAAAAAATTTTTCGCGATTACGAAAAACTTTTCGCAAATCATGAAAATTTTTTGTCGATCACGAAAAATTTTTGCAAATCACGAAAAATTTTTGCAATTTTTGCAATTGTTGCAATCTCGACATTTTTCGAAAATTTTCGAAAATTTTCGAAAATTTTCGATGTCAAAAAAATTTTTCGCGATCACGAAAAACTTTTCGCAAATCACGAAAAATTTTTGCAAATCACGAAAAATTTTTGCAAATCAAGAAAAATTTTTGCAATTTTTGCAATTGTTGCAATTTCGACATTTTTCGAAAATTTTCGAAAATTTTCGAAAATTTTCGATGTCAAAAAGATTTTTCGCGATCACGAAAAATTTTTCGCAAATCATGAAAATTTTTTGTTATTCAATTTGTTTAAATTTTTCGAATTATTTCGTTCATGTATTCGATCGTTAATGCAACATTGTCGATCGTGTTTTCGAAACGAAATTTCATTGATCAATTTTTTTGACGAATGAATTTTAAAATCGATTGACATTGTTTTGAATTGAACGTGTAATGATTGCGAAAACTCGAAACGTGATGTGAAATCAATTTTTTTGACGAATGAATTTTAAAATCGATTGACATTGTTTTAAATTGAACATGAAATGATTGCGAAAACTCGAATCGTAATGTAAAACAAGCAATAAATGAAAAGAAAAAAAACATTAAAATTATAAAAATTATCGAGTCGTATATTTCAGTTTTCGATTGAAACACGAAAAATTTTTGCAAACACGAAATTTTTCGCTATTCAATCTGTTTAGATTTTTCGAATTAATTCGTTCATGTATTCGATCGTTAACGCAGCATTGTCGATCGTGTTTTCGAAACGAAATTTCATCGATCAATTTTTTTGACGAATGAATTTTAAAATCGATTGACATTGTTTTGAACTGAACGTGTAATGATTGCGAAAATTCGAAACGTGATGTGAAATCAATTTTTCTGACGAATGAATTTTAAAATCAATTGACATTGTTTTGAATTGAACATGTAATGATTGCGAAAATTCGAATCGTGATGTGAAATCAATTTTTCTGACGAATGAATTTTAAAATCAATTGACATTGTTTTGAATCGAACATGTAATAATTGCGAAAATTCGAATCGTGATGTGAAATCAATTTTTTGACGAATGAATTTTAAAATCAATTGACATTGTTTTGAATTGAACATGTAATGATTGCGAAAATTCGAATCGTGATGTGAAATCAATTTTTTTGACGAATGAATTTCAAAATCGATTGACATTGTTTTGAATTGAACATGAAATGATTGCGAAAATTCGAATCGTAATGTGAAACAAACAATAAATAAATGAAAAAATTCTGTTTTATAAAAATTGTTGAATCGTATTTCAAATTCGAATTGAAATTCGATTGTTTCGAGCGATATTTGTTCATTCGCGCAATTGTCGAAAATTTGAAAAAACGATTTCGTTTCGAAATCAAGAATGTTGTTAAAAATTTCATGCAAACATCAAAAACAAATTCAAAAAACGAATGTCGATTGCACGATTGATTGCGTTCGTTTTTGTTTTTTCAATTTTGAAACAAAATATATGAAATTATTATTCAAAAAAATTTGATCGATTAATTGTTTATCAGAAATTGTCATTCATCATTGAATTTGAAACGTATATTGAAAATAATGTTTGTCGCGACAACAACTGTGTGAATATTCGAAAAACAACACGAAAAAAGTTTCAAAAATTTCATGAAAAAAAAATAATATCAAACGAATTCGATTTTGCAATTTGTAAAACATTTGTTTTTATCGATTTCGCAATTCGAAAATGAACACGAATAATTTTTTAAAATTTAAAATTTTTATGAATTTAATTCGCGACGCGAAAAGCGTCGAATAATCGAAACGAAATTCGATTGAAAAAATTTCGCGAATCGTTTCACAAAACATTTTTTTCATGAAACGAAATTTTTTTTGAAACAAAATCTATTGAATTTTCACGATGACGCAAACGTGTAAAAAAAATTCATTCGTGCGATTTTGATCACAACAATTGAATTCAAAAAACAATCATTAACATTCACTTTAACGGAAGTGATGCATCATTTCCAACCGATTTGATGAGTGAGATTAGGATTACTTAGCTTCACTTTCAACCACTAAAGATTTGTTGAAGTGAAGTCGTTTTTTCTCGATGAATATTGCATCTATCGAAATTCTGAAACCAGTTCTGAAATCTACGTAAAAAATGGAGTTAAAAAGACATATAGTTTGTCCGGATCGGGTTAGCGGCTAATTTGTTACGAATTTTTCAAATTTTGTTCACTCGAAATTTCTCGAAGTTCCGAGATTTGATTGGAATTGAGTTTTCTCGATGAATATTACACGTATCAAAGATTTGAAACCAGTTCTTAAATCTACGTAAAAAATTGAATTGAAAAGTGATGAGACTGGGCCGGATCGGGCTAGCGGCTAATTTGTTACGAATTTTTGAAATTTCGTTCACTCGAAATTTCTCGAAGTTCCAAGATTTGATTGGAAGTGGAGTCGTTTCTCGATGAATATTACACGTATCGAAAATTTGAAACCAGTTCTGAAATCTACGTAAAAAATGAAAATGAAAAGTGGTGAGGTTGGGCCAAATCGGGCTAGCGGCTAATTTGTTACGAATTTTTCAAACTTTTTTGACTCGAATTTTCTCGAAGTTTCGAGATTTGGTTGAAAATGGAGTCGTTTCTCGATGAATATTACACGTATCAAAAATCTGAAATCAGTTCTGAAATCTACGTAGAGAACAGAAATGAAAAATGATGAAATTGAATCGAATCGGACTAGCGACTAATTTGTTACGAATTTTTGAAGTTTTCGATGAACTCGAAATTTCGCGAAGTTTCTACCTTTGATTGAACGTGAAGTCATTTCTCGATGAATATTACACGTATCGAAATTCTAAAATCAATTATGAAATTTACGTGAAAAATCAAATTAAAAAGTGATCAAATTGAAATTAATCGCATTAACGATTAATTTTATACGAATTTTTGAAATTTTCGTCGAAAAATTATTCGAATATCGAATTTTCTTGCGTACAATTGATTTGAAAATTGACGTAAAATTTGACAATTTTATAAAAAAAAGACGTTATCGAAATTGCTATTAAAATTGATATATAAACTGTAAATAAAAAAAAATTAACATGTTATCATTGTATATTAAAAATAAATTAATAATTTAAATCAATACAATTCGAATTTCAAACTTACATTGTATTTCGAAAAATTATTGAATTTTATGATCACAAATTTTCAAAATAATTTTCTTGTTCGTTCGAAAATTGAATAAATTTCTATAACAATTAAAATTTTATAATTTTTAATACAAATTATTGATTACTTACATTAGATCGTTTATATTCACGAATTATAATTTTATTCAATCGATTTTCATCGTTTTCGTCGTCATCAACGATATTTATCCAAAAATAAATTTCGATGTTTTGTTTTGATTTGAGCAAAATAATCAAAAGTTCGTCATTGATTATAAATTTTTGATCAATTAAATCAACAAAATATGTTTCGAAATTGTCGATTGATATATGAATTTTTTCGTGTACAAAAATCGACATATTTATGCTGAATAATAAATATATTCGTTGTATGATGAATTGTGATTGAATAAATGATTTGAATCAACAAAAAAATAAACGTGAAATGATGATTGTTTAAATAAACATGAAAATTAATTTAAAAATAAAATTAATTCATAAATAAATAATTTTATTCATGCACGATTAAATAAATATTCATGCACGAATATAATTTAATTGATGCACGAATAAAATTTAATTCAATTTGCACGAATATAATTTAATTAATGCACGAATATAATTGAATAATATTTACAATAGAAATTTATTTAAAATTGATTAAATAAATATTCATGCACGAATATAATTTAATTGATGACGAATAAAATTTAATTAATACACGAATATAATTTAATTGATGCACGAATAAAATTTAATTTAATAATTTAATTCATGCACGAATAAATAAATTAATTCATGCACGAATAAATTTAATTTCATGCACGAATAAATTGAATAATATGCACGAATAAATAAATTTATTCAAAAACGATTAAATAAATATTCATGCACGAATATAATTTAATTGATGCACGAATAAAATTAATATTCGTGCATGAATATAATAAATAATTCGATGCACGAATATAATTTAATTCATGCATGAATTTAAATAAATATTCGTGCATGAATAAATAAATATTTTTAACAATACAAATAAATTTTATTAATTTCGATAATACAATTTAATTTTTACACGAATAAATAAATATTCGTGCATGAATAAATAAATATTCGTGCATGAATAAATAAATATTCATGCATGAATAAATAAATATTCATGCATGAATAAATTTAATAATTTTAACAATACAAATTAATGTTTACACGAATCAATTTAATTCACGTATCAATAAATAAATATTCGTGCATGAATAAATAAATATTCGTGCATGAATAAATAAATATTCGTGCATGAATAAATAAATATTCATGCACGAATAAATTTAATAATTTTAACAATACAAATTAATTTTTACACGAATCAATTTAATTTACGTACGAATAAATAAATATTCGTGCATGAATAAATAAATATTCGTGCATGAATAAATAAATATTCGTGCATGAATAAATAAATATTCGTGCATGAATAAATAAATATTCATGCACGAATAAATTTAATAAATTTTAATAATAAAATTTTATTTTTTTTGCAATATATAAACAACGAAATTTTCTTTGTAATTTTATTTTCAATCATTCACACTTTTCATTTTCACACATTTACACACGAAACATACACACGATACATATATTCGCAACAAATATACAAAATATACACACGAAACATTACGACATACATATTCAAACGATATACACAAAACAAAACACGAAACACACGCACGAAATATACACAAACAACATATTCACAAACACATATACACGTACAACGTTTATACACGTATTACATACGCGAAATACAATTCAAATATAAAAAAAAATCTTTCAACGTTAAGTTTATTTCAATTTGTTAATTTGTTTTCTGTTTGTTTTTTCAATTGTTTTTTCATTGTTGCTTTATTGTTTTATATTGCAATATATTGTTTTTGTTTTTTGTTTATTGTTTATTGTTTTATTGTTTTATTGTTTTATTGTTTTATTTTTTTTATTATTGTTTTATTGTTTTATTGTTTTATTGTTTTATTGTTTTATTGTTTTATTGTTTACGTTCTTATTTCTATTTGTTTCATTAAAAAAAAAAATTTTTAAAATGTCTTTTTACGATATTAACAATTCTAACGTTATTGACAACGTTCAACAAATTAACGATTTTCTTTATTACAATGAAGAATTCAAAATCGTTTTTTGTACAAAATGTCACGTTGTTATAAACAACGAAAATAACGACAAATCGATTATTCATTTCAATTCTAACGTTCAACATCGAAATTTAACTTTCAACGAAAAAAAATCAATTATCAACGAATTGAAAAATTATTCACTTGTTTCAACGAAAGATATTCAAATTTCGAAAAATTTCAAGCATTTTTTTCCGTTTTTATACACATATAACGACGCTTTTTCATGCAAAAGTTGTTCGTACGTTGTACGAAACGAAAAAAAAATGCGTATGCATTGTAACAAAAAACATAAATTCAAAAACACGACTCAATCAACAAATTCGTTTTATAATTCGAATATTTACGCACAAATTTTTACAACAAATCGATATCGAAAATATTTCGCTGTTTTATTCAACGACAATCAAATTAACGATACACGTCAAAATTCAACGTTACAAACAAAATTTTACAAACGACGAAACAAATCAAATCAACGAATATAATCAACAATTAAACGATATCAAAATGCAATCGATTCAACGAAACGAAACGACGCAATTCAAAGAATACAATTTGTTTTTACAACAATCATATTTTCACGAATATTTCGAAAATAAAAATTGACGATTTAATACAATTTGTCAATACAAAATTCTTGAAACAACACGAACAATTACGTTGTTTACACGAATTAACGATTGAACTTGCAATCGAATCAAACGAATTAATTCAAAAATTCGATATTCGATTAAAACAATTGTTACATACAGATAAAGCAAGCGATATTGCGTCACATAACAAAAAAATGAATTCGTTTCAAGAATTGCAAAATACATCGACAAATCAAGATTATTATTCGACGTTTGCAGATTTAATTTGTTATATTTATTATTCAATCGAAATTGAAAAATCGAATTATTCGCAACCGATTATTACAACGACGATATCAAAAATCTATTCGATTAATTACTCAACTTTTGTCTCGAATCAAACGAAATTGAAGTAACGAAAAACAACAACAAACGAATTTAAACAAATAATTAAAACGTCTATTATTCGATTAACGTTTGAATTATTACGTCAAAAAAAAACAAAAACGACTCGACAAACACGCAACGTTTGACAGTATTGTTGTCACGTTTTTTATTTGCAAATCATAAGTTCTGTTGATAAAACGTTTATCAAAACGTCAATGATCGAAAAATTATGCAGCAAATTACTTTACATGCTTCGATATTTTTATTTTATACGTCAATTATCGAAACGAACAAACAAACAAACGATGACGAAAACGATTTCAACGTGTCATCGTTTTTTCACGAAAATTTACTCGAACACGTCTTTCAAACGATTCACGAAATTGTTTCGAAACAATACAAAATTATCGAGCTTTAACGCGAAAAATTTCGATGAACGAAACGAGAAATTTTAAAATTACAAACGTTTCTAACGATATTTTTCGATACGATAACGTTGAAATTTCAATCAACAAATTACGAACATTTTTCAATCAATTAATTGACGATTTTGAACGACAATTATTCGAAAATTTGTTACAAATCAACAAAAACGAACTCTAAACATTTATATAAACAATTTATCGATAACGAATTTTGAAAATTATTCGATTTTTTTCAAAAAATTTCATTTGAAAAAAAAAATCAAATTTTATTTTTTTATAAAATTTAAAATCGACATTTCGTAAAACGAAAAATCGACGATTTTTCGATTTTAAACACGATTCAATCGAAACGATTATTTTGAAATTCAAAATGAATTTCAAATAATCAATAAATCGAATTTTTATCGAATGCGTTGAATTATCAAATCGACAAATTGTCGAAAATCAACGTAAAAACAAAATTTGACAACGATCGATTTTCAAAATTATTGCGAAATAAATCGATTTCGATAATTTTGGGCATTGCGCCTGATTTTTTAATAAAATTTTTCATTTTTGTATCTCGAATTGCAAAAACACTAAACCGATAAAAATCGATACCGAAGTCGTTTCTTTTCGCAATGAAATTATTGCGATAATGAATCGAATATTTGACATATTTTTAATGTAAAATCAGTTTTGAAATCTGCGAAATTTATTCAAATGAAATAAAAAGTGATAAAATTGAAAACGTTCGATCGAATTAGCGACTGAAGAAATTTTTGAAATTTTGTATCTCGAAAATTCGAAAGTCTCGATAAAACATCGATATCGAAATCGTTTTATCGACGAAAATTTGACGTATCGAAAATGCGAAATTAAAATTGATTTTATCACGAACAAATGAATAGCGAATTCGAATTAGAATTACGAGACGAACAGACGAAAAATTTAGAAATTTTCAACTCGATTTGTTTGTTTTGAATCAATCAAATCGTTA
This sequence comes from Physcia stellaris, assembly GCA_018902385.1. Lineage (NCBI taxonomy): Eukaryota > Fungi > Ascomycota > Lecanoromycetes > Caliciales > Physciaceae > Physcia > Physcia stellaris. The sequence goes on along the minus strand of JABSSW010000034.1, from coordinate 25,386 downwards.
ATTTCAATCACTCGTTTTGATCGACGTCAAAATAAAATCAATCAAATCGATTGTTTAAATCATTCGTTTGAACGACGTTTCATCAAAATTTGAAATAACAAATGATAAACATGTGAAATTTGATATTTGTAACGCTCGATAAAAAAATTCAATGTTGCAAAAATGAAAATGATGTGACAAGTGAATGAATTGTTATTGTTATTCAATTGCGAAAATTTCGTTTCATACAAATTCATAACAATTCGACTTTTCAGTTTGCGTTCATTCAAAATTTTCAATTCAACAATTATGATATCATTTCATAATACATTTGCAATTGATATTTAATGATAACATGATATGTGTAACGCTCGATGAAAAAATTCAATTTCGCAAAAATGAAAATGATGTGACAATTGCGTAAAAAGTGATTCAATTGCGAAATTTTGATTTCATACAAATTTTTGAACATTTAGCAGCAAAAATCGTGCGTTTGTTTTTAATTCAATTTACAATTCAACGATCATCATTCGAAAATGTAAACGCAAATAATCATCATCGAAAATTTGATGTTTGACGTTTTGAACGAACGCAATTCAACGTCGTAAAAATCAAATTCGTGTAATCAATGTGTGAATAATCAATGCGATGTGAAATTTTGATTTTATACAAAATAACGATAATCGATTTTTTCAATTTGTTCGCGACAACATATCGTTCAACAATCATTTCAAATGAAATAATCAAATAATCGTTATCGAAATTTTTTTGTAACATTCGAAAAAAAAACTTCAACGTCGTCGACACGAAATTGATTTAACGATTATGTGCAAAATCATTCAATTGCGAAAATTTTATATCATTCAAAATTATGAACGTTCAACAACAAAATTTGCGATCAATCAAATCACGTCTAAAAATCATTCGTTTTGATTCAATCATTTCGCTTTATTTTATCGAGCATTAACGTTGAATGTTTTAAATATTTCATTTTTAAAACATGTGTTTATTTTTGCAATGCACATCAAACGTTTATCACAATCAAACGCGATTTTCAATCGTCAATTTACAACATCAATAATCGCATTTGCATTCATCATTGTCGAACATGATTTCGAAACAAAAAATCAAAAATGTAATTTATAAACAACATTTTTCGTTGATTACATTTATTCATTGTTTTCAATTCAAAGCTCGACAACGAATTCGCATTATTATGAATTCGATTCGATCATCGCGCACGTTAAAATTCATCGCGATCAAAACGCAATTTTGCAATCAACATTCATTTCAATTTAAAAATCGACGCGATCAAACATTTTTATCAATCGTCAAAATTTTTTCGATCAAAATATTTTTTAAACATCAAATCGTTCATGTTGTTTTCATCAATCATGTCATTGATTTGTTTTCTATTTTTTCAAATATTTGCTTTTTTTTTTTTTCGATAAATATTTTGTTTGCGAACAACACGATCAACTTTTTGTTCATTTGTCATCTGTTCACAATGAAATTTATTGCATTGTTGTGACAATGAATCGTTCAATCAAATATCATATTGCGAAAAAAAAAAAACAACGAAAAAAATTGACATTCAAAAATATAAAACAAACAAAAAAACGAACATCGACATCAATGAATCAATGAACGAATTCAATACAAATACATCAATTTTTTTCATCAACACAACTTTTTCGAAAATCACAAAATTCACGTTTTTTGTCATTTTGTTGAAATTCATCAAAATCGACATTTTATTCACGCGACGAATTTTCAGAAAATTGTTTTTTTTCATGTGAAACGACGACATGAATCATATTTTTTGACGACGATTGTGTCATTATTATCGACGATATTTCAAAAATTCGAATTTGCAACACGTTTAACATTACGACAATCTCGTTTCTTTTTTCAAACGTATGTAGAGAATTCAAAAATCGTTTCGTTTTCGATTCAAACTTTATCGTTGACGTTTTTTAAAAAATTTAAAACGAACAAACAATTTTTCATCATCATTGATAACAAACAGCATGATGTCGAAAGCAATTTCGTTTCAACAAATTTTTTTGATTTTCGAAATCGTATTAACATTGCAAATAAAAACATTACAACATTTTTTTTGAAAACGATGTTTTTTCATGTTTCAAATGTTAACACGTCGACAATTAATTTTTCAAAAACGTTTACAATGATCGATGCGTTTATTTTCGTCGAAATCGCGTTTTTATTCAACGTTACGATTTCGCAACGAATTTTTTTGTCATTTCGTCGTCAAAATGCGTCGACGCAATTGATGATGTCGTTTTTTCGTGTCAAAAATCAATTTTTTTTATCGTTATCGTCATTTACAATTCGTTCGCGATTCGAATCATCGACGATGCAAAATTCATCGATACAATTTTCAAAACAATCAAAACAATTTTCATTTTCGTTCATTTATATCGATTTCGACTTTTTCTTTCTTTTTCAATTTCTTTTCAATTTTTCGAGCGAATCGAGAAAAAACGCAAAATCAAAACACTTTGATCATCTCAACAATGACGTGCAAAAAAACAATAACAATCATTTGTCAAATGACAATTTCATCGTCAATCAATCAACAACAAACATTTTGCATGAAATTTCGCGATTTATTTGCGTTTATGATGAATTTATTCACGATCGTCGTGCAAATCAAAACGATCGTTAATAAAGTCGTTCAAATAACATCATTTAAAAAAAAAACATCATTTCAAAAAAGAAATCAAGTGTTTTCGCGATCATGATGCATTTTGCGCAATATTGACGTATGATGCAAAACAATCATTCAAAATCATCTTTCAACATTGATGTTTTTTTACATTTTTCGACAATGTTACAACGCGACGACACGTTTCGAAATTATAGAAATATAAATTGAAATCATCTATTTAGCGATGAATTTTCTTTGTATCGTTTCGATATCGTCGTTTTCGAAATTTTTTTCGAACAAACACAAATCAATTTTAATTGAAAATTGCGTCGACGTTTCGATGTCGACGATTTCGTTGTTCATTTCAAAACGTTAAAAAATTTGAAAAACGATTTGAATTTGTCGTACGTTTCATTTTATTTTTAACGTGTAATGAACGATTCAAAAATATTCATCGACGAACACAAATCGCATAAAATCATGAATTTTCGTTTAAAAATCGATTTCAATGATCGAAATTGAAATTACAATATTCACGTTTTTTTTTTTCACATGAAATTTTCGAAATTTCGTCATTTGAAAAATGCAATTCAAAAAATTTGAATAAATCAAATTGTATTATTTGCGATTCGCGCAAACGTGTCGATCAATATTCGAACGCGACATTTTTTCAATTTTGAAATCGTCAAAATTCAAACGCACAATAAAAAAAAAATTCACATGTACAATGTTGATCATTTCATGAACAATTTTCGATTCATTTTCGTCGACAATTTTGTCGTTTTTGAATTCAAATTGTCATTTTGATCAACGAATTTGCGAAATTCAAAAAATTCGTGTTGATGATTTTTGAATGAAATCAAAAATTGCATTTTCAACGATCAATTTTAAAAAAAACGCGAACGATTTTCATCATTCATTTGAAACAACGTTTTCGCATTTTCGACGAATTCATGAACGAAATCTGAATTGATTTCGAAATAAAGTATATTTTTTGTTTGCATCACGTCGATTTCGCTGTCAAAAACATCACGTTGTTATGAAAAACATCGTGTTTCGAACATTGAAAAACGTTTTTTCACGACAAAATTAACGTCGTTCGTCGAATTCGCAACGCGACGTATTCATTCATGTTGATTCGTGATGTCGAATTTTGTTTCGTCGAAATGATATTCATTAATGTTTTTCGAACAGACGATGATCAAACGTTTCACAAAATTTATGTCATGATTCGAAATTATTGATTTATTTTCGTTCGAAATGTCAAATTTTTCGTCAACACATATTTCGAAAATTTGTCTTTTGTCGACGAAAAATTCGATCGATGACATATCGTTAATCGTCGAAATGATTTGATTTTTGAAAGCGTTCACAGCAAATTCAACGATAATCAATCGACATCGTTCAAATTCAAAATTCATCAATTCAAAACGTGACGAACAATCAAACATCGTATCGACATTTCATTGATTGACGCGCACAATTTTTTTCATACGACGTCAATCGAAATCGTCAATGATTTACGCAAAAAATATCGTTTACGTTTGTCAATTTTTCAAAAGTTGAAATTTGTGCACAATTTCGTCGAAATTGATTTTTGATCATCATGAATTGTCAACGATTCGAAAATTCGAACGTCACATTTTTTTGTTTGTGAAATTTTTTTCGCAAATTTTTTTCGTCATCGTTCATATTGAATTTTGTTCAAAAAAAAAATCGACATTTTCATCACGATCACGTTCAATCGTTATTTTTTATTCATCGAAATCATGATCATTCAATGTCACAATATTTTAATGATTTGAAATTCGTTTTCGTTGACGAACAACGACGATACAATTTCATGATCAACGTTTTTTCGAATTTTTCAATTTATCGTGAGCGAATTTTGTTTGTCACGATGAACGAATTGTGACAAAATATCGTCAAACGACGCGTCGTTCGACAATCACATTTATTCACGATCGATTGAAATTTTGATTCGTCGAATGTCAAAATCGTTCGACGACGCGAATTCAATTATAAAAAATGCATTCAAAAATACGATTATTTTTTTTTGTTCGTTCATTTCATCATTTGAAAATCGAATTTTTGTTTGTTTTCGATTTTCGTTTTGCTTTTCGTTTGATTTTCGTTGTCGATGACATGCAAAATCGTTTCAAAAATTGTCGTGACATCGTTGCGATCATGATCAAACAAAACAACACATTCAAATTGTTTCGCGATCGAATAAAAATTTTTATTCTCGATTATGACGACAAAAACGATTTGATCAATCACAAACGCGTTCAAAAAATCATGATAATTGAAATCGAATTGATTGTTCAATTTTACATTCAAAATATTTGAAACATTTTCAAAACACGAATTACGAAACACATCAAAAATTTCGTCGAACGACAAAAACAAAATCGTCGTTTCATGTTTCGATTGTCGAAAAAGAAAATTGCAAAATTTTATGATTTCATTTATGTTTTTGTCGTCAAATTGCTCGATGATGTCAAATTTAAAATTGTTTTTAAACGATCATTCAAAAAATACGATTCGAACAGCAACAAAATCGACGTTTTTGAGAAATATTACGTCAATGACAAATGAATCGATCGTTTTCGAATTTTTTTCGAATGAAACGATTTTTCTCGCGACAAAAAACGCATTTGAAACAAAATTCGATTTCGTCAACTTTTGAATCGATTGCATTACATCGTTTTCATTTTAGAATTTTCTGTCGACGTCACATTTCAACAAATTTTTGTCGTCGTCGTTCATCAAAAATTTTTTTGTATTTCATTTTTCGATTGCGATCATTTGTTCATCGAGTTGAAATTCAATAAAAACAATAATATTCAACATGTGATCGAGATCGTCGATCAAATCGAATTGAAACGAACGAATTGATTTATCGTTTGCTTTTTTTTCGACACAGCAATCGCGTATCGAAATCGCATCATGACGATGTTTCGATTTTCGTTCGCGATACAAAAAAAATAACGCAATGAATTCAACATCATATTCGCACAAAACAATTGATCACGATCATTTTTACGAATGCATGAATCGTTTATTTTCGAAATTCAACAAATTTGCATTTGCAATCAATTTTACGATGTCGACGCGTTCAGAAATTTCATGTCGTTGTGACAAAAACAAAAAAAACAAAATCGAACGAAATCAATGATCGATCGAAAATCTCGACGAACGAAAACGACGAAAAAAAAAAAAAAAAAAAAAAAACAAAAAAACGTATTTTGTAACTTGATAAATTAAAATCACGACGAATTTCAATTTTTTTTCATTTTTGTTCAATTTATCATCGCAATTTCTTTTTTTATTTTTTATGAATACATTTGTTTGCAAACAACGTATTTATTGAATTTTGATATTTCGAATGCAAACAATATGTGCATGACTTTTCATATATGCGATTTTCAAAATTCATGAAAAGCAAAAAAATGAAAATTTCTTTTCGATTGTCAAAATGACATTGAATTTTGAGCGTCGAAAAAATTTCATCTGTCAATATTTTCATTTTTCAAATGTGAAAATTAATTTGATAAAGTTTTTCGACGTAATTTTTTGAATTCAAAATCAAATCAATCATTTTTTTAATCGAATTAGATTTCGATGAATCGTTCATCAACAAAATTATGCACATATTTCGTTTTTGAATTGCGTTCAAATTGTCGCAATGATTTACGCGAAATTTGATTCATTCGTACAATCAACATTTCGATGCGAAACGTTTTCAATGAAATTGATTTATTAACAATTGTTTTTTTTGACGACATCACATCATTTTATTTTCAATTTTAACATTTGATTGAACGCATCATTTAAAATTAACTAAATCGATTTGAAAATTCACATCGTTTTTCACATTTCATCAAGAAAATCACAACAATCGAATTTGAATTTAAAAGATTGTTGCGAATATTGTTTATAAACAACATTCAACGCGCAAATACAAATATGAACAAAATTCGCAATTTTTGATACATTGTCATCGAAAATTGTTGAACAAAACAATTCAAAACATCATTTTCGAATTCGATTGACGTTAAACAAAAAACATATTAATGTCGAATGAATTTCAATTGTCGACGCGATCATCGCAACAATCGTTTAACATCAATTTTCATTTTTAATCATCAATTTTCATTTTTAATCAATTGCACGTTGTTGATCACACATACTCATCACTTTTCATTGTATTGTGAACGTTATTGATTATCGCAATTTCGACGTTCATTAACATTGTTTCAAAATCATGATTTCGTTTCGTGATTCGAGTCTTTTTTCAACAAAGTTCGAAATTTTTGCATTTGAAAATCATGAATTATTTCGCGTTCAATTTCACGACTCGTTTCATTTGTTCTGTATTATCATTCAATTTTCATTCAATTTGACATTTTTTTGATCATTTTCGTTCTCGCGTTCAAATATCGCGAGAAAACAACATTTTCGCGTTCAAGATTTTTTCGCGATTTTCGCGTATTTCGAAACGCGTGATCGTGAACGCATTTTCAACGTTACAAACAAAAAAATTATCGAAATTTTGAATTTGACATTTGAATCAATCGATTGTCGTCGACGAATTTTTGATTTCAAATTCATCGACAACAAAATTTTCAAATTTGTTCGTTTTCGAAAATTTAATTTTTTTTCAATGTTCGTTCGAATACAACGATACAAAACAAATATCGTCGTTCAAAATGAAAAAATTCAAAAAATGCGCATTTGATTGAAATTTTTTTTCAATTCATCATTTATATGAATAGACGTTTCGATCGCGAATTCGTCAATTTTTTTTTTCGATGATTTTCGCAAAACGACATTAATCGATTTGAATTGCGAACGTTAAATAAAAAAAAATATTAAATTAAATTTTGTCGTGAATCACATTTGAATTGCGTACGTCGAATTTCGATCACAATTCGCGTTATCTTATTTATAGACAATCGTGTTTACATGTCACGAAATTTTAATTTTATTTTGTTCACATGCACGTGATCGATATTCACATCATCGTATTTATACATTTTTTCGTCATGTGATCGATATTCACATCATCGTTTACATTTTCTTCGTCATGTTATTTTTTCACGTTTTCACATTTGTTTTTTCATTCATCATCGTCACAATTTCTGATCAAAGAATCGTTTTTCAACAATTTTTACGTTTCATCAACATCAGTCAAGTTGAATTGTCTGTACATCGAATTCGAAATTTTAACAACTGTAAATTTTAATTTCGTTTTTAAAATTAAATTCAATTTTTTTTGTTTTGTTTCGCGATGCGATTTTTGTCATTGATCATTGTTCACGCTTTGTCAAAAATTCGTTTATAGACAACATCAATCGAATCGAATCAATATGTTCACATCGTCGAATCAAACGAGTTTCGAAATTTCGATCAAAATCAAATTTTCGACATTCGCAATTTCACAAATTTTGATATACGCAATCAACAATTATATGAACGTCGTTCATTTCACAAAACGACAAAAAATGTATCGACAAATATGACGTCGCAAAAAATGACGTGATTCACGATTGAACATCAATTAGCGATTTTCAAACGCGTGATGTTCGCATTTGAAACGTTAAACAAAATCAAAAAACAATGCAAAATCAATTTGAAATCGAAAATAAATATTTTTTTTTTGTCGCGAAAACGACGATTTTGAAAATCGATATTTATTGCAAAATAATGCAAATCGTGTTTCATGTCATCATAAAAAATGAAATCGATATATCGACATGACGTTTCGTTTACGTCAATGATGATTTGAATAATGCAATCATCAAAAAATATATTTTCATGTTGAAAATCGCAAACATATATCGCGATTTGTACAAATCGTTTCGCATTCAATCGAGTACGACAAAAAATTTTGAATTGTTCAAAATTTTTTTCGTATTGATCGAGAAGAATCAAATTTATCGAGACGTCATGCATTATATCAATTTGATCGAATTAAAAATAATTAATCGATTTTCGTACGTCATTTGCATGTTTAAAACGTTTTTTGCGTTTAATCGATTTACAAAAACGCAAAACTGAACGATTGATGTTGTTTATAAACAACATCAATTCAAACTTGAATAATAAAATCAATTAACGAAAAGCATCGATCATGAAATGATAACAATTTTCTGATTGTTGCATTTCTTGATGTCGAAATCACGAAATTGATTCTAATTCGACGAATGAGCATGAATAAAAATGCAACAAATGTAAAATTAGCGTTTTTTCATATTTTTGTGAAACAACGATTCAATTTCAACAATTGTCAAAAATTCACAATCTCAATATTTCTCGACGTGTAAAAATCAATCAAATTGAATACATCACGTTCATTTCAATCATGTTCTGTTTTGATCATGAATTTTTGAATGAATAATTGCATTTTTTGAAATCGACATTTTTTTGTGTTTCGATTGCATTTCTGTTAATTGATGTCGTTTAAATCGATCATGTTCACAACGAAATTTGTCTGAAAACAGAATTTCAAATTTCGATCAATGTCGTTTATAAACATCACTTTTATTCATTCAATCAATAAAGAATCGTATCGTTCATCATATCATTTGATCGATTTCTATCATCATCAAAATGATTGTGAATCGCTGAATTTATCATAATGAATCATCGATAAAATTAATGTCGTCGAATTTATTTCAATGCACGTACAATTCGTCGTCGTCATCGATGTTGTTTATAAACAAATCAAATGACGTTAATTTTGATTAGAAATAGATTTCGTTTTGCGATTCGTTTTGCGATTATTATTTTTTCATCTGTTTTCATTTTTTTTTCATTTGTTCATATCATCATTTGTTTGCATTTCGAGTTTCACAACATCAAACAAACAATTTGCATTCGTTTTTTGTTTTCTATTTGCTCATTGCATTTTTTATTGCATTTCTTTCAACAACATTTTTTTCGTTGCAACATTGTATCAAATGAGTTGATTTTGAATTGAAACGTTTGATGAAATTGACGTTGAATTCGTTTTCAAATCACGCTAATTCGACGTTAAATTCGTTTTGACATCATTTGAAAACGCGTTCGAAATTTATAAACAACATCGATCGATTTTTTTTTCGTTACACGCAATTGACATCATGTCGATCAAACGCAAAATCACGTTTTCAAAGAAAAACGTTTTTATCAAGAAACGAAAATCGATCGACATCAATAAATTCAACAAAAGCAAAACGATCGCATATGACGAAAAACATGTCAAAAAATCTATGAAAAAAAATCTCGTTCACGTGTATTTCGTCGAAAATCGCATTGAGAATCACGATTTTCGCGTGACAAATTATTTAGAACTTTCAAATATCGCACATTTCAAAATTTTTGCTGACAAAATTCAATTCATTCTTGAAAAATGAACAAAGATTCGTGACGAGATCAGCGACTTTTTCTCGTATCAAAACGTCGATTTGTTTGAATGATTGAACGACACACAAAAATTTAATGACATTGATGTCAAAAAAAATTTGCTCATTATTAATTTTGAGAAACAAAAATTTTTCGTCACGACGATTCTTTGCTCAATGTATCAATTTTTGAAATTTGACGAAGAAATCGATCGAAATACGATGTCAAAAAATGAAATTCACTATCACGATTTCATTTTGAAGATTGATATCGAACATTCTGTTTTTTCAGATAATATTGACGAAAACGCATTCGAAATTCTCAAAAAAACGATGAAATCAACAAAAAACAAAACATCACAGCAAAGTCATCGTTGTTTTTCAACGAAATTCAATTGCGCAATTACAAAGTCAATTTCAAAAACGCGTTGAAAATCACGAAACAAACAAATGAAAACGATTCTGAATATGAATTCGATGTTGAATACGAGCAGAAAATTGCTCGTATCATCAAATTAAATCAAATGATAAACGATTTCATCGATTTCAATTTGAAACAATGATTGATCGTTAATTCGTTTCGTTTTGTCGCAAAATTGAACGATACGATAAAACGCATCAAAGCGCGTGACGATTACGATTTGCGAATTTTCAAACAAATTCGTCGTCATTTGTTCGATCGACGAATGAATCGCTTGATCAAACGTTTGAAAAAAAAATATCGTCTCGTTTATTCGAAGTTGATTGATGAAACGATCACGATAATTTCGAGTATCGAAAATTTACGAAAAATAATCAAACGCTTTCTCGACATTCAAGATTTTCTGTCAATCAACAAATTCATTTTCGAAAAACAAAACGACGTTCACGAACGTCGAATCGAAATCAATGAAAAAAATCGAAAAAAATTTTTCGTTGTTCAAAACAACATGAACACGCATACAGTTATCGTCAACGATTACGAAATTGCATGCGCAAAACTCAACATCGATTTCGTCAATTTTTTGATTTTTGAACAATACGTCGAACAAATCGAACTCGAAACGCAATTGAAATTTTATCAAATTGTCGTTTTTGATTGAATATTTCAAATCGAAAAAATGTTCGAAAATGCGATTTTGACAGACGACATGAAACTGAACAAAACAATCACGACGTTGATTGTCATAACAAAATACGTTTATCAACACGAAACGATTCGATTCGTCAAAACGCAAAATTCATCGACGTCGTCTATAGACAACAACATGTCGTTTATAAACAACATAACTGATCACGTCTTTTTGATGTCGATTTTAATGTCGATTCTGATATCGCTCAATCGTCGAAAAAAAACGTTGCGAACATTGAACAACATGAATTTTCGAATGTCGACACAAATTCAATTATTGACGTTCAATCAAAAAAAGACGCGAATGAAAAGAAATGAAACAAACAATTGTTGAAATGTCAAACGTTGATCGCGAAAATTCAAAATCGCAAATACAAAACGAATTTTATCGTTGTTTTTTCGCAAATTTTTTCGTTTGAAATTTTGAAATTCAGAAATTTTTTTCGAATTTGACGATGAAAATATTCGCAAACAGTTCACGTTTTGATTTTCATCACGTTCGTCGCATGACATTGAACGACAACATGCGAAATTTGTTTCAATATTTGATCGAATTTTTTGATATTTCGAAAATTTTCATTCACGTCATTTTGACGTTTTACATCATTTTCGTTTTGCGAACGAAATATTCGCGCAACAAAAACGACGAGATTGCGAAAAACAAAATACGCGAAACGAAACGACGAACGCGAAAAAATGATGAAAAACATGACATCGACGATGACGAAAATATCAATAACGTCGAAAATTCGAACAACGAACAAATTGATTTGAAACGATGAATTTTTGTGAAACGAAAATGTTTTGAGCGAATGATTCTTGACGAAACGCAAAAAATTAAAACTGTTCGTTTTTTGATCACGAAACAAATTTTGTCGTTCGAAATTGCTTTACGATTGTTGTTGAACGCGACGTCGATAATCAACAAAATTTTCGATTTTTACGATTTATTGCGCATTTTCTGAAATGAAAACTTGATTTCGATGAAAAAAAATATGTCGAAAATCAAAAATTACGACAAAATCAAAACGATTTTGATCGATCATCATTTGACGACGAACATCATCAAAAAATATCGATGAATTTTGAATTCATACGTTTTCAAAAATTTGTCAAATCATTCACAAAAAATGTTTCAATAAATTTCGAAACGACGAATCGCGTGTTGTTTGTCATTTTCGTTTTTTGTTTTTTTCGTCGCACGTTCGTCTCGATCATTGCAAACGTGATTGACGAAATTTTGCGCATCGATCATGACATTTTTCATGCAAATTGAATGCATTGCGAAATCGAAATAAACAATCGTCAATTGAAACAATACGCAGTCATATACGATCGAGCGATTTCAAAATTAAACAAAAAATTCGATAAAAAATCGAAAATCGAATTGAAAAACATAACGACGCATAAACGTTTTTGTCACGCGACGATTGCGTCGAATCTCGATCAATTTTATTAAAAAAAAATCGTCTCGACGAAAAAAAGGAATTTCGAGAATTGATTGAAAAAATATAAATTTGACAATGAAACATTCATGTATTGAACGTGAATCAAATTCGCAATCAAACTCGATTGTTTTGACAATCGAAATGAATACGCATACGACATTCTGACAAACGTCGCGAAATTTTGTTTCACAATTCATTTGTGTCATCACATTTGTCGCAAACAAAATCGAAAAATCATCATTTTTTGCGAATGATCGTACATTCAATGATTGACGAAAATTTTTTTACAAAACACGAATTTCGAAACGATTGTGATTCGAACAAAACACAAATTTGCAAAAAAAACGATAATCATGAACGAATTTAATCGCAAAAACAACGACGTTGATGTTTTGATCACGAACGTCAAATTCGACAATTTTGATCAAAATATGCAAAACGATTGTTGCGATTGCATTTTCGTCGATTTTTGATTTTCAATTTTCAACGTTTCGCAATGTTTTGAACGCATTCATCGCATGAATCAAATTTCGATTTGTCATTTTTATATTTTAAATTTCGATCATTCATATGATCAAATTGTTCAAACGAACGTCGCAAATAAAATGTTGATTATTTTCGAATCAATGAAAACAATCGAAATCATCACGAATGAAATTGACGCATTCAAAATCTTGATTGAAAACGAAATTTTGAATTTCATTGACGATATGATCAAAATTCGACTCGTGCAAAAAAAACAAATCTTCTATATCAAAAACAATATGACATTCGAAATTTTCGCACGAAATGAAACAACGCTCGAAATTTGACGCAAAAAAATGAATATTTCGTCGAGATCGAATTTCGTCAACGTTTGAATTTGAAACAGTTTTCAATCGATCATCGCTTAAAACAATCGAAAAGTGATTTCGTTGATGAAATTTCTAAAAATCGATTTCGTTACGATGCAAATATGTTGTTTATAAACAACATTTTTCTCGTTTTTTCTGTTGACGTTTCTATAGACAAACGTCAAAACGACATCGTTCAAAAGTTCAAAGTCGATGCGAAAATCTTGAAAAAATGATCAAAATCGCGAAACGAACGCAACAAATGAAAAAGAATAAAAACAATCGACGCTCGAAACGATCACAACAAATTCGATTTGTTTTTTTGATCGCGCGTTCGAATAGCGATTTTGAAATTTCTATTGACGAATTTTCATTCGCAATTTCATTTTTCGACAAACATTCGAATGATTCAAATGACAATTTTTTTTTCGATGAAATACAGTCGAAACGACAAAAATCAAAAAAGTTTTTTTTTATAATGTTCAATCTGAGAAAAAAAAACAATTATTTCAACAACGAACATCAAAAATCGTCGTCATTTTTTCAAATCGCGTTTTCGTCGATCATCGCGTCACGTTCGTCGTTTTTTGTCGATCGTTTTCGACAACACGATTTCAATTTCGAAATTTCGAATAATTCGTTTTTGATCAAAAATCGATTTTTCAAACAAATCAAAAAATTCATTTATTCAATTCGCAATTCGATTCGATTCGTCTCGAACAAAAATTGATGTTGTTTATAAACAACATCGATGTTGTTTATAAACAACATCGCATGATTTTTCATCGTCGTGAACGTTGTTTCATCATTTAATCGAAATTTTGATTTCTGTTTCGTTTTCGAAATTTTTTATTTTTTCTATTTTTTAGCGCGAACTTCGAATCAATTTTTTTTTTGTTGAAAACGATCAATGATGAATATCGAAAATTGTTTTAATTTGAAATATTCACATCGCGTTAACGCACGAAGTCGTGTATTTTTTTTCATTTCGCGAATGAATAACGATCGACGAATTTGACTTGTAAATAATCGAGAAACGTTTGTGAACGTTCATCAATTTTAAATCAAATTGATAAAATCGTTCAAATTCAAACAATCTTTTCAATAGTTAATATTTTGAATTTGAATGCAACAGAATTCGAATTTCTTCTTTAACATCGTATTCAGATCGCATATATAATTAATATATATATTTATATATATATTTGTTCTCGCGTCATCATTTACGTATTTTTAAATTTTCGTATAGTCATCAGTCGACGTTAGTCGATTGATTCATTGACATTTTATGATCATTTCAGTCGAAAACGATATCATTTTTGTGAACGAATCATCGCAATTTTCACAAATCAATTATTCGTTCGAAAAATTTCGAATCATCTCGAACATTTCTGTAAAAAACACAAAAAAAAAACATATTTTCAAACAAACAATCGCAATGAATTCATTTTCACATCGAACATTTATGCAAAAAATTTCGCTCAAATTCAAATTTTAAATGCGTTTGAAATTCAATCATCGTACATGTCAACAAAGTTCAATACATTTGATTTCACGAATAATTTTTTATTTTTTCAATTTGTTTGAACAAATTCTCGAACATCGCGAATTCGAATGAAAAATTTAATCGATGTATTTGCGTTCGAGTCATCGAAAACAAAACGAAACAAACGCGACAAAAATGTTCAAAATTTAAAACGTATCGTGAATCAACGCAAAATTTCAATTTCGAATGAATCAACACAAAGTGAAAATAGCACATTCAAACAATATGATGACGCGACAATTGAATTGTTGACAATGATTCGTATTACGCAAAAACACGTCAAAATCGAATTTAACATTGATCGTTTTTGATAAATTATCAATTCGAATTTTTCGAATTCAAAAAGAATTTCTTCAATGTTGAACAATGATTCAATGTCTTTTCAAATTCATTCACATTTGTTAAATTGTTGCGCATTTTCATTATCGAAAATTGATTTTCTTTGATTCAAACGCAAATTTCATCGTTCATTGAAATTTTCAAACGAACGAAACGTTTTCACTTTCGAATTTTACGAGCAAATCATCTTTTATCGTTTCAAAATTTTTGAGACGACGAGAAAATCAAACAACGTTGTTATTGATATTTACGAAAACAAAAAATTTCAATTTCGAAACAAAGAAACACTGATTGACGCATTCGATTTTCATTTCGCTAAACGTTATTGAAATGTTCGCATTTCAGTCATTATCGTCGATTCGATGAACAAAAAATATCACGAATTGTCGAAATACATTGTTGCAAATTTTTGCGTAATTTCTGTTGCAAATCAAAACATTGTTGAAATTTTCACAAAAATCAATACTAATATTTTCGTCTTTTTTTCGATGAAATTTCATCGAGAAACTCGTCATCGTTCAACAAATTATTTAGATTTTTTCTTGAAATTGATTGAAATACAAAACATGAATTTTGAGTTTTCGTCGATCAAATTTGATCATGATTGTCGTGCCTGAACGAAATCAAAAAAAAAAATTGATCAATGAAGAAAAACTCTGATGAAAAATAGCAATAACATTTGTTGTCGTCGAACAAATTCTCGAAAAAAATAAAATATTTGAATTGAGCGAAATTTGTAAATGACAATTCGAAAATATCGTCGAAATTTTCATTGTACGTCAAATGCACTATTTAATTCGAGACATTATCATTCGAATCGACAACGTTGACTATCATAACTCGAATTCGAATGAAAAATGTTGTAAAATCGACAAATGCAATGATCATCAATTAGTCAACACATAGCATATTTGATTTTCGATCGTAATTAGCAATTTGATCATTTTTTTCATTCAATTCGTTTTTTATCATAATATTCATTTTCGTTGTTGTTGCACTCATCAAAACTCGTCAATGTATAAATATAAATTTCGAGTCATTACAAACGAAACGAGACAAACGCGACAGAAATGTTCGAAAATTAAAATGTATCATGAATCAACGCAAAATTTCAATTTCGATTGAATTAACACAGAGAAAAACAACACACTCAAATAGTATAATGATTGTATGTCAATTAACGAAATTTTCAATTGCTCGTTCAAAAACGATTTGATCGACAAAATTGCATTAAACAAATGTTTTTCACGACAATAATTTTTTGATGCGTTTGAATCGAACGTTGTGATCATTTTACGAATGTTTTTGAAATACGAAATCAATTGTTTCAATGTCATTCGTTGATTGTTTTTCAATTTTTGAACAATGAAATGAATTTCAATGTTTATCGTTCAAAACACATTAATTTGAACGAATTTTGATTGCACATTATTGATTTGCAATAATTAACATCACGATGACATTTTTTTTTTCAAATCATTTCGCAATTTTATTTCACTTGCGATCGAAATGATAATCTGTTTTGTAATTGTTGATTTTGACAATTTCGCAAATTTGATGACGAGATATCAATGAATCAAAAAATGAATGCAATTTTGATCAAAAAATGAATGCAATTTTGATCAAAAAATGAATGCAATTTTGATCAGAAAATGAATGCAATTTTGATCAAAAAATGAATGCAATTTTGATCAAAGAATGAATGCAATTTTGATCAGAAAATGAATGCAATTTTGATCAAAAAGTGAATGCAATTTTGATCAAAAAATGAATGCAATTTGAATGATTCAACGTCATGCATTTTTATATAAATTTTCTTTTTTCGATTTGTTTTGTTTCTTTTATTTACATATTCGTATTTCAAGAATGTTCGCAAAATGATCACAACGTTCGATTTTAACGCACTAGAAAATTATTGTCGTGAAAAATATTTTTTCAAAAAGAAAATTATCGTACACAGAACATCATCAACATCAATTAATACATCGTATAGCAATTATATCAATCGCATTACACAAAACATCATCAACATCAATCGATATATCGTATATCAACATTAATCGCATTACACAAAACATCATCAACATCAATCAATATATCGTATAGCAACATCAATCGCATTACACAAAACATTATCAACATCAATTAATACATCGTATAGCAACATCAATCGTATTACACAAAACATCATCAACATTCGTTAATTCATTGAATTTGCTATCGATTTTGTTTGCAATTCATTCAAAGTTTGTGCACACGACTTTTCGATGATTTGAATATCGTTCGATTTTTGTTGTTTTCGCATGAAAAACGAATCAATACGCAATGACTCGACAAAATCAATTGTAAACGAAAAAAAATTTTGACAAAATTTAAAAAAAACATGTATGCGAACGAAAATGCATTCATAAAAATCTTTGAAAATGAAAAAATATGTTCAAATGACATGTCAACTCGAGATTTTTTGAAAACAACGAATAGTGTAAAACTCGACATTCGTTTATAATTCTGTTTCGACATATTGATTTTTTTTAGTCAGTGAATTTGTCAAATCAATCAAAAATTCATTCGAGTTTTCGAACGTGACAATGACACAACGAACACAATAATGAACGAGATTTCGTCAATTTCGATAATCATAAATTACGAAATACAACATAAAGTTTCACGAAAAACATGAAAAATTTGTACAAATCATGATCGAATATCTTTATACGACTAAATATTTCAATTCAGATTTGAACAACAACATCATGATAAAACAAAAAAATCGTCGTGATTACACAAATGATTTTAAATGTTCATTTAATTTCAACGATTGTTGTTTGAAATTTTTCGATATTGCAATTGTTATGCATGTTTTGAATAACAAATATGATATTTCGAGTCTAAAAAAACATTTTTGCAATTGAGTTTTTGAATTTCGAAAAAAATTCAGTGTGCAAAAAGCAATGTTCAATCGAAAAATTTTCTAAATTTTTGTGTGAAGAGATTATTCAATTTTTTATCGTTAAAATCGTTGTTCGTGAATGACAATCGCTGTCGATTCAATCGAGTGAATTTTGATCGTTGTTGCGACGACGACTCGACAACGATTATAACATTAATTTCGAATCGCAACATGATGTCGTCGAAAATATTGTTCATAAAATCGTCGTCATTTCGTTTTCATTTTCAATTTTCGTTTGTCGTTTTCGAAAAATTCGAATCAATAACGACGACTTCGCGATGTTTCGATGAAAATTTGATATTGTTTATTGTGTCGATGATAAATTTCATCACGAAAACGTTTAATCGAATTTGATCAACGACAATGTCATCAATTTTGATTTTTTCGTCTTTTGTCGTTCGTTTTTTTTTCAAATTACGTTTTCGTCGAGTTTTTTTGTTTTTGATTCGATTCGTTCGATTTTGAAATTCAGCGTTGCGATTCAATTGTCGCAATTGTCGCTCGATCAAACGTGAAATTTCATCGATTTTCTGATACGCGCGACGAATTTGACGCAAAATTTGAAAACGAACGTTTGATGTGAACATTATGATGTTTTTATGATCAACACAAATCAATATGATTTGATAAATAATTGAAACGAGAAATTTACAAATGAATTGAAACGAATAAAAAGAAAATTCAAAATCAAACATGCATGATAAAAAGATGACTGAAATTCGTGCTTAAATTAATTATTTTTGATAACATTATTGCAACAATTGTATATTTCATTTTATAATCATTTCATCGATGTTGTTTATAGACAACATCGATTGTCAACATACAATAATGATTGAACTCTGATCTTGACTCAATTAGACAATAATGTCGCGAAAATCAACTCGACATGAAAAAAATTTCTTTGCGAAAATGACAAAGTTTCAAACAAATTCGATTTTATCGACAACAACGACAATCATCACACGTCAATTACAAACTATTTATGACATGTCGAAACTAGCGATCATATACATGTATTTTTCATATGAAAAAATAACTCATTCAACAACATTTGAATCAAATAATCGAATTTTCGCAATTTCGCAACAACATCAAATTGTTTCGTCGCTTTTCAATCATTTTCAATATTTATTTTCTGATTTTGATTGCGCAAATTTCGTATATTTAATTTGATTAAACGTATTACGTTCAAAAATTATATCAGTTTCGTAACATTGATTTTTGAACATAAATTTCGTATTCGTGAAAATCATTCGTCAAATTGATAAAATGTTGCAAATCATTGAAATCGTTTCAATTCAAATATTACATCAACGAACATGATCAAATTCGTTCGATAATTCGTTCTGATCAAAAATTCAATTATGAATGAAATTTTGAATGATCAAAAAATTGAAATTCATGTGAACGTTCGATGAAAAACGAAACTTGTCAAAATGAAAAATTTTGAATTTTGCTATAGAAATTCGACGAAACAATTCAAAAAAATTTCAAACGAATTAGATTCGTATTCAATTCGTATCGTAAAATTGATTAATTGATACGAGTCTTCACGAAATGAACTGAAAAACAAACATTGAAAACGATGAAACAACGACGAGACAATCTGAAAATGTTGCGAAAAATTTGAAAAATGCGAAAAATCGATTGAATGAAAAAAATGAATGCAAAAAAAACAAAATGCGAAATAAAAACGATAAAAAGACGAAAAATTAAATGAATGAAATGTTGCAAAATAAATAAATGAATGATCACGCGAACTTCGAATGTGCATTTAAGTTTTTTTTTTGATGATGCAATCAATGAACAATAATGAAAAAATCGAAAAATCGATTTTAGTGAATGCAATTTTGATCAAAAAATGAATACAATTTGAATGATTCATTCATCGTTATGCATTTTTATATAAATTTTTTTTTTTCGATTTGCATTTTTTATTTACATATTCGTATTTCAAAAATATTCGCAAAATGATCACAACGTTCGATTTTAACGCATTAGAAAATTACTGTCGTGCAAAACATTTTTTCAAAAAGAAAATTATCGATTCGATTTTAACGCATTAGAAAATTTCTGTCGTGAAAAACATTTTTTCAAAGAAAAAATTATCGTACACAAAACATTTTGATCAGAAAATGAATGCAATTTTGATCAGAAAATGAATGCAATTTGAATGATTCATTATTTCATCGAAACAAAATTTTATTTCAACGAATTAATCAATTCAATCAAATTTCGTTTTTGCGAAAAAATAGTCATTGTTTTATTCAAATACGATTTGAACGTTTTATCACGCTTTTTCGATTTCAACATTTCAAAATGTTCATTTTACGCGAAAAACACAAATTCGTTTTAAAAAATTTTGTGATATGAAAACAAAATCGCATTGTGATCGTGAATTTCAATCATTCATCGTCATGCATTTTTTGATAAATTTTTTTTTTTCGATTTGTTTTTTTTATTTATTCGTATTTCAAAAATATTCGCAAAATGATCACAACGTTCGATTTTAACGCATTAGAAAATTATTGTCGTGAAAAACATTTTTTCAAAAAGAAAATTATCGTACACAGAACATCATCAACATCAATTAATACATCGTATAACAATTACATCAATCGCATTACACGAAAAAATCAAATGTCGTGTTTGAAATTTTTGAGATATTCAACATGACGCAAAAACAAACGCATGAAAATTTTTTCAATCATTTTGAAAAAAAAAACAACGATCACAATGTTGAAAATAATTCATTATGTGTTAATTTCATTGTCGATTTGAATTAATCTACATGATAATTGCGTGTTACGAGAAAATTAACAGCGATTTTAAAAAAAAAACAAATGCATCAAAACGTCATGAGTTCAAAATTGTCATTGTCGAATTCGAAAAAATCAAATCGAATCAATTCAAATTTCAGCAGTCTGCGCGCTTTGCAAACTTTGATAAAATTTTCGAAAAAAATCTCAAAAATGCGTTTTTGTAAAAATATATTTGTGAATTTATTAATTTTAGCAAATCAAAATATGTTTTGCAAACTTTAAATTTTGATTCTCGTTCGAAATGCAAATTTTATTTTCAAAATTATGAAATCAATTCATGCTGATGCAATTTCGTTAATTTAAATTCTAATCGAATTCAATTTTCTTTAATAGAATCTTTTTTCATTGATGACTATTAATTTCTCGCGAGAAATCGTTTGACAACACATTCAATTCAAATATAACGATGTGAAAATTGTGTTTATTCGTGATTCTAAAATAGACACGATTACGTAAAATTGATCATGAGAAAAACAATTTCGCATTTTGATATCGATGCTCACATATCGCAGCGATTTCAATGTTTTTGATCAATTTGTAAATGTTTTTTCGCTCGTATGTATTGTATCGTCATACGATATCGCGTTTAATCAAACAAATCATTCTGATTAATATTGATACTCGTTGTTTTTTGTGTTGTTTCTTTGTGTTGTTTGAAATAATGTCGTGTGTAAAATTTTTGATTTTGTGAATTCATCGATTATTTTCTTTAGATTTTTCAATCGATTTTGAAAATTGTGATTCATTATTTCAATATTAACAACGTTGTTCGTAAAAAACGATGCTTCTTTATACATTGATTTTATTTTTTGTAAAAGCGCAATTAGATTTTGTTTCATGTTGATTTTGATATTGAATTTTTTTGATACTATTTTGTTTTTTCGTTTTGAAACATCAATTGTTCTAATTTTTTCGATAATTTCATTTCAATATTCGATTTTTTCGAAAAACTCAAATGTGAATTCATTTTTTTTTTATTGTCATTAATTATATTTTCATTTTCAAAAAACTGATGTGTTTCGTTTGAATAATTGATTTTTCGAATTGTGTTTTGATCGATTGTTTGTTTTTCATCGTCAAAGTCGAACAACGTTTCGAAAATTTTCAAATGATTGTTTTCATAATCAAATATTTTCATAATTAAATATTTCGTTGTTTTTGTTCTCGTGAATTACATTATCATTTTCGTTTTTTGATTTTTCGTTACATTATTCGACACATTGATAGACGCAAACATTGACTTGTTCGATATATTGTTTTGTCTTTGAATTTTGTTGCGTCGTTCGAATATTTTTGATTTCTCATTTGATACGATTAAATCATCGAAATCACTAAAGTCATTCTTTGTTGAACGAGTTATTCGAAATTCTGTACGACGTTCGTGCTTTTGTGCGTTAACTTTAAACGAAATTCGAACTCATAATTGTAAAATTGTATCATTGCATCAAAAATGAAATTTCACAATAATGAATAGCGTATGATGATATATATGAGTCATTTTTTCTGACATTTATAGACAACATGAAATTTAAAAATATAATAAAAATCATATCTCGCAAATAAAATCACATTTCATTGTATAATCATCGATGTTGTTTATAAACAACATCGATTGTCAACATACGATGATAAAAATAGTTTGCATACAATGTTATAAATTATGTAATTTAACAATTTATCTGCAATTAATAAAGTAATAAAAACTAAAAATATAAAAATTTCTCATTATGATAAATGAATTTTCTATTCGACAATCTTTCTCGAAATCGCTCTCGAGATAAAAAGATAAAAAAATAAAAAGATAAAAAGATAAAAAGTTAAAAAGTTAAAAAAATAGAAAAATATATAAGTAAACAGATAAACAAATAGAGTGAAAAATAAATCAGATAAAATATCAAAAAGAAAAATAAACAATTAGAAAGATGACGATAAAAAAAAAAAAAATAACATGTTCGAGAAATAAAAATATAAAAAAAGATATAGATAAATGAATAAACAATAAATAAATTATTATAAGATTTTTTCAACACAAAAATCAATTTTGTATGACAAAATCGAACTTTGACGAAGAATGTCGATCGAAAAATCGTCGAAATCGATTTTTTCGAATGATGACATTCGTTTATCAAGATGAAAATTTTTATAATGACAATTTTAATAAACAACAATTGAACAATCATTATTAAAATAAAATTTCGATTTTTTTAGATTTTGTTTTCAATTTTAATTCTTAATTTCGAATTAATCACGTTTAAAATAACAAAAATTGACGAGTTTAATACAACGTTTTCGATTTTTTTTTATTTTTACTATTTTAACAATTAATATTATTGAATTTCAATAACGACGAAAAAAAAAACAATTATAATTTTTGTTTTAAACGATTTATTTCGATAAATAACGAATAAAAATATAATACAAATTAATATTGTTAAATCGAAAAAATTGATTTTTTGATCAAAATATTATCGTAAATAATGTTTTTTATTTTTATAAAATATATATAAATAATTTTATATATTAAATTGAATTAAAAATAAATAAATATTAAAAATAAAAATATTTCGATTATATAATGATTTTTTTTTTCGATTATCAATTAATTTTTGACAATTTTATATTATTACGTTATAATTATTACGTTGTAATTATTAAATTTTTATTTTTATTTTAATAATCAAAAAATAAATTTTAAAATCAATTAATATTTAAAATACAAAACGATTATACGAATTCAAAACAATACAATATTTATTATTGATTTGACAAATATATTATTTTATTATAAAATTAAATATTTTACAATTCAAAACGAAAATAATAAATAATTTTAATTTTAAATTTAAATTTTCAATAAAAATATATATATTTAAATTATTGCATTTAAACATGCGTTTTACAATATTTAAAATTAATTTGTTTTTAAAAAAAATTGAATTTTGTTTGTAATAAACACAAAAATATTTAATTTATCGATATTATTATTTTAATAATTCAAATATTTAAACAACAAATATGTTTGAAAAATTTTAAAATTATTAAACAGAAAACACATTTTTTAAAAAAATGTTCATTAAAATAATTTAACGTCAAATTTATAAATATATTTCGATTAAAAATTGAAATTTTTAATTAATAAAAATTATCGAATTCAACAAAAATTTTGAAAAATCGCGAAATTTCGTTATTCAAATTAAAATTTTGTATTTTTTTCGCGATTTTATTTATTTCGCACGATAATATCATTTGTATTCAATAAATAAAATTTACAATTAATTTTTTTTTTGAAATTTGAAATGAATTTTATTCAAATAATTAAAAATATTGAAAATTCAACAAATACGCATTGAATTAATATAAAAAACGTATCGTTGCATTATAAATATTATAAAAAAATGAAACGAAATATTTCGCGAATAAATATTTAACAATAATTTAATTTTCGAAATTTCAAAATTATTGCGATAATTGTCGAATTTTAATAATTTTCAAAACGTTAAAATGCATTCGTTTTGTTTTACAATTTTTATTAATTGAATGAAAATCATATGTGACAAACAAATTTTGAATTTTTTAAAAAAAAAATTTTAATTGCACAGATTGAATTTTGTTTTGAAATGATTTTGACATATGTTTCGATTGAAAATTTGAATTTTCAATTGATGAAAATTATCGAATTTAACAAAAAATTCTTTGAATTTTGACAATTCGAAAATCTCAATATTTTGAAAACAAATATCATTTTTAATACAATTCATTTTTTTTTTATTATTACAACGTTGAAATGCGTTTGAAAAACGTTATAATTGTAATTCATTTCATGAATACGATGCATTGTGATTGATTGTAAATAAAAATGCGATTGAAATTGATGTTTTTGTCGCGAAAAAATTGATTTCTCGATCGAACAAAAAAGTCAAAAAAGAATAATCAAAGACATTTTTTTATAAAAAGTGTTTTATCAACGATTAATATACAAATTGCGAAACAATTGTACGAACGAAAAAAACATAAACAAATTTATTTCGCAATTATTTCAATTACGATTTAACACACATTTGATAATCATGAAATTTTCGAAATTTTAACATTATTGCGATAATGAATCGATTTTTGTTATTTTTGCAATTTCGAAATACATTTATTTTGTTTTACAATTTTGATTAAATAAATAGAAATTATATATAATCATTGATTGATATGCAAATTACGAAACAATTGTACAATACGAAAACAATTTTAATAATTTAGGGTTAGGGTTAGGGTTAGGTTAGGGTTAGGGTTAGGGTTAGTTAG